>CAJQUN010000011.1:1392116-1992116 GCA_907163345.1 Haberlea rhodopensis | reverse complement strand
TTTTTAAATTCTGTTATTTCTTTCGGTTTTCAATTCGACTTAACTGAATTTTTAAATATTTTAAAATAGTTTTTAAAAGTTTTAAAAATAATTACTCTTATTCTTCTATTTGATTTGATTTTTTTATTTTTAAAATCAAATTATCTTATTTTTTAATTTTTAAAATTTTTCTTTTAAATATCAGTTAGTTTGGTTACCGACCGAAATAACCGATTTTATTTCGGTTCGGGTACTTCAGTTATAAGAAACAATTCGGTTGGCTCGGTTTGTTAAAAATAACGGTTAAATTGGGTTGGGTCGGTTCGGTTATAATCGATTGCAATGTTCTACCTACGTGTGTGCACAATGAGAGGGGTGGGGGTTGGGGGGAAGACTAATCTTTTGCCTAAGCAGACAGCGAGGCCCATGGCAAGGTATAGTACTGATTAAGTCAGGCATAAGCATAATTATTAACACGAAAACATTAAAGCATACTGATTAACATAATCAAAAGTATGCAACTTTTCTCTTTTATATATCTAAATTCATCACAGAAATAATTACACTCAACTGCATATAAGAGTCAGACCACAACGATGTTTCAAAGAAGAGACTTGGAGCTTATTCCCGCAAGAAATAGAAGGTAAAAAACTCACTGAGACTTTTCATGGAAATGTGTACTCCCCTTTCAGGTAAATAAACCGATATTCCATCTTGGATTTCTATTTTGCATAATCCATTTTCATATTCTACGCCATTTCAAGATACTTTAGTCATCATAACCATGAAAGAATTCTGATAAACTAATGACTTACCATATTCTATTGAGACATAACTCACATTTTGAAAAAGAATTTACGACTAACCTTTGAAAGATTATTTCATTAGAGTGGCAACCAGCCTCTGCTCACTTCAGTTCGTTTGGCCCCTAGACCATCTTCAAGCAATGATTCAAACTACTGGTAAAAAATGCTATCACATTATGGTTAACTATAGGAAGAATGATAGGACCATTCACTATTCAGGTTGCATGTAGAGGTCACGATATTCATAGCTGAATTTTATCACGATATTAAGAGGTTTGTTATCAAAATGTACTAAAACAATGAAGAAAGCTCAGCAGTTGTAAAACAAATAATTACTGTACACATATTTTATCTGGTTTCTTCTTCTCCTCTCCAAGTTTGAACCACTCTGCATTTGAAATTCCTGTGTGCTTCAAAATATATGCGAAAAGGAATATGATAGAAAGCAATTATAAAAAAATTTCTTCACTTCTTGCATCAGGGCGCTTAATGACCAGGAAAATGACCGGAAAATAAATGCAGAACGAACCAATGTGTGTTGGAAGAAACGTGTAAATGATCTGCTATTGTTGATAGGAAATAAATACTACTCAAATCTTCGGGCGATAAAGGCCAGAAACTAACCATACACAATAGGCATGAGTGACGTCAGTAATGAAAGATCAAAGTCATGGAACATATACAGCAGGCCAAGTCCTAGCCCATCTAAAACAGATGCTAGTAGGGGAGGTTCTCTGAAAAATTTTGACACATCCATGAGTGCTATTTCTTTCGGCTTTGTTGCTACAGCCATTCTGATATCGATGTTTCTAATCATGGCTATATTTGAGCATCTATTCAAACCAAATGCAACCCATGATGAATCTAGTGGGAATGAAACAAGAGAAATGCAGAAGTTGGGACATTCAGAAATAGTAAGCCTCCAACCTTCGCAATATTTCATTCCGAACTTACTCAGAGGATTGATTCGGTATATTCTTTGAAAATGCACTCATCAAGTAGTTGGATGTTAACAAGAAACATGCATGATCATACATGGGTGGTTTGTGCATGAGAGTGTTGATGCATGTGTTTCGTGTTTACTTTATCCATAATCTGCATGGTTTTTATTATTTAATCTATATGACAGGTACAAACATCATACTCGTCGGATTTCTCCGTAGTGATGCCAGGCCAGCAGCATCCAACCTATATCGCTCAACCAGCTCCCTTGCCTAGCAGAAGGGAAGGAGTATGTTGGCCCTCTCACGAACATGGTTTTGCCTAACCTTAGATGATGGCTTCAACATTCACTATTAGTTTATTCCTGTTTGTATATGTATATGACGAGGGAATGCAGCTGAAAGAATCTTGGCATACCGGTTAATGAAGAGATGTAGCGGCATCCAAAGTTTTCCTCTATCCAAGAGGATTGTTTTCTGTAAAATCTACATCCCTTCCAGGGAATTCAAGAAATGATTTTAGTGATACAAAAATCATAAAAACATTGCAAATATTATACTAAATGAAAACCTTGCGATTGAAGCATACTCATGCGGCAAGTATCGAAAGGGCAGTAAACTTGGGGGGGAAAAGCTGCTTTGATGTGGAAAATTATCATTTGCTGCAATTTAAAGTTCTCCTTGGCCAGTACCTGCATTTGAAATTAAAATCACAAAATCCTGATGTGGATAATTATCATGTGGAGAACTTGTTACAGCTTAATTTGAAATTGCCACATCAGTCTCATAAAACATCTCGCAATCAGAAGGGAGGCAGACTGCTAATGAAGTTCATACTTGATTATTTATCTTCCAGCATATTTTTGTCAAAATACATTTTGAACAAATCTAATCTTATGACAAACTTTCCATATCAATAATGCATGCTATAACATATTCCAACCACATTAGAAACCATGAACCAAGAATGGCTTAGAACTTATAATTGTCTTTTACAAGCACTGTCATGGAATCTACACTCAATAGCAAAACACCGATAAGGTCGTTAAAGCAACAAAAAGATAAAGGCGAGCACACACACACACATACTAAAATAACCCAGAGAACCACAGGATAGGTAACATCTCAAGTACAATTTAAGCTCTTTCATAACGGTTGTAGTCGTTCTGCAAAGCCTGTACAAGTGTTCACGTGGAAGTGCATATCCAGCCACAAACTCTGCTGAGTGGAATCTTGTGGTGTCTCTGGTAGTCTCTAGATAGTCAATGTTGCTTTTCTCTGATCCAACACAAATCTCGTGTTAAGTCAGAACTGATTCTTTTCTCAGCAAATGAAATCCTAATGTAATCTTATTCAGGCACATCATCATCATCATCAGATTGAATAACAGTCAGTAATGAATATTTCACCCTGATTGAGATCTTTCCCTTGTCAACCACAAGTTTTGCACCAGAAACAACCCAATAACCAGGTGGTTCTTGTGGCCCTCTCATCATCTCTGTCGTATCAACAAACTTCAAGAGTTTGGGAGCTTGGACAGGAATGGGAGGTCCTCCAGGGTAAACTGCAGAATTTATATTCACATCAGCTGGCTGTGGAGTAGGTTTTTGAACTGCTGTGAAGTGATGACTAATCAGTGTTGAAATAAGTCCAGATTTACGGGCCAATCCAGGCGATCCATCCCATTCTGGATATTTTGCAGATACAACTCCTGAAACAGTTGAGAAACGCAGCCGCAGGAAAAGAACATTCCTAAATCCATAATCCCCAACCTGTAATCGTGCTCCAGTGACTATTGAACATTCATCGGATTCAACAGGTGCTGTGCATACATGGGAATAGTTCTTCCACTGTACCTTCTCATAATATCTGCGATCATAAGACTCCTGGCGAAAATTTCCATTTGGATCATCCTCAAGTTGGAAAATATTTGGAAGAGAGGACAGGTGTTGCAAGTGCACAGCCAAGCGGTTGCTTCTTTTACCCTCAAGATACAATCTCAGACCTGTCACTGGCCTCTTACCAACATCAACCTGAAAACACAAATCAATGATTATTGTGGGTTGTGACCCATTTAGTTTTTAAGGATGCAGAAAGGTGGAGTAGCATTTTGTGCAATAAGTATAAAACGCTGGATTTTTATCATGAAAAAGAACAAGGTAGAGGAATTTATTTTAATAGAACATTCCATATAACATTGTCAAGTCTCTCACATGATCTGCCCCAAAAGAAGTATCTCCTCCCTTATTACCTCAAGCAGTAAAAGAAAGAAACTGAAAACCTGACCAACCCAGTTCACCAGGACAACTTAACATTGGTATATTCTTGCATTCAAAAATTCTCAAATCACAAGAAGAGGCCTTTCTCATCCCACCAATCAAGTGTGTGAGCAACAAGAAGATGATATCAAATGCTAAAAGACAATAGCAATCACACCAAAAGTATTTTTGCATTCAACTGTACTCGTCCACATTGCATTTGCATAATAACTAATGAATCATCAAATATTCAGTAAAGATGATTTTTGTAAATTACGTTTTTTAATATATGAACTCGTATTATCTGGTAGTGCATCATGTCAAATGTCAATATATACTAACATCAGCTATTAGAGAATGTGATGAAACTAACAAGAATAATTGAATTTTAGTACAGCAAGGAATAAAGAATGAAATTATATTTTGACACGGAGAGAGAGAGTATGAACTTGTACTGTTAAGAGATGAAAAATGACTGTAATTGCTAAGGTCACTTATATCTGAGAAGGCACTTGAGAGTCCTTGTGTTCTAGGGGTCTCTTTTTCTCTTGTGAAGATGCATGGAGTTTCCAAATTGGGACTCCTCAAGATACAAATATTTTTCCTCACAATGAGTGTGTGTGATAAACCGAAAGAAGGTTTTTTCAAGGAATTCTCGGTTAAAGATATGCTCACATCATAGGCATCCAAGAAAAATAGGGAACTTAAATCAAATTTTAAAATAAAAAGGACATTACTAGACAAATAAACTTTACCGGTGTAGTATTTACAAAAAGTTTGGGACCCATAAGACTGAATTGCAATGAAGCGGTGCTTTGCTGTTTACGTTGTGGACCAAGGGGAAGATCGCTAAACACAGGGGCCCACTGCCTAGGCAGCTGAAATTCAAGAAACTGGTGAAGTTCTTCAATTGGTGGCTTGTCTGCAGCATTAAGGCCAAGATGAAAAATGTCTGAACTGGTAATTGTCACACAAACATGAGTTGCGAGAATATGATTATATGGGGATTGGGGAAGTCTTAAAATATTCTTGTTGCAGAACTCCTGCCCTATCCTCCTTATTACAAATCACCATCTAAGGAACTACTGGTAAATTAAAGAAGTATGATGTTTGACAGCATTGAACAAGACAAACGTATAAAGCAGACAGTTCACTCACAACGCAGGTATAAATTAATGGCATGGCTCAAATATCCACTTCCTGAAACACCATTTAGCAGGGAGGTTATTGGGAGGAAGGACATTGAAATAACATCAGGCTCCAACTGCACAGTTTGTAACCACTCATTATGGGACAAATTTCTGTTATCACTTCCACCCCTCCTCTTAAAGACGTGAACAATGTCCTGTTATGTAATTCACCAATTAAGTAACTAGTAACAGATTTATAAACTCTTGCTGATATTAATATGAGAGAAGAAAGGTGTACATCTTTATGAGAATAAGAACTTGATGTGCCAGTATCCACAAACCTGAGCCGTGCCTCCTTAGTGTCGATCTGAAGCATGAGAAAATAATTAAGGAACAGGGTAATAAATTCAGTTCATGGTCAGTTGATAAAAGCAGCAGAATAGTATCTATTTCCCAAACTAACAGTCACAAGACAATGGCCGCAATGACAAATCCAACTAACGAGTAAATAATGAAACATCAATGATCCATGCTGGTTTCACAATATCTAGCTTGTGATAGGACAATAGAGTCAAAGGGCCGGGGGTGGGTAATTTTAACCATGACTGGTGGATTGTGGCACCAAATTCTCCGCAAAAGAATGCCGATATAGGTTTACCGGAAGTACAAGAACTTATCATCTATTTTACAAGGAACCAACTCAGCAACTCTATAACACACAAATAGAGTATTGTCACCACCAGAAGTTTGTAGACTACAATAGAACCAAAACAACAATTTTCTACTATAAAGAATGGCACATATGAAAGGACATGAAATATAAGTTACTCCCAGTTAAAACAACAATAAAGCATTTATCCCACTAGGTGGGGTTGGCTATATATATCATTCTACGCAATTGTGCTTTTTCCCCTATGATATCTTCATTTATATTTAAATGAATTTTATCGAGTTTCTCGTTGCTAACCAAGTCTTCTACGGTATCCCTCCATTAATTTGAATATTTGTCATGGTCTCACATAGAGATGGCAAACGGACCAGGCGTCTGTGGCCTGACACGACCTGGTTCGTTGCAGACCGTGCTGGCATGGAGAAACTCATGCAGAAGATTGTCAGCATGTGCGGGAACCATCTTGATGTCTTCATTCCTTATTTTGTCTATTCTGGTCTTACCACACATCGAACTTTGTTTTTACATACACATCTCTGTCACACTCATTATTTGGATGTGATTTCTCTTGGGTGCCAAACATTCTGTCTCATTCAACATTGCAGGCCTGATGACATTTCTATAAAACTTTCTATTCAAAGGAGATGCGAGATCATGACAAATACACAAATTAACCGAGGAAGAGGTGACCAAAGAAGAGTTGATTAAAAAAATGAAAACATGATAAAATTTATTTAAATATAAATGGTGATATTGTAGGGGATAGAACACAATAATTCCGTTGGTATATTAAGGATCTTATTTCGTAACATTCTCATGAAATAATGGATTGATTGATTAAAATCCCATTATATATGGGATTATATCAATAGACATCGCAACAAAGCCCTTGCCGGTTGTCACATTTCTGCATCGTCATTTTGCACAGGAAAGGCGAAGCTCTCACTATCAATTTTAGCGTCTGTGATGGGCTTCAACATAATCTACCTACGAGACTCCTCCAGTCAAATCTTCAAAAAACACTTTGCAGAGACTGGGAAACGGCTTGCGAGCAAGGATACAGCCGCAGACTTCATCTAGGTCAGAGTTAAGTCCGGCGAGAAATACGAACAAGCGACTGCGTTCAAGCTTTAGTTGATACTTCACAGCATCGATGAGACAGTCCCATTTCTCTTCTTCAAAGAAATCCAACTCCCGTTAAGAGTTGAGCAACTCATTATAGTCAATTGTTACATATTTTGTTCCCTATTGCAATTTCCACATCCAGGTAATTGGTTACATCTGGGAGGGTTATCTAGATCAAACTGTGTCTCCTTGACTGCTTCACAGACATCTCGGGCTATGGGGAGAAAAAGGAATGGCTTACTGATGGCTGGATCCATACTTAATCAACTAGGCGGTAACCATAAAGTTCTCAGAACGCCATTGCAGGTGGCGAAGGTCATCGAGAGATGGAAGCTTAGTTTCACCAGTCAAATATCCGATTTTGCCTTTTCCATCGAATACTAAACAGACGGATTGAGACTGTGGGACCCGACTCGGGCACATATTGCTTTAACCCTTATCCGGTACCACATTCTCTAAGAACATTACGTACGATGGTTTCAAAACCTTTTCAGAAATAGCGGAAGCGTTTAGTCAAACATTCATTTTTAGTAGCGGAAGCGTTTATACATTCTAATTAGTAACAAAATACATCCCAGTACAAACTCCTTATAATAGTCCGACACTTAATAAAAGAGAAAATACTATAGCAGTCCCGGTAAGCCAACATTTCCATTTTCCTAATTTTCCTCTGGTTCTGGCTCCGGTACTCCTGTATCTGGAACTCACAATAAATTACAAGGAAAACAGAGGTTAAGTCTTTGAGGACTTAGTGAGGGAATAACAATGGCTTTATATCTGTAATTATCAAATAATGCAATTTCTCAATATGATATGTCATGTAACAAAGATCTTGCAGTCAAGTAATTGTCAATAATGAACAGTGATGATTTAGGATTTCAGAGTGAATATCGTGGGCTAAAGAGGTGGCTCCCACCGGACAGTTCGGTGTAGCACTTTTCCCCACATATTCAGATGGGATCTGTACATTCAGTCATTTACGAGCCAAGTGAACCATTCTCCGGACCGTAAAACGGTGCGCGTTGTTCAGATGAACCATATACCCGGACTGTCATCCGTTGTTCATTGGACTCACTTTCCGGGCCGAAGCCGCGTTGTCCAGTGGATAAATATCCAGGGCTCCATTCATTCAGTCATTCAGTCAAATGATTCGTTCAATCAAAGGAATCGATTAGTAATCGATAACATTCAAGATAAATAAACATGCAGATCAAGATGACCAATGGGACGAGATAATGTACAATATGATGACAATATATAAAAGGTGAGATAATGAATAACAAGATATTGTAAATTCCAGGCCAAATGCCAAAAGGGCTATATAACAAGAATTCGGTAGTACACCTCACCTTACTAGCTTATGATATCTTACTGGATTGACTTGATTTTGAACCCAGTTGCCAATTAAATTCCTATCAACATAATATAAGTAATTTATGGTGATTAGCAACCAAGATATGTAGTTGAACCTTCTGCAAATCATTTTTTGTACAAAACTTGTCCGGGTAATTTTGAATAAAACATTTGAAAATTAATTAAAAATCAAGTTTAAGTCGAAACTTCACGAAACTTTCCAGAAATGCCTAAAATCAGTCCAGCAACGTTCGCCGACCGGAATTTGGACAAAGTCGTCGGCGCGTGTGTTACACGCGCCACCGTGTCGGCGCGTGGCCGTGCTCCGGTCCCCACGCGCGGCTGAAATATTTACAGTATGATCGCCTCGGTTCGATCTACATCTTTTGTTCAGAAACCATTTTGAAATTCCAAACCGATTTTGCCCAGAATTCTATTTTTCGAAATGATTAACGAGGTGTTTTGGTCGCCGGAAATCCGTTCCTACGGCGGCCTTTTGGGCGATCGGCCGACATACCCATAAACTTTAACACATTTTGAACAACTTTCATTTTATACACAAGATCAAAATCGGTTTTAAAATAGAAGAAATGAAGGCATGAACACGCTACCTCAAAATAGATTTCTGAGTTGCATTTCTGCAAATGTTCTTCACGGGTTTTCGATTTTTCTGGGTGATTTGGCTTTGATTTTGTTATACCTCTCAAACTAAATGTTTTCTGGGTGTATAAGGATGATTGTGTGAAATTTTCGGATTTTTTGGAGGAGGTTTGCTATTTTCCTCATAATTTTCTTATTTCCACCCTATTTCCTATACTCTCTCTCTCAAACTTGCTCTTGAATTTGTGAGTTCAATTTGATGAAATGGGGGGGGGGGGGGTATTTATAGGGGTTTTGCATGGATTGGGGCTTTAAGGAGTTGGCATGTGTTGGGGCAATTGTATTGACAAGTGCATACCTAATTCTTAATTAAATATTTCTTTTATTAGTTAATATTATGAAATATAATTAAACATAAATTCATAAATTATTATTATTATTATTTTTTTTTTTTTTGTTTAAGATGATTATTTTAGTAGCATTGAAGATAGCTTCAAATTATTTTTGTCTAATTTTGTAATTGAGATTTTTGGGGTATTACAGAGACCATTCGAGGTAATTGGTCTAATTTAAACCGCGGATCTTAATTTGTAGGGATTAGTCAATAAAGGGATCACCGAGGTTGTGGAGGAAGAGTGACCATAGTTGGTGGAGGAAGAACCCACCATGGTAGCTTTGTAATCCATTATTGAACCCTACTGATACCATGTAATAATATAGAGAGAAGAGAAAACTCTTTGTTTTTATTAATTTCGGCATATTCTCCATTCAATACAAGATATTTTAAAGAGAAGAAAGAAACAAAAATGAAGAAAGAGGATATTATCCCAATCAATCAACCCCGATTCTTACAATATGATCCTTCATTTACAAACAAATTCATTTGCATGTAAATCAACTTGAGAAAGAGAGAGAGAGTAGCTACTCCATATCTTCCATTTTAGATACAGATATTTTGGCAAGAAACATATAAGTTTATTCCTGACTAAGCTGGCTCACTTGAACATGAAACCCAACAAGAACCAATCACATAAATGTCAGTTAATAGATAAGTAGCCAATCCATATCTTCCATTTGGGATACAGATGTTCTGAAGAAAAGCAACATAAATAAATGCAGATATCACTGACTAGGCTGGATCACTTGAAGTATGAAACACATAGGTCAATAGCTTGTACAGTCTCCTATTTGCATTCATTGAAACAACAAAAAAAATTCAAACCTTATCACTAAGGTATATTGGCTCTGAATCCAGTTTATTTTGTTCATTTGCATCCAAAAACCTCTTATCTGCCATCACTTTTAATCTTTTCTGGACATCAGCAGGTTGAAGTGTTGAAGAATGTTGTTGTTTCATGTAAATTACATCCTTCCCACCCATCTTGACACCAACAATGACATGAGTGCCAAACTTACTGATAAACCTGAAGAGGGGGGAACAATCAGTGTCGCTACAAAGGCCTACAGCCATTATCATTCATGTAAAATTGAACAAGTAATAACATATACTTTTTTATCTGACATATTTAGGACATGATAAACATTTAATTATTATCGAACATGTGCTAGAAGGTTTACTAGTTCAAACAGACACCATGCACATGGTAACTGGTAAGATGTAAATTGCTAATGTGCATCTTCTCAAGCTTTAAAGTCAGATTTTTCCTTGAAAAGAAAGCATGTTAGCCCATGACAATTTGCCAATGACTGACGAGAAAGAATGAGAATAAAAAAGAAGATTTTTTCTTCAATGTCACGGCTTTTCCTTTCAAAAGAATGCATGTTAGCCCATGACAATGAATCAATGACTAACAAGAAAGAACGATAATAAAAAAGAACAAGATTTTTTCTTGATCCAATATATAACAAATAAAATGACTGCTGAATTCGAAGGGCCAAACAGCCATCATTATATGTGAGTGCATGTGAATGCTCGGTACATAACAGAGTTAAATTATTAGGAGTTTGCCGCTTTTTATATATTCATTTCAGTTTTTTTAATGGGCATAACAAATCAAATCTCATGCCTATCAGTTATAGATTTTCTGGGATCAGTTTGATAACCTTTACATTTCTTTTTCTGTTTCTAGTATCTTGTTGAGTTGTTAGGCAGCTCTGCTATGGCAAAGCCAATAATCTGCTGTAAATATTTTGGTTGTAGAAGAAATAACAACGTTCTTTTCCTCTTATTGTTTTATGGTATCAGAGCCTAGGACTGCTTTTGTGTGATTGTGATGGTGAAAACAGCCATGACTGGAAATACAGCTCCTTCTGGGGATGTTAGTGTTGACAACTCTTAAGGTGCCACTGTTACTGTGAATGGATTTGAATATCCATCTCTCCAGATGATCATTCCCAAATTGAATTACACTTTGTCAAACTCATAATTGATGGCAACGGAAATATTGGTCATTTGACAGAAAAAATAAAAAACTGCAAATAATGAAACAACCTTGACAACATGGAAGCCAGAAAATTCATTGGTAATTGCGTGGTTTCTTAACTCTATGGAGCCAGCGACAGAGAAAATCTACATGCTTATTCCTAATGTAAAAGAAGTTTGGGAGACTGTTCATGATGCAACTAAAAACCTACCATGGCATAGGCTCGAAATTCTTGTCGATAAGTTGGGCATTATAAATATTTATGCACCCACATGAGGGGTAGTTAAATTATTCAAAGTTTCTGCTTTTTATTTATTCATCTTCTTTTATTTTATTTTGATTACCTAATAAATTAAATCTGATCCTAATCAGTTGCAGATTTTTTAAATCAATTTGGTAGCCTTTAGGATTCTTTTTCTGCTCCTAGTATCTTGTTGAGTTGTAAGGCGATTTTGCTATGGCAAAGTCTATACAATCTGCTGCAAATATTCAAATTATTACCAGAAAGAATAATGATATTTTCCTTCTACTGCTTTAGTATAACCATAACGATCTCCAGCACAAGAGCTATCTATCATCCAGTGGAAATCATGATCCTAGTGATATTTCAATAGGTATTAGATGAGTGAGAACTCTTTTTTGAGTAACTTTATGGCAATTTAAGACCAGCAGATTTGCCTCGTCAGTGCATAGTTCCCCTTCTTCAAATAGATTAAGCACAAAGCAAGGTCCTTAAAGATAAGAGGACAAGTAGGAGTTTATGTGAGTATTAGGCCACAAATAAAAAGAGAGAGCCCAAACCAAAAAGATCAGATTTTTAGGTAGAAGGGCCGCTTAAGTCAATTTGTAACTCCATATTTTCTTCTGGAGCCAATGTGGACACATAACATTGCCGACCATTAAGAAGCCAATGCCTGCAATGGAATACTTTGGACAATTTTCATTCATTTGTTGGCATGCGGTGCATGCATCCTAAAAAAGCTTATAATATGAACATGTACCATTCTATTGACTAATCTGGCTGTAGCCCTTTCCAAGGTTGCCCAATCTACTGCATCGACTTTCAACAAGAGAACCTATGTTAGGTCATAAGCCCCAAAGGTGAGCGCAAACCCTAAAAACTAGCTTTCTAGATGAAAAACTCATCAACCTTACTAGTCATTCCATATGGTACCGTAGAGTCGATGTAACACACGTAATGAAGGGATGGAATGGGCACATCAAAAGTTCACTCCCAGGTTTAAATGTTTTGCACTATCTTGCGTACAATAAATCAATAGTAGCATCTATGTTACAAACTTATAAAAAATAGAGCAAAATTCAAACCTTGCCAACGCTGCGGGATCCCAAAACGATGGAACTTCTTTTTTCACATGATCCTGTAGAACCATCTGAGACTTTTCCAATGCAACTGTATACAATGTTACAAACATTCCATCAAAAGCAAGAGTTTTGGTGAATGCTGCATCTTTCTGCCAACAACCAGAAAACTCAAACATAGTATTGAAGAGCCCAGAAGGAATTTTGCCAGTCAATGACAGCTCTTGATTCAACTGCTCGGACATCTGTGGTTTAGATGAATCAGTTGTACAATTAACTACCGAAACCATGTAGACTAACGAACACAGAGAACTAGATTGGGAATCAAAAATCATCCAAAATAAAATGGCAACCACATATTTCAAATGCACAATCCATCAACCATATTAGCATAACATCACAGCATCACATTTGAACCCCATTAATTCACAAAAGAAAAGCTTTGTGACAAAGTCATGCAAAAAAAGCTGAATCATCACAAATACATAAATCAATAATTACATTAACAAGAAGAAAATACAAAAAAGGAACAACATATGATATATGCAATGTATAAGAAATTAAACCTGTTGGAATGTCAGAACATCACTCCGAAACCTCGTCCGCTCTCCTTTATCACATTTGATCAATTTTGACACATTAGGCAACGTGATTCCACCTGGAAGAACAATCTCTCGACCCTGATCCTCATCAATCTCAAGCAGACGTGAATCACCCTTACAATACTTAAGTCTAAGATCTAAAGAAATATCGTATCCACGACCAATCGACTGAACGGCAACCTTCGCCGCATCTCCAGCAGAAACCTTGAGCGCCATCTTTCAGACACTCACTCCTCCATATCAAAAAGAAAGAAAAAAATTTAACTTAATTCATATCCCAATCTTGAGTACATCAACGAACCTGATATGCTACTATCTATACTCTTAGCGAACTTAGGACTACTGACTACACTTGGACCGACTAAAAGAAACTTACAATCTCCTTACCCAAAAAACTAAACAAATTCAAACCTTTAATCTCCGAATCAATCCATGCGCATTATTCAGCTTGAATTCCCAGTAAGTTTGGCTCCCACATCAGAATTATACTTCTATATCGCATATAAACACGTTTCCACTGTAACTAGCTTCAGAAGCTCCATACAAATCATCGACAACCCCGACGATATCCAAAGCAGAACGCAAACTCGCCGAGAACTGGAGTCGGAAACCCTAGTTGTCGTCGTAAGCTTGAGGTGAAGCTCGGATCTAGAGGAAAGTGGAGCTTCAGACACAGAGAACACAATAAATGTTGCCCACATATATATATATATATATATATATATATATAAATTATAATTATGTTTCCTTAAATATTCTAATTCTGATTTCCATACCAAATATAAATTATAATTCATGATTTCGATACCCAATAGGGATTTATAAAATTTAATAATAAATGATAATACTTTTAGGGATAATTACGTATACACTCTATCGACTTTGACGTAATTACATACATTTTTCATATGATTTGAAAAATTACAGAAACTTCCTCTCAAGTAAGGTTAAACATTACAAACAAATAATACCGTTAGTAAATTAATAGCCATTACAGAAACCTCCATAATTGTTTGTTAGTATAAAAATAAAAAAATTGAGAGAAAATTGTATTTAAATAAAATAGAATTTGCCTCATTATTCTTCACATATGTGGTAAGTGAAAGTCATAGTTGAATTATACCAAACAATTGGACCATTTAGAACCACTTGGATTCTTCCCTGCCTCACTTGCTCTTTGTTGTGAAAGTGATGTAGTCTTATTTCTAAAAGTTTTAAGCTTTCTTTAACCATTCTTTCCACATGTAATCACATTCATAGGAATGTATACTTGTTATTGTCCAATGTCTTTTGGATGCTAATGTTCTTCAATTTCATGGCGTTCGATTACGACTTGGCTCGAGCCCAAATTTCATCTCTTTGAATTCAAATCAAGGTAAAATCCATTTAAGAATGATAAGGATATAGTAGCTGATAGTACACAATGATATATATGAGGATTCATATAGTCGATCTAATTTAGTGTGATAAATGTTTGATTATAGCATGAGTCAAGATTCGATTTATTTACTCTATATATTTTCCTATTATAACTAACTCGAACATATTCCATGTTCATATGTTACAAAGTTTATTTTTTTTCTTTTTTTTTACATTAACATTAAAAATATTAATAAGGAAAATATGAAATTCAAAACTAACATATGTTTTGTTTATTATATTGTACAATAATAATTGTTGGATTAATTGTCAACCTCTTTATAACACTTTAATTCTAGTTGACAAGTCATTTCATTAATTCAACTTAAAAAACTTATATGACACATCCTAAGGCATTGTCTTTGCCATGAATCCTCTGTCATTTATCTTAAACATAACCTTTTTTATTTAAATAATATTTTAAGTGGAGAATTTTATAAATGAAAAAAGTAATAACAATATTAAAAAGAGGAGATAATGAAAAAGAAATACTTAAACAAATTTTAAGGGTTATATGGAATACATTAATTATATTCACTTATAATGTTAATAAAAATGTTAAGGAACATCAAGATTATGATTGTATGGATCCAAGACAATCTGATAGATTATTTAGCTTCCTGATTATTTTTGCTTTGTATAGAAATATATCAATGTATTTTAGGCATGTGTATATTGCTTTATGATTTAGATTAGTGATTATGTTGTATATAACCCTCAATATTTTTTCTAGATATGGAAGATCAATTTTTCCTCCAAACTTTACATGGTATTAGAGCGGGGCACTATCACAACATCCTTCCCACCTTCAACGTCAACCTTTGTCTTCTAGCCAATGCATATGGCAGACAAAGACAATCCCGAAACTCCACTAAGATTGGGGCCAAATTCGATAACCACAACGATCCTCTTTATCTACATCACTCAGATCAACCAGTGCTAGTACTCGTGACACAACCACTAAACAGGGAAACTATGGTACTTGGAGTCATGTCATGCTCATGACCCTCAATATTAAAAACAAAGAAGGCTTCATTGATCGCTCTATCAAACAACCATCGGAGGATCATACTACAGAAGTTCAATGATGGAGGCACTGTAATAATCTAGTAAAACCATGGCTTTACAATTCATTCATGCATGATTTTGCTGCAAGCATTATATACAGTGAAAGTGCTCATGAAATCTGGACCGACTTAAAGGATTGATTCTCATGTACCAACAACGTCCATCTCTTTCAAGTGGAAGAAGCCATATATGATTGCAAACAAGACAATTCGACTGTTGGAAATTATTATACCAAACACAAAGGACTCTGGGATGAACATAATGCATTATACACTTTACCCCCAATGTGGGTGCAATGCCAAGAAAGATATTCTACAATTCCAGCAAACCAAAAGACCATGAAATTTCTCATGGGTCTTAATGAGGTTTATGCAATTGTTCACGGACAAATATTGCTTTTAGATCCTCTCCATGCCATAAACAAAGTACATTATCTTGTCCTTCAAGAGAAGAAACAGTGCGGGATATTGAATGGAGGAGCACCAATCACTGAGCCATTAGCCTTTGTTGCAAGGAACACTCAAGAAAAACAAATCATACCCAAAAAACCACACCTTCAATGTGAAACTTGTGACAAACTTGGTCACACTTGAGAGACTTGCCGAGCACATCTTAAATGTGAAGATTGTGGGTGGCAAGGTTATACCATTGATGTTTGTCGCAAAAGATTGAGTTCCACGAGCAATAATCCAAAGCAGCAAGAGTGAAAGAACTTCAATTCTAAAGCTAATCAGGTGGAAACAAATACACATGCAACCTCCTTATCGTTCACCCTAACAACATAACAATACCCAAGTCTCATGACATTACTCCATTACAATAAGCCCAAGTCCTAGTCGACCATGTTGGAACTGCATATTTAGTAATTGATCTATCATGTATGTTACTTTGTCCTCTGTCATTAGTGAATAAATGCATTGGATACTTGATATAGGACCAATAGACCACATGGCTTACTTTTGTCGATCTTTTAACAACCAAATTCAGTGCCACCATCCGAAGAGTGTACCTGCCTAATGGAAACATTGCCATTGTCACACACACAGACAATTTCTACTTTCCTAATTTCACTTTAGACAATGTGTTAGGTGTTCCCTCTTTCAAACTAAACTTGATTTCCATTAGCAAACTTATGCATAATTCTCACTACCTTGCTACATTCACTGATCATACTTGTATACTGCAGGACCAACGCTCGGGAAAATGGTTGGAACGTGAACTGAACGAGGAGGACTTTACTACATTGATACTCAACAGCGAAGCAAATGCAATGTCATCACTGTGCCATCCACTTCTTCTACAATACTTTGGCACCAACGCCTTGGGCACCTATCCAACAAGGTCTTTCAATCTCTTTCTCATATAGTTAGAAACATTAGTTATTATGATATTTCTAATTGTTTGATTTGCCCATTACCAAAACACTCATTTACCTTTTTCATCAAGTTCTGTTAAAACTCAAGCACCTTTCGAATTAGTTCATATTGATATTTGGGGAGGTTACCATGTTGCTTCTATCACAGGAGCACAATATTTTCTTACCATCGTTAATGATTACACTCGGTGTACATGGACGTTTTTAAGGCTTAATAAGTCCTACACTTGTTCACATATCACCACTTTTATCAACCTTATTGAAACATAGTTAATTGAAGGTTAAATTCCTTCAACGTGACAATGGACCCGAATTCTTGATGAGAAATTTTTATTTGGAAAAAGGAATCATTTATCAAACGAGTTGTGTTTCCACCCACGACAAAATGTTGTAGCCAAGAGAAAGCATCGGCACCTCCTTAATATTGCTTGAGCCTTACTATTCCAAGCCAACCTTCCCCAGAGATTCAGGGGAGATGCAATCTTGACTGCTACATATCTCTTAAATTGAACTCACATGCCCATTCTACAAGAACTCCTTTCCGACAAACAGCCTGAATACAACCATTTAAGAGTCTTTGGTTGTCTGTGTTTTGCCCCAACTCATCACCAACGCCCCCACCAAATTCGATTCCAGAGTCATGCAATGTATTTTCTTGGGTTATCCATATGGATAAAAGGGTTATAAAGGCTATGATATGTCCATTGGAAAAAACATTTGTCTCATGAGACGTTGCTTTCCTTGATCACACCTATCCGTTTACTTCAGCCACAAGCACCATCTCCTTGTTCTACTGGCCAAACACCTATTGATTCACCATCCACTGACCACTCAACACCGACTATTGATCAGACTAGCCTGACCATGCCTTCCGTAGCTCCTATACCCAACTCCTGACCATCACGACCTACGACAATGTCAAGCTACCTGATAGAATATCATGTTGGTATTGCTCTTCCTTCACGAGACGTCTCCGTATCCAACTCGGTATTGGTCAAAGGAACATGTATTGCTTACCCACTCTACTATTCTGTCATATGATATATGTTGAGCCTTAAACGCATGGTTGCGTTTAATGCGTTAAATTATCCCCGGTTAATCTTTGAGTTTTGATGATCAACAAAACTTGTGTTTGTTATACTAATATATCTACTTAGTGTGCAGATTAAGTGATGAAAAGTGGTTTGGAATGAAGAAAATCGATTGTGCATGTTGTGGGCTGGATCGCCCCAGGCGATGGGCGATGGCAGCCAGGAGCGACATCTCCCCGCACATCGACTGAAGCGACGCCGAGGCATGCGCGGGCATGCGCGCAGGGGGAGATTGTTTGAGGCGATGGGCTGATCGCCCGAGGCGATGCGATGAACGCCTGAGGCGATGTGGACTTCGTTTGAGGCGATGACAGATTTGGACATGCTGAGGCTACGACCTTGATTTTTGCCTTTGATCGCCTGAGGCGATCCGTGTAATATGCTGACCGTTGGGGCGCGGCGATGGAGATCGCCTGAGGCGATGGCTGAGGCGATGCAGGAGTGATTTCAGCCTTTTGTGTAGCAACGGCTAGTAGAAGCCTATGGGGCCTCCAACACTATAAATATTGATGCTTTGGAGCATTTGGAAGATAAGAAACAAGCCTACAAACTTCTACAAAGTCTTGATAATTATTATTTCAAATTGTATTGCAATCTCCATACATTGTTGTTGTATTGGAGTTTGTAATTCTCTTTTTGTTAGAGTCTTGTTTTCTTCGTGTGAGTACACGGTGAAGGTGTTTTTGGTTTGATTTATTGTAAAGGTCCTCCAACACCAAAGCAAGTTGGAAAATTGTAAAGTCGCCAACAAGTGAAGTTGGTGCATGTGTTGTGGCCATCCTTGGAGCCCTTAAGGCCAAGAAGACTCGTGAAGAGTGTTGGTAGCTCTGGAAGAGCTTTGTGTACTCGGGAAGAGTATTGTGCTCGGGAAGAGCGTTGTGTACTCGGGAAGAGTAGTGTGCTCGGGAAGAGCTTTGTAACTCGGGAAGAGTTGTGGTGTGGCTAACTTGGAGCCCTCAAGGCCAAGATCATTTATTCTAGTGGAACCTCGGTTGGAGGTTATCTAACCGGGAAGAGGAGACGTAGGCGATTCATCGCCGAACTTCTATAACAAATCTCTTGTCTTTTATTGCTTTATTTTTCATTACGCATTTATTTATTTTATTCTTTTTATTTATCGATTGACTAAAGGCTTCCGCAAGCGCAAAACTCTTTTATTTTTACAAACTCATTTTAAAAAGCTAAAGTAGCCAAGGAATCTCATTCACCCCCTCTTCGATTCCAACAAGTGGTATCAGGGCCATTTGATTTTTGTTTTTAAATCAAAACTTTTATATGGCTAATCTAGCAAATGAGTTTGCTCAAGGTCAATCGACAAATCGCCCTCCGCTTTTCACGGGTGATAACTACGGTTATTGGAAGAATAGAATTTCTCTATACATCCAATCCGTAGATTATGATCTATGGAAAATCATTGTGAAAGGTCCACATACTCCTTTAAAGGATGTTGGGGAAATAAGTGTTCCCAAAGAAATGGACGACTTCACAAAAGCGGATATGATATTAATTTCTCAAAATGCTAAAGCTATTAATATTTTGCATTGTGCTTTAGATATGAAGGAGTACAACCGGATCTCAATGTGCTCAACCGCTAAGGAGATATGGGACAAATTACAAATTTGTCATGAAGGCACTAATCAAGTGAATGAGACCAAGATTGATCTATTGCAACTCAAATATGAGACATTTGAGATGGAGTCCGGAGAAGAAGTTGATTCGATGTTTAGGAGGCTCACCCAAATTATCAACGAGCTTGATCAACTTGGAGAGAAGTATCCTCCAAAGCAAATATGGAGGAGAGCACTAAGGGCCTTACCTAAGGAATGGGACGCAAAGAGGACGGCTATCATTGAGTCAAACAAAGGAGAAAATGCCTCCTATGATCTTGATGAGCTCCATGGCACATTGGTGACCCATGAGCTTGAAGTGTCAACAAGAAGAGAAATAAAGGAGGATGATAGATCCATGAGGAAGGGGATCGCCTTGGTTGGAAGGAAAGATCATTCCGAGGATGAAGAAGAGGATGATGATGAAGAGATGATCTTGTTCACAAAGAAGTTCAAGAAGCTCTTCAACAAACATAGCAAGTCAAAGACCTCTAATGCTACCAAACATGAATCCAAAAATGAGGTAACTTGTTATAATTGTCAAGAAAAAGGCCATTATGCTAACAAATGTTCTAGGAAGAAGAATGAGGACAAAGGGAAGAAGAAGGCGTTTATAGCCAAGAAGAAGCCACAAATCTTTGTTTAATGGCGCTTGGAGATAAAGGAGATGAAAGCGACGATGAGGTACCTTCATTTAATGAATTATTAGATTCCTATCATGAACTTATTGATGCTCTTGGCAAAACCAAGATGAGTAACAAATTACTCAAACTTGAGATTGCTAAGAAAGATGAACAAAATAATTCATTGAAAAATGAATTAAATTCTTTAAAGATATCTTTTTGCAAATATAGTGAAAGTAGTCAAAAGATGAGTGAATTGCTTGGCTTACAACGTTGTAGCTTTGACAAAGCCGGGTTAGGCTACTCAAGCAAATCAAAAACTTTTTCTAGCTTGTTGGCCAAAGCAAAACATGATTCTCCTACTTGTAACTATTGTTGTAAAAATGGTCATACCAAGAACAAATGTAGATTTGCTAGAATCCAATACCAACCTAACAAAAGGTGGAAATGGATTCCAAAGGTGCCAAATGAAGCTAACCAACAAGGACCCAAAAATCAAATGGGTACCAAAGATCCTCCTATTGTAAATTTATTTTGTAGGAACAACAATGGGATGGAGGATGAAGGACCAAGCAACTCAAAGGAAGAGTTTATTCTATTCACCACTATAGAAGAGGCGCGAGGCATTGGACCAATGACAAGAACGAACTCTTGTCATCGAGGGTAAAATTTACTTTATACATATTAAAAGAGCAATTCAAAATTCATTGGCACAAATTAATTGTGATCAATAAATATTGAAGCTCAATATTCATTGTAGTAAAATGGAATACCCCTTAGCATATGCACATATAAATTATCTTGATGTATGATGTATGCTTATCTTTTTATAGTAAGAATCTTGATATGTCTTTGATTCAAATTTGAATATGTTATGTGAAATTGTGCAATTATGTGATTAGCATGCTATAAGTGTTTAGATGCTTAATCTTTGATATAATGCTATCATGACCTTAATAATCTTATTAAATGTTGGTTTGAGAATTATAATTTTTTTTTTGGGCATGGGTGCATGAACTCTTGGTAGAACATATGCACACTTTGCAATGTTTAGAATTCATGGTTGAGTGGCTTAAACGCATGTGTATTTCACTAATTGATTTGATCTAATACTATTACATGCTTGGTGAGGACCATGTGTAAAATTGTTAAAATATGGCGATGTGTCAACATATTTGAGCTATGTTTATTTAAATTTTATGCTTTTGATTATCACAAAAGGGGGGAGAATTTTGTGATAAACTTGAACCTTAATACATGCATAGTTTAAGGGGGAGAGCTTGTGTATGCATAGTTTGAGGGGGGGAGCTTGTGTATGCATAGTTTGAGAGGGAGAGTGATTTGTTTAATGCTTTACTTGTTTAACTTGTATGTGTTATGCAATTGTTAAGGGAGAGTCATTTTTACTCACATTTCATGCATATTACTTATTCAAGTTTATCAAGTTTGTGATCATAAAAAAGGGGGGAGATTGTTGAGCCTTAAATGCATGGTTGCGTTTAATGCGTTAAATTATCCCCTGTTAATCTTTGAGTTTTGACGATCAACAAAACTTGTGTTTGTTATACTAATATATCTACTTAGTGTGCGGATTAAGTGATGAAAAGTGGTTTGGAATGAAGAAAATCGATTGTGCATGTTGTGGGCCGGATCGCCCCAGGCGATGGTGACCATCGCCCCAGGCGATGGCAGCCAGGAGCGACATCGCCCCGCACATCGACTGAAGCGACGCCGAGGCATGCGCGGGCATGCGCGCAGGGGGAGATCGTTTGAGGCGATGGGCTGATCGTCCCAGGCGATGCGATGAACGCCTGAGGCGATGTGGACTTCGTTTGAGGCGATGACAGATTTGGACATGCTGAGGCTACGGCCTTGATTTTTGCCTTTGATCGCCTGAGGCGATCCACCGATCGCCTGAGGCGTGTAATATGCTGACCGTTGGGGCGCGGCGATGGAGATCGCCTGAGGCGATGGCTGAGGCGATGCAGGAGTGATTTCAGCCTTTTGTGTAGCAACGGCTAGTAGGAGCCTAGGGGGCCTCTTACACTATAAATATTGATGCTTTGGAGCATTTTGAAGATAAGAAACAAGCCTACAAACTTCTACGAAGTCTTGATAATTATTATTTCAAATTCTATTGCAATCTCCATACATTGTTGTTGTATTGGAGTTTGTAATTCTCTTTTTGTTAGAGTCTTGTTTTCTTCGTGTGAGTACACGGTGAAGGTGTTTTTGGTTTGATTTATTGTAAAGGTCCTCCAACACCAAAGCAAGTTGGAAAATTGTAAAGTCGCCAACAAGTGAAGTTGGTGCATGTGTTGTGGCTATCCTTGGAGCCCTTAAGGCCAAGAAGACTCGTGAAGAGTGTTGGTAGCTCGGGAAGAGCTTTGTGTACTCGGGAAGAGTATTGTGCTCGGGAAGAGCGTTGTGTACTCGGGAAGAGTAGTGTGCTCGGGAAGAGCTTTGTAACTCGGGAAGAGTTGTGTTGTGGCTAACTTGGAGCCCTCAAGGCCAAGATCATTTATTCTAGTGGAATCTCGGTTGGAGGTTATCTAACCGGGAAGAGGAGACATAGGCGATTCATCGCCGAACTTCTATAACAAATCTCTTGTCTTTTATTGCTTTATTTTTCATTACGCATTTATTTATTTTGTTCTTTTTATTTATCGATTGACTAAAGGCTTCCGCAAGCGCAAAACTCTTTTATTTTTACAAACTCATTTTAAAAAGCTAAAGTAGCCAAGGAATCTCATTCACCCCCCCTCTTCGATTCCAACAATATATTATCCCACAACACCATGCCTTCACTACTTCTCTTTCAGTTGAAAAGGAACCATCTTCCTTTGCACAGGCTATTCGTTACACTAAATGACGTCTTGCCATGAAAGCTGAACTTATTGCTCTCAAAGCTGATGGAACTTGGTCTCTTCAGCCTTTACCCCCTGGAAAGAAACTTGTCGGTTGCAAGTGGGTATATAAAATCAACTCTCATGCTGATGGTATAGTGGAATGTTACAAAGCCGACTTGTCGCCAAGAGGTATAACCAAGTCGAAGCCCTGGACTATGAGGAGACCTTTTCTCCCGTTGCGAAACTTGTCACAATCGTCTTCTATTTGTCTTGGCTTCATGGAAAATATGGCATCTTCATCAACTCGATGTCAATAATGAATTCGTACATGGTGTTCTTGATGAAGATGTTTACATGTCATTACCACTGACTTCGGACGAACGGGGGAGGCTAGAGTTTGCGAACTTCACAAGTTTTCGTATGGCCTTAAACATGCTTCATGACAATGGTTCGTTAAACTATCCACTGCGCTTAAACAGACTGACTTCAAACAATCAAAAGCAAATTATTCATTATTTGTCCGAACCCAGGGTGACATATTCACTGCCTTTCGCATTTACGTAGACGACGTTATTATAGCAGGGAACAACTTGTAAGACATTGTTAAATCATTCCCGCAGAACCAATTCAAACTCAAGGACCTTGGACAACTAAAATATTTCCTTGGTATAGAGGTTGCATGATCCAAAAAGGGCATTACAATTTCATAACACAAGTATGCCCTCGAGATTCTTGAAGATGTTGGATACCTTGGTGCAAAACCAGCTTCTTTCCCATGGAGCAAAACCTTTCCCTCATTGACTTCGAAGGAGAATACATTGCTGATCCATCATTATAAAGACTTGTTGGGCCCTTAATCTACTTTACCATCACCCGTCCTGATCTAGCATATGTCGTGCATATTTTAAGCCAACTTATGGACAAACCTTGGGTGCCACATTTGGAAGTAGCCAATCGAGTATTACGATATATAAAACAAACACATGGACAATGATTATTCTTTCATATTGATAGTCCAACACAACTAAATGCCTTTTGTGATGCAAATTGGGCACGATGTCGTGATACTCGCAAGTCAGTCACGAGATATTGCATATTCCTTGGAAGCTCACTAGTGTCATGGAAAACCAAAAAGCAAACAACTGTATCACGATCAAGTGCATAAGCGGAATATCGATCCATGACTGCTAACAACTGAATTACTTGATTGAAAACAATCTTGGAAGATTTGGTATCAAACACACACAACCCATAAACTTATATTGTGACAATCAAGCTGCACTACATATTGACACTAGCCTCGTATATCATGAACGAACAAAACACATAGAGATTGATTGTCATCTCATACGGGAAAAGGTGCAAGAATGAACTATTAAAATGACCCACATCTCTACAAAGGATCAACCAGCTGATGTTTTCACGAAGCCATTAAGACATGCGCAATTTCATGCATTACTCAGCAAGTTATGAATTATCAATATACATTTCAAACTTGAGGGTTGTGTTAAGGAACATCAAGATTATGATTGCATGGATCTAAGACAATCTGATACATTATTTAGCTTCCTATTTAATTTTGCTTTGTATAGAAATATAACAATGTATTTTAGGCATGTGTATTAGGATTTAGATTAGTGGTTATGTTGTATAACTTTGAATATTTGTCAAGATATGTAAGATCAATTTTTCCTCCAAACTTTACAAAAAAATCAAAAAAATTAATTAATTAGATATGTTAGTTGGATTTTTCTATTTTTATTATTGAATTAATATTGCATTTAGTCATTCACGAGTACACACACCAGAATTAACATTTGTCTTAATTATAATTAAAATAATAAATAATAAAATCTAAAACTAGTTAAATTCGTTAGTTGAAACCAAAACTATTATTCATTTGTATCCAATAAGCCAAGTGTTTATCAAGAAAACAAATTGTTTTTTTCCCGTTGATTTTAATTTAGACAGTATTGAATTCAAATCCATTTAAAAATAATTAAATTATAATAACTTTTATAAACATATTTATCCCATGTAATACTAAATATTAATCATTATATTTTTTCGATAATAAACTTAAAATGTCCCATAAGGAAAAAAACATTTGTGGAATAATTTGTTCCCTCGCCTATATGGACTTTTTCGTCAAATTCGCGCGCGCACACACATATATATATATATATATATATATATATGGTGCAAAGTGCCAAATTAATCATATTTTAGTGAAGCAAATGCCAACCACATTTTCAGCACTCAAAAGGATGATCTCAATGGCCTAATACAACTTGACAACTTGTGTATGACTTGACAAAAATCTACAAAAAATTTCCCTCCCCTATATCAAAAAAATTATATAATAAAATCTTCTATTTTTTTAAATATCAAAATTTAATATTATATATTATTATATTTTACCAAGTAAAAATATTTAATTATTATTATAGAATCAAACGTTTGTCATTTATCAAAATCTACAGTTGTTGGTAATGGTACAACTCAAATATAAATTTATAGCAGCACATACGATACGTTTTGATCGCTCTCCTAATAAGGGCAATTGTTGCACCTCAATAATCTCCCTCCCAATAACTGCAATACCTAGCAACTCATGATAACCGAACACGTGATATTAGCTCTGATTAGGATCAAACGGTTGTCGTTTTACCAAAAGCTACGGTGCAACTCAAATCTTTAAACTATATAACACCACAATCATCACATTTTGATTGCTCTCCTGACAAGAGCAATTGTTACGCATCAACAACTATTATAAAAATTGCATACTTTATACAGCTATTAGATGAGATATATTAATTATTATGTATCTACACCAAAGATATTTTAAAAAGTTAGATTAATGATTAATAACCTAATATATAAAGAAATATTTTAGGAACGAAATAGGCGACACCAATTATAATAATAATTTTTCAGTGCTCCCCTTACAAATATTTATATATATTAAAATAGCATCATTGTTATGGTGGGGTGGATTCAGTGGTCAGTGGAATACAAATATGCAACTACCTCATGGACAAACAACGGCCAATGTACATGTATGGCATGAAATTATTATTATTATTATTATTATATTTTAACCATCTAAAATTATAATTTATCTCCCTAAAGTTACATTTTTTCCCTGTAAACTTATTTTTTACCGATATTTTTTATGTTACTAAGACGAAAATTTAGATGGAAATGCTAGTTTTTTATTATTATTATTATTATTTGGGCTTGATAAAGTAGCAAAGCCCGACCTCAAAGTCTAACTCACAAAAATTTTGATATATTCTTACTCCAAGCTTGAGTTATTCTGAAGGCTTGACAATGTAATTACAAAAAAGTCATATTAAGCTCCTTTAAAATCAATAATTAAAACATATAACTTGTAACAAATAAAGATTAAATAATGATATAAATAATATTAAAAACCTAAAAATAACTCACTCGAACTCAATTAGTGATTGAGCTTTTATGTAAAGAATACTTAAATTCATGTCAATCATATACTCAGAGCTACTCAAACTCCAAAAACCTGAATTCGAATCAACTTTCAACCCAACAGCTCATGAGCATTTGATTCAATTGCACGCTAGCCAAGGCATTCTTTTTGCATGACTTTACAAGATATTATCCCACCTCGTAGTCCATGCGTATGAATAAATCGAACCGATCGCTTCGAAACAGCAAAATCGCGGTAGAAACAAGTGAAATTCCCATTTACATCTTTAGCACAGACCAATGGATATAGAAATAGATGGCAATGCAGATAACTGAAAATACATAGAACCTCATATAGAAACTGCTCTACATGTGTTCGCATTAAGTCGTCTCTTGGAAGTGATAAAAGTACCAAGACCATATCACTGTCACTCACGTAAAACATTCAACAAGTGAAATTCTTTTCCTCTACAAAGTATTCTGGCAATGCAAACCCATGATTAGAGACAAGCAGTATAGACGGTTAACAGCAGGAAGCTGCAAGATACGAACGTTGCACGATATCACAAAGGATGGATTCTTTCCGGTGACTAGGAGTGAAAAGCCATGAATAAGTTCTGCTTCCTAGAATGTTCTGGAATAAGGCGATGGATAGTGTCTGGAGGTATACCCATTAACTCTGTGAAGATAAAAGCACGTGTTGAGATGTTTCTGAAGCTAAGCAGATAAAATACATCAATTGCCACACTTAGGCTCACAGGAAGGGCCGACAGGCGAGATTCAGCTCTATTAAACTAAACTTTTATTGTAAACGCTCAATCTACTAAAAAAATGGCACAATAGCTTTCAGGTTGGGACTACTTTTTATCACAAAGAATAGTGGCCATAGATCTCAATGAGGCCATCCGCCATCATATGTTTTTTGTTATACGATTCCATCATAATCACCAATTCAACTAAAAAAATGAAGAGTTTGACATTACCTTGGGGTTTAAAGTTAAAAAGTGGAGGAAGCGGGCGACCATTTGGAAGTCGGGTGTTGGGATCCCTTAATTCATCAAAGAACGGGTGAATACAAGCTTCTAACTGCCATGCCATAAGAAAAGTTGGTACTTTGACTTGAATGATTCAAAACAGAATTTCAGCTGTTGACAATCAAAGTTAAACTTACAGCAGTGCATCTGAGATTTGGTGAGTATTGGAAAAACCGACATACTAGGTCCACAGCCTCAGGAGATAGACTCTTCTGGAAGACCTGAAATTGGAAGCAGCTTGTGTATGAGCAAATAATTTTTCTTTATTATCATCATAAAACTTATCGTATTACAAAGTGCATTTTAAGAACATATACATAGATATGAACTATCCCTATATGGATAAATCAGATCATGAATAAAATTAACTCCACACTTTTTCGGGTACAAATCCCCCATATTTCTTTCCACCTTTTCAACACTCCACCTCAAGCACGTGAATATTTCCCAGCTCGCTTGCATTCAACTCAAATCCCGAGGTACATAATTCTTTTGTAAGAATATCAGCTTCTTGCAATTTAGTGAACCAGGCTCTAAGGGACTGCTTCAAAATATAATGATTACTTCAGCTTGCAAACAATACTTGGTATTCTATCATTCTCAATTCAGCACATCAAACTAGCACAACTTTCAATCAAGATTAGCTGACGAGAGTGCTCAAATGGAGTTTAGCTTTGCTATATGTGTAAATGTTTCTTCACAATCTATCCCATATGTCTCTCAACTTTGTAATTACTTCAGCATCATGAATGTTACGTTTGATCCTATGTGTCCAGAGAATGCTTTGCATTCTCCACTTTCTGTAGGCAGTACAACACTGTCAAGTTGCAACACAAAAGCCATGTAACTCTTTAATATCTTGCCATAAGAGAGGTGATTTGAAATTGTATGCTGGGAGCATGACCTAACCCTGTTTTAGAGATTTGTATTTTAAAAAGTTCTATCTTATCTTAGGAGTCTTTTAGGGTTTAGGAGTCTATTTAATCTTGATTGTATCTCTTTAATTAATTATTCAGAATAAGAGATTTTCCCAATTCTCTCCCAAAACTCTTTTCTCCTTCATGGTATCAGTCCCAGAACGGTCAAACTCATGACCAAATACGGCGGCATGATGGCCACAGCCTCCAGCGACGATTCAGCCTCTTCGGCGATCCCAAATAACACATCTGCCCCGATCAATACCACCTTTTTCCGACAACACGGCCATTCCTACCACTACTCATAGGTTAAATGGTCAAAATTACCTTCAATGGTCCCAATCGGTTCGGATGTTCATTCGTGGGAAGGGCAGGGATGATATTATTTCAGGCTTAAGCCGTTGCCCACAAAATTTTGATGCCACGGCGTTCAAATCCTGGAATAATGAAAATAATATGGTTATGTCCTGGCTAATTAATTCCATGACGCTGGACATTGGTGAGAATTTTTTGTTGTATTCAACGGCCCACGAGGTTTGGGAGGCGGCCCGAGATACATTTTCCAGCAAAGAAAACATTGCTGAACTGTTCGAGATTGAGAGAAATCTTCTTACCTTGAAACAAGGCGACTCCTCGGCCACTCAATACTTCACTGGCCTGACCCGCTATTGGCAACAATTGGATCTCTATGAGCATTATGAATGGAAGTGCCCCAATGATGAAGCCCTTTACGGGTCAATTGTTGAAACCAAACGAATTTTCCAATTCTTAATGGGACTCAGCGCTTCTCTGGATGATGTTTGTGCTCGAATTCTGGCCATCAAACAGCTACCTCGCTTGCGTGAAACGTTCTCTGCTATCCGTCACGAAGAAAGCCGCAGAAAATTGATGATGAGTCCATCGATCAGTACTCCTTTGATTGATGGGTCAGCTTTGGCCGCCCAAAGGTCTTTCTCAAGTGCCCCTGCTCCTCCAGATCTTGCTACACAGCCTACTGGCTCTTTTGGGCAGCAGCCCAATTCATCAAATAATACGAGGAATGGACGTCCCTAGTGTGAAAAATGCAACAAACCAAATCATAAACTTGATACATGCTGGAGGATTCATGGAAAACCGGCGAATTGGAAATCATCCCGACAGCGGCGTGCCAATCTTGCACAACCAGAGGATCCTATGCTGGAATCACATCCCTTTAGCAAGGAGCAACTTGATACTCTACACCAACTATTGAATAAAGCCCTTCCATTCGCCAAATCCTCCAACTATTGGTACGGGAAGCTCTGCTCATACAGGTATTACTGCTTTGCTCTCACAATCACAACCGATATTATCCAATTATTGGATCATCGACTCTGGTACATCTGAGCACATGACAGGAAATCTACATCTGCTAAATTCCTATAAGTTGTACTCCACTCCTTGCTCGGTTCGTATCGCTAATGGCACATGCGTACAGGTTCTTGGGTCGGGAAGGGTCTACCTTTCCAACAATTTGATTTTGAATTCGATCCTATTTGTTCCAGCTCTTGATTGCAACATGTTGTCGGTTAGTCGACTCACTTTGGATCTCAATTGTGTTACTAAATTCTCGGCAGACTCATGTATTTTTCAGGACTTGGTTTCGGGGCGGACGATAGCAATGATAAACACTGTGCTGGTTTATACTTCCTCAGAGCATCGGTTGGCATTCCGTCTCAGTGTGCCACTTCTTTTAGTTCTTTGTTTTCTTGTCTTTCTTCGAGTACAGATAATGACATTCTTTTATTATTATCGTTTAGGGCATCCGAGTTTTATGTACCTTGCCAAAAAATTTCCGTCTTTATTTCGTAATTAATGTTTTAAAGATTTTACTTGTGATGTTTGTCAATTAGCTAAACATATTCGTCATAACTACAAGCCACTTACTTATAAGCCTTCTCAACCCTCTTCTCTAATTCATAGCGATATCTGGGGTCTTTCCAGGGTTAAAAATGTTACGGGTTCCCGATGGTTCTTATTATTTGTTGATGATCATACAAGAATTTCTTGAGTTTTCTTAATGAAAGACAAATCTGAAATGTGTCATATTTTTCAACAATTTAATAATATGATTCAGACCCAATTCTCTACTCGTATCCAGATATTAAAAACTGACCGTGCCCGTGATTTCTTTAATTCTACCCTTGGTTCGTATCTTCACAACCAAGGGATTGTCCACCAAAGCTCTTGTGTGGATACACCCCAACAAAATGGAATTTCGGACACAAGAATCGACACTTGCTTGAGGTAGCCTGATTCTTACTCTTTTGTCATAATGTCCCACCGTCTTTTTGGGGGGATGCGGTTCTGACTGCCGCATATCTCATCAATACGATGCCCTCTCGTATTCTCAAGTATGATACACCAATCCAAACACTCCTTCGAGCGTACCTTTCTTTCCACCTTCTTCCTACCATTCCACTTAAAGTCTTTGGTTGCACGTCCTTCGTTCACATTCATCACCACAATCGGGTTAAACTTGACCCCCGCTCTATCCGGTGCATTTTCCTTGGTTACTCTCCCAATCAAAGAGGCTAAAAGTGTTATTCTCCTACTCTCAAGCGATTTTTCCATTCCATGGATGTCACATTTTTCGAAAATGAGCCTTTTTAACCCACTTCTTCGATTCAGGGGGAGAACAACCATGACAAATCTCAGAGAGAATCCATCCAGCCTGCATTTCCGAGTTTAGAACCTATCGACAACATCACATTGAATCAGGATCCAACTACACATCCAATTCCTATGCCCAGCATTACTAAACCACCATTGCAGGTATGCTATAGGAGGAATAAGCAACCTGCATAGTTTCATCCTTGTTGTGACTCCTCCTTGGAGCCTGGATCCACTGAAAAACAACAAGGTACTTCTGACCATTCTGAAAACAATATTACTGATTCTGATGATAGACCTATTGCAGTAAGAAAAGGGTTCAGATCATGCACACAACATCCTATATGTAAATTTGTCTCGGTTGAGCATTTATCACCGGCATATCGAGCTTTTGTGTCCAACTTAGATCATGTTCAGGTACCCACAACTATTGAAACTGCTCTACAAGATCCAGATTGGAAATCTGCTGCTCTCGAAGAAATTCAGGCCCTTGAGACGAACAATACATGGCTTATTACGGAATTGCCACCTGGCAAAAAGACAGTTGGGTGCAGATGGATTTTTTCAGTAAAGCATAAAGCAGATGGAAGCATAGAACGATATAAGGCCAAATTAGTTGCAAAAGTGTATACCCAGTCTTACAGCATTGATTATCCAGAGACCTTTGCTCCAGTGGCCAGATTAAACACCATCCGAGTCCTCCTGTTTGTTGCTGCTAACTTAGACTGGCCTTTATTTCAGCTTGATGTCAAAAATGCGTTCTTCAATGGAAACCTTGAGGAAGAAATTTATATGGACATTCCTCCAGGATTCGGAACCCCATCCACTGTCGATAAAGTTTGCAAATTGAAGAAATCACTTTATGGGCTAAAACAATCACCCAGGGCATGTTTTCATCGATTCTCCACTGTTTTAAAAGGATATGGATACTTACAGTGTCAGACTGATCACATTTTGTTTGTCAAACACTCAGAGGAAGGTAAAATCACAATCCTCATAGTGTAGGTTGATGATATCGTACGCCCAGGAAATCACGATGCAGAAATGACACAAGTGAAAGCTCTCCTCTCAAAGGAATTTGAAATGAAAGATCTAGGGCATCTGAAATATTTCCTTGGAATGGAAGTTGCAAGATCATCACATGGAATATATATCTCTCAAAGAAAATATGTGCTAGATCTTCTAAAAGAAACTGGAATGTTAGGGTGCAAACCTATTGATACACCTATGGATGCCAAGGTAAAACTTGAGGCAAGGGACGACTGTCCGTTGGTTGACAAAGGACGGTATCAACGATTAGTTGAGAAGCTAATCTACCATTCTCACACGCGCCCTGATATTGGTTTTGTGGTTAATGTTGTTAGCCGCTTCATGAATAGCCCAACTAAGGATCACATGGATGATGTGTACCGCATACTGAGATATCTCAAAAAGAACCCAGGAAAAGGATTGCTCTTCAAGAAATCATCGAACATAAACATCAAGGCATACAGTGATGCAAATTGGGCTGGCTCTCACACAGATAGAAGATCAACATCTGCTTATTGTGCATTCATATGGGGAAATTTGGTAACCTGGAGGAGTAAAAAGCAGTATGTAGTAGCTCGCAGTGTGCTGAAGCAGAGTATCGAGCATTAGTCCAGGGCATATGTGAAGAAATGTGGCTAAAAAGATTATTGTTTGAATTAAAGTTGGACAACGATCAACCAGTGGAATTGATGTGTGACAATCAAACAGTCATAAGTATAGCCAAGAATCCAGTGTCACGATCGAACAAAACACATAGAGATGGATCGACATTTTATTAGTGAGAAGATCGAGAAAAGACATTGACCTCAACTACATCTCCACTCACATGCAACTTGCAGACATCTTGACTAAGGCTCTTCATCATCCACTGTTTGAATATTGGAGTTCCAAGATGGGCATGATTGACATATATGACCCAGCTTGAGGGGAAGTGTTGAATAATAGATATAAGATAATATTTATTATCTATTAAGTGATTAGAGATTTGTATTTTAAAAAGTTCTATCTTATCTTAGGAGTCTTTTAGGGTTTAGGAGTCTATTTAAGCTTGATTGTATCTCTTTAATTAATTATTCAGAAATAAGAGATTTTCTCAATTCTCTCCCAAAACTCTTTTCTGCTTCAAACATCAATCCACCGCTACGAACGACCAGCTCTACTACCATAACAGCAAGAGAGTTCTTCTTTATATTATCATAAATACAAGTATATATAGACATGAATTATCCCTAGAGAGTTAAAACATTATCAGATCAAGAATGAAATCAAATACAATTAAATCCATATTTCGCGGAAGAAATTCCAGATATCTTCCCACCTTTCAAACATCATGTTTGGATATGCGATAAACAAGCACATGTTGACTTTTCAGTACTGATTTACGACTCAGAACCCCATTTAACAACTGATTAAGATAAAACAGTAAGCCAAAATCTAACAATTAAAGCTGTCGTCATGAAGAAATAACTAAGTAGGTTCAAAAGTACTCATATAGGTTTTTTGTGCTTGCGTCCACAAATCTGTAAATTCATATGACAATATACCTATACGGGATACTGAAATAGAAAATAGCATTTTGCCACAACTGCGAAAAACAATTGTCATGTAAATATTTAATGGTCCATACAGACAAAAGGATAGAAAGCAAAGGCAAAATACCTTGTGCCAAGGGTGGGCCTTGATCTGTGGGAACTTGAACTCTGTGTAGTTTGGATTCATACATTTGATCTCTTCTCTCGTAGGTGTTCCCAATACCTGTATTTCATCAACAACAAATAACGATTGAAAATGTTTGATGTAGTAAATGAATTTTTAAGAAGGCCCTTTTAAGACTTAGGGATGCTATGCTGGAAGAATATGGAATATTATTTTTCAGCTCATCGAAATAATTTGCCAATGTACCTCAAAGAAAAAAAAAATTGCCAATGAGTAATAAGAGAAAAAAATAACTACAAACTAGTTTGTGCCGACTAAAAAGTCAGTTTTAGAAGGTGATCGAGGAAAACAAATTGGGCCAGAATTCAGCCTTAAGACAAACGGGATTCAGTGAACAGAGTGAGTGAAGAAATTTGGGCCTGAAATTAGCTTTAACACAAGTGGGTTTTCGATTTCAGCGTAAACCGAGACACGGCGGAAGAAAGAAGCCAACAATTGTTTGATGAAACTCAGCGCAGAGCCGTAATAGTTGTGATCAGAAAGGCAACAAGCTGCGGCGACCTAACGGAGATTTGGAAATGGCCAGAAAACAGCCGACTACAGACAGCACAGAGCCACGATAGTTGCGATCGGAAAGGCAACAAGCTGAGGCGACCTAACGGAGGTTTCGAATTGGCCAGAAAACAACAGACTACGGAGGATCTCAGCTAGCAACAAGGATTTCGAAACTCCAGAAAAAAAAAATCGAAATTGGGAACCTGTGCTCGATACAATGTCAATAACTCGTATATTTGCTGAATGAATTTCTTTGATAAAGAATCTGCTCTATATAAAGTACAATGACACGTTTTCATCCTCCTGTAATTGTGATAAGTCTATACACCACTTAATCAGCTTCCTACTATAATCAATTTAGCATGTAAAGCACCACCGATGGTGGATCTGACTTGATTGGAGTAGCCCAGTGAGAGATTGAAGCACCGTGTGAATATTGGGGGGTTGATTTGATAACTGGACTAACAACAACTAAGCCTTTGTTCCCAGTTTATTGGGGTAGGCTACATAAACTAAGCCTTTGTTCCCAGTTTATTGGGGTAGGCTACATGAACAATAGAAAAAATCAAGTCAGATCGCACACATGCGTCAGGCTTCTCCGAGAGCTTTTCGATCAAAATATTCTCGTTAATATCTTTGGACTCCATATTTTTATATATAACTTCGAGTCATGTTTTCTTCGGTCGTTCCATTGCTCTCGTTAAATGGGCGACATCCATGAACTCCACTCGATGCGCAGGTACATTGCTTGACTTACATCGTACGTAACCAAACCATTGTAAGATTCTTGCATCTTCTCTTCTATACAAGCCATACTACTTCAACTTGAATGTCTTCTTCCTTATTCTATCTCTTTTGGTATTACCACACGTCCGACGGAGCATACTCATCTCTGCACACACATCCTTACTTTTTTTCTCAAAGATATCATAGCTAATCCATTCAAACTTTCTTGCGACATAGTTAATCAGAGATAAGTCTTGATTAACTTCAACTTGGAAATATATCTATCCGCAGATGCAACCGTAATTATCCCTTTTTCCTAAACCCAACATTATCTAATCATATCTATCGCATATTGCCTTGACAAAATTGGCACAAAATTGGCTACAGATAATGAAGCATTATATAGCTTAAGATACACAATCAACCAAAAAATTTCAAGAATTTACAAACCTTCAAAATAAATTTATAGTAGTCTCCAACACAACCGTTCAACCATGATTATAAGATATAAATATAGCTCAAAGAATACCAGTAAATCATAATTTATAGCAGCCCTAATTATTAATTCAACTTGCACTTGAAACCAAAATAATCATAGTATTACTTCAAAATTCAATTTCATCGCCATAGTCATCCCTAATTGATATTTTGTATAGTAAAACCTCGATTTCAAGGGCGTACCATGTATTCACTAAATGCTAGATACGAAAAATATTTTGGGCCCCCCTTTGGAAGTGCGCCTGAGGCCATGGCCTCATCTGACTCATATCAGGTCCAGGCCTGGTAGGTGACAATGGTTAAATTGGTAGAAATTCACAAGTTGTACCACATAAACATACAGGCATCCGAGATGTGAAATATCATTCATCCCAAACTTGTATACATATTGACAATATCTTATAACATAATTTTTCAGGTTGCAATTCTCCGTTGCAATTGGTGTCAAGACTCAAGACCAATATAAATAGGTAATTATGATTTTAGTATCTTCCAAGGTATAATGCAGTACCTTCTAATTTTTAAATCAGTACATAATGCATATAAATGTAGTTTCAACAACCATATCCATAATACAAAATGTGAAATATCATTCACCCCAAACATGCCAAGCTTGTATGCGGAGTCACAATATTAAATAATAACAGATTTTCAATTTGAAGTTATCCTCTGCAATTTGGTGTCAAGACAAATAGAATTAGATTCTTATAATTTTAGTACATTCGCCAATATAATTTAGTATCTAACAAATTTTGAATTGGCACATAATGCATATAAACGTAGCATAACACAATCGCAGCAGTATGAAGCGTAATGTCATAAGTATGTATATTTCTAGAGCAACGGTTGTTAATCATCCATTTTGCTCTCATTTCTGTTCTAAAATGAAGAGGCACGATCGTATGCCAAAAAGGTATGTGCATGTGTCTATATATAACTCCGTCAGTGATATACATCACTTGTGATATGGACCAATTATGATATATATCACTACCTATCACAAGCCAGGGTAAAGGAGGGTGATGGTAGGCATGTGACAGCCAACCGCATAAATTATTCACATCTCAATGACATGAACTATAAGATGATTTGCATTGGGGCGTCCCCTACACCGCGACGCGCTGCACCAGATCTCAGGTGTAGTGATAAGTGGGCAAGAGCTACTATGTCGTCGCCCAGAAGCGACGCGCCACATTGACGCCTGGGTGTGGTGTCAAATGAGCAAGGGTTCCGTCACCTCGGGCGAGTGGGGTAAAGCAGTTAGCTCAAAACCAAGACCATAGGATTCGTTTAGCCTCTTGGAATGTAGCAGAGTTAGAAGAGACTATGAGTAGAAGAAAAATTAGTATTATGTGTATGCAGGAGACCAAATGGGTAGGTGAGAAAGCCAGAACTATAGCTCATTGGGGCTATACACTTTGGTACATAGGTAAGGATAAGAATCGTAATGAGGTAGGTGTAATCGTAGAAAATAAACTACTCGAGTATGTAGTTGAAGTTAGGAGGAATGGAGATAGGATAATGTTGATAAGTTTGATAAGATTTTATTTTTATCTTCTTATCTCTTTATCTTTTATTTAAATCATAGATTAGGGGGTTGTTTCTGTTCCTTAGGAGTCTTATCAGTTCTCTATATATATCAGACTCTATTATGTATTTTATTCATAGGAGATTAATAAAACAAAAGAGAAAAGATCGATTCTCTGAATTTATCCTCCTCAATTATCGCCTTTATGGTATCAGAGCATAAAAGGCACTTTTTCCCGTCGCATGTCGTTGCTCATATCAGCGTCGCCTTCAAGTTTCTTTCCCTCCCATCGTTCGTTTCTCATCAATTCGCGTTGGGTTCGAATTTTTTCTTGCACTGACGCTGTTTATCGCACAAATTTCTGAAGGATTGGAATTATTTTTCACGTCAAATTTTTTTCGCGCTTTCTTCCGCACCACCACTCGCGACGACATCTGTTTCTCCCCTCTATTTACGTTGAACCGCTGTTTTCCGCACAATCTTTCGCGTTCTGTTTTCCCTTTCTATTTACGATTGAATCGCTGCAATGGTAGATAACAGCTCTTCGGAAAATTCCTCAAAAATTCTGATCCAGCTTTCAGCCAATCATCCTTTAGTCAATTTTGATTCAACATCCTTACAAATCACGAATCACAAATTGAATGGCCGCAATTTCATTCAATGGTCTAGGTCCGTCCAATTAGTGATTCGAGGAAAAGGAAATTTGGGTTCTTAGATGGTTCAATCGCTAACCCGCTGCCCACTGACCCATCGTTCGCCGCTTGGGATGTCCAAAATTCCATGGTCATGGCTTGGCTCCTTAACTCCATGGACGACAACATTAGCGTCACATATATTTTTCATCCTACGGCCAAACATATTTGGGACGCCGTCACTCTGGCTTACTCTGATTTCGCAGATTCTTCACAAGTGTTTGAACTCGTAACCAGGCACGAAATCTGAAACAAGGTGATGCCAATGTAACCCATTATTTCAGTTCCCTCAAACGAGTTTGGCAAGAGTTAGATTTATTTATGATCTGTGATTGGAAAAATCCCGCGATGGACTCATGTATCAGTCGATGCTTACTAAAGACCGGATATATGATTTTTTGGCTGGCTTGAATAACGAATTGGATGAAGTTCGAGGCTGCATTCTGGGTCTATCTCCACTCCCTACCGTGGATGAAATTTTTGCAATTATTCGCCGGGAAGAAAGTCGGAAGCGTGTGATGCTTCCCTCCACTCTTCCTAGTTTTGATTCCTCTGTCCTTGTTATTCCACCTCATGTTGATAGCCATGTCTCACGCAGCAAAGACGGCAAACCTTGGTGTGAGCGCTGCAAGCGACATTACCATACTATAGATACATGCTGGGAAATCCATGGAAAACCTGCAGATTGGGTGCCAAACAAGTTTCGATCTCGGGAGAGGAAAGGCAATACAGCAGTTGTCGCGTCCGAGGGACACGATCCTACAACGGATGCTGCCTTCTCCAAAGTTCAATTGGATCAGATTATGAAACTGTTGTCAGTCAATGGGAATTCATCATCAAACATTGCTGCCACAGGTACATTAAGCATGGCCCATTGTGCTCTTCCTTCGACCGGTGAGTCTTGGATTGTTGATTCCGGTGCCTCGGATTATATGTCCTCTAATAAGGACATCTTTACTTCATATTTACCGATCATTGATCCTCAAAGAGTAAAAATCGCGGATGGTTCCTTTGCCACGGTTATGGGCATTGGCAATGTTTCTCTCACTCCTTTTTTGATACTTAAAGATGTTCTATATGTCCCTACACTATCATGTAGCTTGCTCTCAGTCAGCAAACTCACCAAGGATTTGGGATGTTATGTTTATTTCACACCTTCTACTTGTGTTTTTCAGGACCAGATTTCGAGGAAGAAGATTGGCAGTGCTAAGGCCCTTTCCGGACTTTATTACCTTCAAGCAGAATCTTTCGTGAGTCATCTCGTCCACAATTCAGCAATCATTTCATCTCTTTCCCGCACACAATGGATCATGCTGCTTCACTTTAGCCTAGGTCATCCGAATTTTTTGTATTTAAAACGCTGGTTTCCCTCTTTGTTTAGGTTTAATGATTGTTTTCATTGCGAGATTTGTCAATTATCAAAACATACTCGTGTTTCTTTTCCGTCAGTATCATACCAACCTTCTAAACCTTTTAATTTAATTCATAGTGATATTTGGGGTCCCTCCCGGGTTAGTACTACTTCTAATCAACGATGGTTCATTACTTTTACTGATGATCATACACGTGTTTGTTGGGTTTATCTTTTTTAAAAACAAATCAGAGCTGGCCATATCTTTCGTAATTTTTACTCCATGATCAAAACACATTTTAACACATCCATTCAAATCCTACAACTGATAATGGCACTGAGTTTTTTAACTCCCTCTTTCGTGATTTTTTAAATACCAATGGCATCATCCATCAAAGTTCGTGTGCACACACACCTCAACAAAACGGTATTTCCGAACGAAAAAATCGCCACCTCTTAGAAGTTGCTCGATCCCTTTTGTTCACTTCTCACGTCCCAAAACACTTTTGGGGCGATGCGCTCTTAACTGCGTGCTATTTAATTAATAGGATGCCTTCTCGAATCCTAAACTTTCAATCCCCTCTTCATTGCTTACATAATTTTTTCCCGGACTATCGTTCATTTTCAAGTCTCGAATTAAGGGTATTTGGTTGCTCTGCATTTGTGCATAATCATGATCCACATCGTAGTAGGCTAGATCCTCGGTCACACATGCATTTGTTTAGGTTACTCTTCCACCCAAAAAGGTTACCGGTGCTATTCTGTGGATTTGAACAAATATTTCATATCTCGGGATGTCACTTTCTTTGAACATGCCCCATTCTTTCCCAAACAGACTCCAGCCTCTTGTGGTAAGGGGGAGATTACACAATCTGACTGCCCTAACACATTCATACCTCGTAATTGGGAATACTTATGGGATTCCCCACCGACGGCTCCTTATTCACCTCCGCATATTCAGTCTGTTCTCTCTCCGTCTCACTTTCCCTCTCTCGAACATTCCACGGCAGGGGGAGATCTCTTACAGCCGTTTCCCTTACACTACTCACGAAAGAATCTTCCACCCAAGGAAGTAAGGTCAGAGGAACCTGTGAACGACATTAGCCTGGACAGTCAATCTTCCAATTCGGAATCTGAGACAAATGAAGTAACAGTTAACCCTGACTTTGATATCTCTGATCTTGATATACCAATAGCAGTGAGAAAAGGAACACGGTCCTGCACAGAGCATCCATTGTCCAAATTTGTGTCTTATGGGCATCTATCCACTGCTATTAAAGCATTGATTTCCAACCTCTCAAACACCAAAGTTCCCAATACAATACAAGAAGTCTGGAATGATCCTAACCGGAAAAAGTCTATTTTAGAGGAGATGAGAGCATTAGAAACAAATGGCACATGGGAAGTTGTTAAAAAACCAAGGGAGAAATTACCAGTTGGATGCAAGTGAGCCTTTACTGTGAAATACAAGACTGATGGCTCAATTGAACGATACAAAGCAAGGTTGGTCAAAGGGCTATACTCAAAACTATGGCATTGATTATCAGGAAACTTTGCCCCAGTTGCCAAGATTAATACAGTGAGAGTCTTATTGTCAGTAGCAGCAAATTTGGATTGGCCACTTTATCAATTGGATGTAAAGAATGCATTCCTAAATGGAGATTTGGAAGAGGAAGTGTACATGACTCTACTAGCTGGTTTTGATGAGGAAAGCAAGCAAGGGAAGGTGTGTCGATTAAAAAAATCACTGTACGGATTGAAACAGTCACCACGAGCCTGGTTTGAAAGGTTCACGAAAGCAGTCTTAAAACTTGATTATCATCAGGCCAATGCTGATCATACACTGTTCTATAGACATAAGGATGGAAGAAAAACTCTACTGATTGTCTACGTAGATGATATTATTCTCAATGGGGATGATCCAGAATAAATGGAGAGATTGAAAAGGAAACTTGCAGTAGAATTTGAAATGAAGGATCTGGGAAAATTGAGGTATTTCCTCGGTATGGAAGTAGCAAGGAACAAATCTTGAGTTTCTGTTTCTCAACGAAAGTATGTGATAGATCTTCTGAAAGAGACAGGGATGCTTGGGTGTAAACCAGTTGATACTCCAATGGATCCTAATCTGAAATTAGGGGAAACCATGAACAGTAACCCTGTAGATAATGGGAGATACCAACGTCTAGTAGGGAAACTTATCTATCTATCTCACACTAGACCGGATATAGCATTTCCAGTAAGTTGTATAAGTCAGTTCATGCATGCTCCTTTGGAAGAACACATGTTGGCAGCCTACAGGATATTGAGGTACTTAAAAGGAACACCAGGGAAAGGTCTATTCTTCAAAAAAACAGATGCAAGACGTATTGAAATCTTTACTGATGCTGACTGGGCAGGCTCAATAAGTGATAGAAGGTCTACATCCGGGTATTGTTCCTTCGTATGGGGAAATCTAGTAACTTGAAGAAGTAAGAAGCAGCCAGTCATAGCCAGAAGCAGAATTAAGATCAGTTGCTCATGGTGTATGTGAAGTCTTATGGTCAAAAATGCTGCTTGAAGAATTGAGATTGAGTACTACAAAGCCCCTAAAACTACTATGTGACAACAAGGCTGCCATCGATATATCACACAATCCAGTACATCATGATCGAACAAAGCACGTGGAAGTAGACAGACACTTCATAAAAGAAAAGATTGATGAAGGAACAATCGTCATTGATTATATTCCAACATCTGAACAGTCTGCTGACATACTGACAAAAGCCTTGTTTAGACCCATGTTTGAAAGATTCATAGACAAACTGGGAATGCACAACTTGTACATTCCAGCTTGAGGGGGAGTGTTGATAAGTTTGATAAGATTTTATTTTATCTTTTTATCTCTTTATCTTCTATTTAAATCATAGATTAGGGGGTTGTTTCTGTTCCTTAGAGTCTTATCAGTTCTCTATATATATCAGACTCTGTTATGTATTTTATTCATAGGAGATTAATAAAACAAAAGAGAAAAGATTGATTCTCTGAATTTATCCTCCTCAGTTATCGCCTTTAGATAATATTAGTTAAGCTAGTTTTAAGCAATGATATTTTTAGTGCCTATGCACCCTAAATTGGTCTAGAGGAGGCTATTAAAAGGAAAATTGGGAAGATCCAGACGACGTAGTGCAATGAATACCCCTTAATGAGAAAATTTTCATCGAGGGAGATTTTAATGGACACGTAGGTTCTGATCGGGATGGTATGAGAGTGTTGCCATGTCATATGACTTAGTCCTAGCGAATACCTGGTTCAAGAAGAGGTCATCTCATCTAGTTACTTTTAGAAATGGGTCTAGTGCAACCCAAATAGATTTCTTTTTTGCTAGAAGTATAGATAGATTTAAATGCTTCGACTGTAAGGTAATTCCAGTTACCCAATACCGACTTTTAGTTCTAGATGTTAGGATTAAGAATAGGGCTACTAGAATTAAGCATAAGTTAGAATCTAGAATTAAGTGGTGGCGGTTAAAAGAATGTAACTTTTGAGCTTTTGTAGAGAAGGTAGTCGAGGAAGTTAATTGGACGCCAAGAGATGATCCTGATACCATCTGGAACAAAATGGCTCGTGGCATTAAGATGGTAGCTAAAGAGCTCATTGGTGAGTCAAGAGTATATGCTCTACCAGGTAAGGACGCATCATGGTGGAATAAAGACGTAAAGAAGGTTATCCGAATCAAGAGGGATGCTTACAGAGAACTGAAGAAGAACAACAATTGGGCAACATTCAAAAGGTATAAGCTTGCCAAAAAAGAAGCGAAGACAGCGGCTCGAGATGCTAGAGCTAAAGTCTACAAAGAAGCGTATGATAAGTTGGACACCAAGGAGGCAGAAAAATATATCTACATGATTATCCGAGCGAGGGAGAGGAAGACAAGAGACTTATATGCAGTGAAATGCATAAAAGATAAGAACCATGAAGTCTTGGTTAGAGATGAAGACATCACAACAAGATGGAAAATTATTTTAATAGCTTGTTCAACGGTGGCTTTAGCCAAGATTTAAGTGATCTTAACATCCATCAACATGCTGTAAACCGTGAGTTTACTTGCAGAATTAGAGAATCTGAGGTTAAAGAAGCTTTGAACAAAATGAAAGCACAAATAGCAGTTGGTCCTGATTGAATCGCTATTGAAGTATGGAGATGTTTAGGACCGACGGGGATAAAGTGGCTAACAGATCTATTTAACAAGATTTGGAGGGGTAACAAAAGTTCAAAAGAATTTTGAAAGAGTACTCACATCCCAATCTATAAGAATAACGATGACATTCAGAGTTGCACCAACTATCGTGGTATAAAACTCATGCGTCACACTATGAAGTTTTGGGAGAGGATAATTGAATGTCATTTAAGGAGGAATGTTAAGATATCGGAAAACCAATTTGGGATCATGCCAGGACGGTCAACTACGGAAAATATCCAATTACTTTGTCAAATTGTCGAGCGCTATCGTGATAGGAGTAAAGATCTGCATATGTTCTTTATAGGCTTGGAGAAGGCCATGTACGGCGAAGTACCAAGGGAGATATTATGGTGGGCTTTGATGTAGAAAAAAGTTCACATCAAGTATGTCAATATAGTCAAGGACATGTACGACGAAGTAGCATCCAATGTGAAAACGTGCAGTGGGGTGTCAAGTGAGTTCTATGGTCACTATTGGATTGCATCAAGGGTCTGTGTTGAGTCCTTTCATGTTCGCCCTAGTGATGGATGAGATAACAAAAGACATACAGACTGAATTACCTTGGAACATACTTTTGGCTAAAGATGTTGTGTTAATCGACTTGACAATGTCAGGGGTAAATGCCAAATTTGAGTTATGGAGAGAGGCGTTGGAATCAAAGGGTTTTACATTAAGTAGGTCTAAAACGGAATATATAGAGTGCAGATTTAGTGGTCGTACCTTTCGGGATTCCGGTGTTGTAGCACTCGGTGGTCAAGAGATATCGATGAGCAGCAAGTTTCAATACCTAGGTTTAGTTATCCAAAAGGATGGAGAGATTGACAGTGACGTTAACCACGGGATTCAGGCTAGTTGGTTGAAATGGAGAAACGCTACCGGAGTTCTATGCGATCGTAATATCCTGCTAAAATTGAAGGGAGAGTTTTATGGAACCGCCATTAGACCGGCAATGTTGCATGTGACGGAATGCTGGGCACCCAAGAGGAATCACATCCACAAGATGAGTGTGACAGACTGCGTATGCTTCGTTGGATGTGCGATAAGACCAGAAGAGATAAAATAAGGAACGAATATATTTGAGCTGAAGTAGGTGTAGCTTGTATAGCAGAAAAAATGCAAGAAAGCCACTTACGTTGGTTTGGTCATGTTCGAAGTAGGCCCAGCAGTGCACCTGTGCGTCGAGTGGAGTCCATGGAGTTCGGCCACTTCATGAGAGCGAGAGGACGACCGAAGAAGACATGCTCGAAGTTATATGCAAAGACTTGGAGTGCAAAGAGATTACAGAAGATATATTGACCTATGAAGCGTTTGAAGAACACTAACGCATGTGTCCGACCCGACTTGATTCTCTCTGTTGTCATGTAGCCTACCTCAATTCATTGGGATTAAAGGCTTAGTTGTTGTTCTATATATAAACTTACTAAATTGAAAAAATGCACAAAGTTCAGACATTTTAATGTGAGCTAGCTTAATACTAAAAATTAAATCCTAATGATTGCTAAACTTTAAGTCACCTTAATAATTTCCACTAGTTGATCAACTCCGCTCTCTCCAGGAAACAAGGGCTGTAAGATCAGAGAGAAACTTCAAAGTGACAATCGAAGGCATATTATATTGTTAAGTAAAGTTTACACATTCACGTCATAAAACCACCTTTCCAAGTAGTAGTTCAGCCATTACACAGCCAGTCGACCATATATCAATTGCAGTTGTATACTCAGTTGCACCAAATATGAGTTCAGGAGCACGGTAATATCTTGAACAGATATATGATACATTGGGTTCTCCTGTCACCTGATGAATGAACCATATGAATGAGCAACGACACACAACAACTAATAACCATGTTGCATTCAGACTTACCAAAACTTTGGCGCTGCCAAAATCGCAAAGTTTTAGCTGATGTGTGTGTGGATTCACCTGGAAGTATATTAATCAGAGTTCAGCATTTGAGTAAAAATAAGAAAAAAAGGTAAAGGAAGAAGAAAACAACAGTAATAAATATTCTCTCGTGTTCCCTGAGTATTACTTAGCAGCACTCTACACATCCTCTTTTTAGCAAAACCGGTAAAATGACATCTCATTTTACAGTCTTACAGTCGGTGATTAGGAACTGAGGTACAATTCACCAGCCATATTTCATCACACAATACAATTCAGCAGCATTCATTTCCAATATGCAATCAGCCAGAAAACTCTCCATTTTAATATGTAGCGCAACTGGAAAAGGAACCCATGATATATACTACAGTTTCATGGTATAACCGTCATTAAGTGGCTCCTTTTAGATGGATAGGTTATATGTGAAATTCCTATTGCCTTTTGAACCAAGTTTTATTGACTCCGAGATTTTTGGTTTTTGAGACCAGTTAATTCTGCTCTGTATATCGAGTCCCCTTATCACAACTAACAACAATTGCTTGACAAACCAATGATGTTGAGCAGAAACTATTAACGTATCAAAATTACCATGTGGCACTTTTAGATTAATAAATACCAATTACGGTTTTCTGTGTAGGAGAATGACCAAATATGTTCAGTTATTTCTTAGTTTGTCCATCAGTTACAGGAAAAACCATAATTATAAATGCCAAATTTAAAACAAAATTGCTTTCAGAAAAGAAAAAACGAGAAGTAAATAATTTTTTTACATATATTTCAATAAACTTACAAGTAAATTCTGAGGCTTTATGTCACGGTGACAAATACCAATATAATTATGTACATACGCAAGAGCTCGGCATATCTACACCAAGAGAAAGAGAAATATATTAACGATGAGAGAGATACTATAAAAGGTAAAAATTAAACTCCAAAGTGTACTTCTGTGCATACATTCAATCAATTTGCTTCAATTACGAAGTTGCATGAAGATTATGAGAAACACAATTACATACCTGATATGTGTGAAGTTGCTTGAAAATTATGAGAAACACAATCACTTACCTGATACGTATAAATTTTGACATATATCAATGGCATTCGCTGGTTCAGCCTGCTATATTGCCGAGCTATACGATTCACAGTCTCAGGAACATATTCCAGAACAAGATTCAAGTACAGCTCTTCCTTTTCAGTTGTTGAGAAGAATGAATGTTTTAGAGCTACGATATTGGGATGGTCCAACATTTGCATAATTTGCAATTCCCTATTTTTATAGCGCTTGTCCTGAAGAACCTTTTTAATAGCAACAATTTCCGAAGTCTCCCTACATTTTGCCTGTCAAGAGAAGTTTGAGTAACAAAAAAAAAAAGCACAGTAAGAGCAGTGGTACAACAGATAATGCCCATTGACAGGCACAGAACATATTAAAACATTTACTTAGCTTACTTGGAAAACTACTCCAAAAGAGCCAGTTCCAACAACATGTTCTGCTATGAAACTGACCTGCTGTTAACCAAGATAAAACTGATGTTATTATCAATAGTCAAGCTGGCCAAGCACAGGTAACTTCTAGAGAATATTGTCCACCAACCTGCTTGGACTGACCATTTCGACCACCAAGTGTGGTTCTTATGATGTGCCCTGTTTCAGCACCCACACCATCAATTATATCAGGTTCACTGTCCTGCAACATAAAGCACATCTCCATGGTAAAATTTATCAGAAACCATTGAGGTGACCAAAAGGCAACTATGAATAAGTCAGAAGTCAGAACAACAAAAAAGCTTACGCAAACGGATGCGAGAGCTTTGATTGATGCAAAAAACTCACCCTATCATCGTCAAGGTCCACTTTGTCCCTAAGTCTCATTTCATTCATTTCTCTTCCCAGCCAGTCAATCGAACTAGATGAGGCCTTGAAGCCATTAGCAGATCTTGAACTGCCAGCTCCTCCGTGCCCGAGGCCAGCAGATGCCATGAGTAAGCCTGAGTAATTTTAATGTGTTAATATGCTCTTTAATCCTTCAGGAGGTGACATTGCCTCTCAATGATGTCACTCTTTACCTACAATGAAACTCAATGTCAATTAAGCCAAAGAACCGACTTCATTTGAATAAGAATACAAGCTAATCACCCTAAGTTTGAATTCAACTGATCAAGTAATACATATCATATAAGGTAAACAAAAATTCTTTTTCAGTCAGCATCCATCTTTGATATATACGATGACAGCAAGTTAAGATTCTGAACTTGATTGTTCAGCATAAAGAGAATAATTCAAAATTTTAGATGACTGATGAAATAAGCTATCTCTTGTTGATGAACTTAAATACAACTAGACACATCATCACTAAAATCAGGAATGCAAATTGATCTGAAACACCAGAATCTGCATCCAAATGGCTCCATCCCATTCCTCTATAACATTTCTAAATGGATTCACATTTGAATTTTCTATACAACCATGAACTTGAGTGACAAACAGTCGCAGTCTAAGTGTATAAGAAGACATGGCACAGTGTAGCAGAAACAGGACACATAATCACACTTGACCAGTGACACACAATGTTCCGTCAAACAGGAGCATTTCTTTTGTTTTTGCTCCAGGTGAAAAAGTTATACATTAGATGAAATTTCTAGATAAACCGTCGTCATCCAAATTACTATATGGTGGCATGCAGTATTCAAAGAATAACATTATATTGTGGGATCTCTTCTGGAGTTGTCCATGGAGATCCACAGCAATAGTAGGAGTGTAGGACTTTCTGTTTTGTCCTAGTCACATAAACACCGTAATGCCCACATTATGTTGAAGAGCCAAAGATACTTAACTTGATTTTCCTTTTCCTCTTTTTGCTTCCTAGTGGAATCAGCATTCCTAATATTTCATGATAAACCAAGTACTAAGGTTTTTCTCAACAGCAAATTAACCAGAAAGTTGAAAACATTAGTTTTGTTGGCTAATTTTTCTTTTTCTTAATGGCACTATAGTGCAAGATGGACCATACAAACCAAACTACTGAAATTTTAAATAAATATTAACAGCAGGATAAACCGAAACTGACTCAAATTGAGCTCATCGGTTAAGTGAAATTAGAACGAGTCCAGCTCCACATAACAGCGCTAAATAGCTAACCAACAGTTAATCTAAGCTACATGATCCACCTTAAGTTCAATTGGAATAAAGCTTCTTTGAGTCTGGCATGAACTTAAATTTAAAGCTCCATAAGTTCGAAGGACCTACTATGACAGTATTTGTTTCGGCTCCATCTGCCTAGTGATTAATGTGAACAAAAACAGTAAACTTGTGGGACAAAACTAGCTTGCGACATGTCCCCATCACCCCTAAATTCACCATAGGACGGAGTCAATTCTCATATCACAGATGAAAGCACAACGGCTCGATAGAACACAATAGTAAAAGCATTACATCCCTTAATTACAACATACTCGAATCCCTCTTCCATTTATCATTTCGGTATACTTTTCTGCACACCAAAATAATAATATAACTAAAACGCATTAAGAGACAGTTGTAACTAAATCTCAAAAGCATGATTCACCCAGATTAAGCTAATTCATTAGATCTAACTCTAGTATCGCAATTACCTTCAACTTCAAGACCTTCAGATTCATTAAAAAAAACCACATTAATAGTGCTTCGGCATCAATCACAAATTACATAAACCTAAAACCAATACCATTTTCAAATCAAACAAAGGCATTCCAAAATAAAACCCACTCACCTTGATTGATACATTTGAAAAATTCGGCGCAGATCACAAACAGTTATCTGGGGCCCTCAAGCAACGTCACCTCAATCAAATCCACACGAGAAAAAGTCGCTCTAATTAAATAAACATAGCTTAATACGCATGAGTTGATAAAGTAGGATACTTCGAAAAAAAAAATTAAAAAGCTGGGATCAGAAACAGCGAGCGTGAACTGTTGAATTTCATTACATCGCACATTTAACCTTTATTTATCCTCTACTTTCACCGTTTTTCATACAACTTTTCTTCCCTCGTTCTCTTCGTAAAGTATATAATATAGTGTACTTGACTGTTTTGATTGAGAATCGGGAAGTTTTTTTCGGGTGCATCAATAATTTGAGTGTTTATTTCTTAGTTCTGTCATTGTTTTTAAAAAAAAAAACAGAGAAACGTAAACTTAGAAATAACTTACGAAATGTTTTTGACTATTTTAAGTTTAGCAATGATGATTTTATAATAAATTTAAGTTCATTAAGATATTCTTTTATTTTTATATCAAACACTCAATGATTTTGCTTAAATCAACTTATTTCAATTTTAAGCAAAAATAACATAAAATACTTTAAATAAATAATCCAAGGCACACCAAGCTAGTTGCTCAACAAATATTAAATATTTAATTTTTATCATATTTTATTGAATTGATTAGCATTTGTGGGACCCGACTCGGGCACATATTAAATTATCCCTTATCCGGTACCACATTCTCTGAACATTACGCATAGGGGGTTTTAAAACCTTTTCGGAAATAGCGGAAGCGTTTAGTCAAACATTCATTTTTAGTAGCGGAAGCGTTTATACATTCTAATTAGTAACAAAATACATCCCAGTACAAACTCCTTATAATAGTCCGACACTTAACAAAAGAGAAAATACTATAACAGTCCCGGTAAGCCAACATTTCCATTTTCCTAATTTTCCTCTGGTTCTGGCTCCGGTACTCCTGTATCTGGAACTCACAATAAATTACAAGGAAAACAGAGGTTAAGTCTTTGAGGACTTAGTGAGGGAATAACAATGGCTTTATATCTGTAATTATCAAATAATGCAATTTCTCAATATGATATGTCATGTAACAAAGATCTTGCAGTCAAGTAATTGTCAATAATGAACAGTGATGATTTATGATTTCAGAGTGAATATCGTGGGCTAAAGAGGTGGCTCCCACCAGACAGTTTGGTGTAGCACTTTTCCCCACATATTCAGATAGCATCTGTACATTCAGTCATTTACGAGCCAAATGAACCATTCTCCGGACCGTAAAACGATGCGCGTTGTTCAGATGAACCATATACCCGGACTGTCATCCGTTGTTCATTGGACTCACTTTCCGGGCCGAAGCCGCGTTGTCCAGTGGATAAATATCCAGGGCTCCATTCATTCAGTCATTCAGTCAAATGATTCGTTCAATCAAAGGAATCGATTAGTAATCGATAACATTCAAGATAAATAAACATGCAGATCAAGATGACCAATGGGACGGGATAATGTACAATATGATGACAATATATAAAAGGTGAGATAATGAATAACAAGATATTGTAAATTCCAGGCCAAATGGCAAAAGGGCTATATAACAAGAATTCGGTAGTACACCTCACCTCACTATTTGATGTCTTACTGGATTGGCTCGATTTTGAACCCAGATGTCAAATAAAGTCCTATAAACATAATATAAGTAATTTTGGTGTTTAGCAACCCAGATATGTTGTTGAATCTTCTGCAAATCATTTTTTGTACAAAACTTGTCCGGGTAATTTCTAAATAAGACTTTAAAAATTCATTAAAAATCAAGTTTAAGTCGAAACTTCACGAAACTTTCCAGAAATGCCTTAAATCAGTCAAGCAACGTTCGCCGACCGGAATTTATACAAAGTCGTCGGCGCGTGTGTTACACGCGCCACCGTGCCGGCGCGTGACCGTGCTCCGGCCGCCACGCGCGGCTGAAATTTTTACAGTATGCTCGCCCCGTTTTGATCTACAACTTTTGTTCAGAAACCGTTTTGAAATTCCCAACCGATTTTGCCCAGAATCTGATAATTCGAAATTATTGACTTGGTGTTTTGTTTGCCGGACATACGTTCGCACTGCGGCCATTTGGGCGATCGGCCGACATACCCATAAACGTTTACATATTTTGAACAACTTTCATTTTATACACAAGATCAAAATCGGTTTTAAAATAGAAGAAATGAAGGCATGAACACACTACCTCAAAACAGATTTCTGGGTTGCATTTCTGCAAATGTTCTTCACGGGTTTTCGATTTTTCTGGGTGATTTGGCTTTGATTTTGTTACACCTCTCAAACTAAATGTTTTCTGTGTGTATAAGGATGATTGTGTGAAATTTTCGGATTTTTTGGAGGAGGTTTGGTATTTTCCTCATAATTTTCTTATTTCCACCCTATTTCCTACACTCTCTCTCTCTCAAACTTGCTCTTGAATTTGTGAGTTCAATTTGATGAAATGGGGGGGTATTTATAGGGGTTTTGCATGGATTGGGGCTTTAAGGAGTTGGCATGTGTTGGGGCAATTGTATTGACAAGTGTATGCCTAATTCTTAATTAAATATTTTCTTTTATTAGTTAATATTATGGAATATAATTAAACATAAATTCATAAATTATTATTATTATTATTATTATTTGTTTATGATGATTATTTTAGTAGCATTGAAGATAGCTTCAAATTATTTTTGTCCAATTTTGTAATTAATATTTTTGGGGTGTTACAGCATTGAACTTGTCATTGATGGAGTATTAGAAAATTTGACGTTTTAGTTACGTCTATCAATATGTTTCCAATTGTTTTAATTTTCATTGAAATAATTAAGATTATTTTCTAGGATCAAATTTCTTATTTTACTTTTTTAAATAATTAAATGTTTTCAAAGTAATTTCCCCGCCTTTTGTAGTTATTTCAGGTCCATCAAACTTAAACTAGTAATATATATAGATGCGAGTGTATTGTAGTTTTTTTTTTTTTGCGTACATGCTTCTTCTACGTTATTTTAAGGGATAATTACATTCAAACCGTCGATTTTAGCATAAATTACAAAAATCGTTTACAAAGACATCCCCTCTTGTATAACACCGTCAAAAATAATTAACAGAACGTGTAAAATGATATTTTTACTCTCTTGTATATAATATAAAATTATTAAATCATTACAGATACACCACATATATTATATGTAATATAAAATTATCAAAATATTACATATACATCATCTATAGTATATTATACATTATAGTTACACCTTCTATTATGTAGTATTATTTTTTTTATTTCAATGAATTATTTATTAAATATTTGTAAACTATAAACTAGTTTTCATATTAATGATAATATTTAAAACTACTTTTATATATATATATATATATATATATATATATATATATATTCTTATTGTTAAAATAATACTTCACAACTTACGGGCTTTTTAAAATAAGTTTAGTCATATATCTTTTAGATAATTATATGTTTAAATGTTGAATTTAAATGATACGTTTTTGGGTATATTCTTTAACGACAATCGATGTTTGATCGAATCGGTTTTAATGTAAAAATCAGTCAGTTCGGTTATCGTAAAAACAAATTCGGTCGGTTTAAACTAGATCTAAAAAATCAAAATAATTAGAAAAAATTGTCATTTACACATTGAAGCGACAGTGTGTAATTTATGTCCTTTTACTACCACAGATTGTAATTTTGAACTACACTCCCTTTGAAGAATCATTACATATCAAATAGCAATTCCAAAATTTAGGATAACAGATGTAAACAAAAATCACCATACTTATTTATAACCACGTATTGAAAAGAAAACCTCCAGATTTCAATCATTTTGATATAAACACTATAAACATACGAGAGAAGAGTCATCCTTTACTCACACGCTGTGTATAGATTATCGAGGTTACCACAATGGCATGATACATACATGACTTTCTCGGTGTGAAATGAGATGCTGCCACTAGTCTTCACACACAAAAAGAATACGAAGCCATCGAATCCCACCTGATGGAGAACAACAGAGCCAAGTAAATTTTCATTCAAACCAAGATTTTTGGCAAAACATCAAATGCAAGTACACATGCACGACAAGAAATGGGTATATGCCAAAATCTTTACCTGCTCTAAAGTACTCATAGCATTCTATCGATAAAGATAAAAGATTTAGTTTAAATTTCAAATTTATAATTTGTTGTTTAGGTGATAAGAATAAGATATTAGATAGATTTAGTTTACTTGATTTGTAAACTCTATTTAATAGAGTCCTCCGTATACTCTTTGAATTATTCAGAAATAGAAGAAGTCTAATTCTTCACCATATTGCGTAATATTCTGCCTATTTACATGTTATCAGAGCCAGGGTTCTTAGGGAGTTGTGAGACGAAGAATGCAGCTCTCACAAAAATCATGATTTTTAAGAAACTTCATAACGATTGTTTGATACAATTATCAAAACTTATTATCCAATTCTGGTATGTGTACCCAATTCATGGAGACTCAATCATAGGAAGGTGCATTTTCAGTCAATGTCAATGGATCTGCTGCATCTGCATTGATAAATAAATACTTAGGATATGTGAAGAAATTGTTGATAGACGGCATGATTTCTAGAGCCCTGTTGCGAACGAACTTCCTAAGAGCATGTTCGGTATACTTCTCCCCTTCATCAAAGTTGTCCAACACACCAGCAATCCAGTTCTCTATTGTCACCCTGACTTCAGGGTTTGTGGTAATGTTAAGACCAATTGCATTCCGCAAATCCCGACGGCAACTCCAACAACAGCAAACAAAGGGTATACCTCGGGCCTAAGCCACCGCTTGAGGGTTGCAGAAGAAGCTATTCGTTGAAGACAAATCCCCATTGGCTCGCAGTGGTCATGATCTTCCATCCATGGTGGCCGAACCCAGCCAGCACTCTTCAACATCTGAATCGCTTCCCTTCGCTCAGTCTCAACTTGACCACCTATACAAGCTATTTAGATCCCTGTCCAGCAAACCCGCTTCGCAGCCTTCATGCTCCTTCGCCCAGACAGGTATCTCCTGTGCAAATTTGGTCAATTCGGTTCGTAACAGTGTGTGGATCTTAGATTCGGGTGCAACCGATCATATGACGGGGTTATCACACTTGTACTCCTCCTATGTTCCGTGTGCAGGGAACCAACGTGTGTGGATCTTGCTCCGGTTGCCGGGAAGGGTTCTATTTGTGTTTCCCCATCTTACTCTCTTACAAATGTGTTGCATGTGCCTCTTCTCTCTTATAATCTTCTGTTGATTAGCAAACTTACCACTGACCTCCATTGTCGTATTATTTTCTCACCTTCTCTATGTGTTTTTCAGGATCAAGTCTCGGGGAAGATGATTGCCAGTGCTACACAGGATATTGGTCTCTACCTTTTTGATGCTACCTCCTTGACGCACCAGAGTACGGAGCTTTGTCTTAATTCTGTTTTTCTTCTCGTATTAGTGAAATTTTGCTATGGCACTATCGTTTAGGTCATCCAAACATTTCTTATTTACACAAGTTGTTTCCAAATTTATGCATCAATAAAAAATTTGTTTCTCATTTTGATTGTGAATCGTGCGAGTTGGCCAAACATCATCGGTCGTTCTCCCTTCTCAAAATTAAAAACGATCATCACGATTACCTTAATTCATAGTGATGTTTGGGGACCATACAAGATTAAAACCCTTTCCCAAAAACGATGGTTCATAACATTTATTGATGATCATTCTCGGATAACCTGGGTGATCCTTTTGAACGATAATTCAGATGTCGGTTCCATATTTCAAAAAATTTACAAAATGATTCGGACTCAATTTGATGCCAATATCAAAATCTTTCGGAGTGGTAATGGAAAAGAATAATGTAATCAGGTTTTAGGGAATTTTTGTACTACTCATGGCATTATTCATCAGAGTTCATGCCATCATATGCCTCAACAAAATGGGATGGCAGAACGTAAGAATCGACACCTCCTCGAAGTTGCCAGGGCCATTAGCTTCCATACTAAGGTTCTGAGTTATCTTTGGGGGGGGGGCTATTCTTACAGCGGCTTATTTGATTAATAGGTTACCATCACGGACTCTCAATTTTCAGGCTCCATGTCCACTTTTCAAAATTCTTTTCCTAATTCTCGCCTGATATATGATATTCCCCTCAAGATATTTAGCAGCGTGGCATTTGTTCACAATCATGATTTATCGAAGTCTAAACTTGCTCACAAAGCCATTAAATGCATCTTTGTTGGCTATTCCGCCACTCAATGGGGGTATAAATGTTTTGATCCCTCCTCAAAAAAAAATTTGGTTTCTATGGATGTAACCTTCTTTGAGGGTCAACCATTTCATCTTCAGGGGGAGTCGTATAACATAAAGGAAGATGACATCTTAACCACATCAAATTTTCAAGTTGAGTTTGAGACTGAGCACATACATAATCTAACTAATACGTGAAAAGTTCACCAAAGGCAAGATATTAATTACACAAGGAGGAAGAGTACAAAGAAATGGGGAGACACTGTCTCACTGCCAAACAATGACCCAGCCCCGAGATCCGATCTTGCAACACCTCCTACACATCCAATCCCAGATACTTTCACAACCATTCCCCCTCATGATATGGACTTACCTATTGCTCAAAGAAAAGGGGTTCGAACTTGCACTAAACATCCTCTCTCGAATTTTGTTTCTTACAAAAACTTATCACCCTCATACTACACCTTCATTTCTCAAATAGACACAAGTAGTATTCCAAACAATGCACAGGAGGCTCTTAAGATACCTGAGTAGAAAGAAGCAATTCAGGAAGAAATGAGTGCCCTGGAGAAGAATGCTACTTGGAAGAAGACTGATCTACCACCTAGTGGTAAGCCTGTTGTAGGATGTAAGTGGGTCTTCACCACAAAGCACAATTCTGATGGATCCCTAGAAAGGTACAAAGCCCTGTTAGTTGCCAAAGGATTCACTCAAACATATGGAGTTGATTACACTGATACATTCTCTCATGTGGCTAAACTTAATACACTTCGAGTAATTTTGTCTGTTTAGATTGGCCACTGAATCAACTTGATGTAAAAATTACCTTCTTGAATGGAGAATTGGAGGAGGAATTATATATGGATCCACCACCTGGTTACACTAATGAATTTGGTTCTAAGGTGTGCAGGCTGAAAAAATCACTCTATGGACTTAAACAAACAATTGCCCATAGCATGGTTTGAAAAATTCACGAGATGTGTCAAAAGTCAGGGATACTCCCAAGGATAATCTGATCATACTCTTTTCACCAGGAAATCAAAGTCAAACAAAATATATGTGTTAATTATGATATAATATTGATGGCATAGAAGAGATGACCAGGTTAAAAAAACAGTTGGCAAATGATTTGAGACCACTGAAATATTTCCTTGGAATGGATGTGGCTAGATCAAAAAAGGGAATCATAGTCTCCAACGGAAATATAATCTGGATCTGCTGAATGAAACCGGGATGAGTGGGTGCAAGCCTTCAGATACTCCAATAGAAGCCAACAAAAAATTAGGAGATATCAAAGATGGCATTAAAGTAGATACAGGAAGATATCAAAGGTTGGTTGGCAAGCTAATCTACCTTTCCCATACTCGACCTAACATAGCATTTGCAATGAGTATGGTAAGTCAGCTCATGCATTCACCTTTTTCAGAACATCTTGAAGCTGTGTATCGCATAGTAAGATATTTGAAAGGAGCTCCTGGCAAAGGATTATCCTTTGAAAAAATGGATAAGAGAAGTATAGAAGTCTACATTGATAAGGACTGGGCAGTATCTATCACTGATAGAAGATCTACATCAGGCTACTGCACCTTTGTATGGGGTAACTTGGTAACTTGGAGAAACAAGAAACAGAGTGTTGTTGCAAGAAGTAGTGCCGAGGCTGAACTCAGATCTATGGCTCAAGGAGTATGTGAAGTGATGTGGCTAAAAAGAGTTATGGAAGAATTGATGAGAACAATCGAACTTCCAGTAAAACTCCACTGTGATAGTAAAGCAGCAATCAGCATCGTTCACAATCCTATCCTACATGAGAGGGCCAAACACATTGAAATCGACAAGTATTTCATTAAAGAGAAACTTGAAGATGGATCGATATGCATTCCATTTGTCCCAAGCTCTTTGCAAATTGCATATATTCTAACCAAAGGGTTGTCAAGACAAATCTTTGAAGATTTAGTGATCAAGTTGGGAATGATAGATATCTTTGCACCAACTTGAGGGTGAGTGTCGATAAGGATAAAAGATTTAGTTTAAATTTCAAATTTATAATTTGTTGTTTAGGTGATAAGAATAAGATATTAGATAGATTTAGTTTACTTGATTTTGTAAACTCTATTTAATAGAGTCCTCCGTATACTCTTTGAATTATTCAGAAATAGAAGAAGGCTAATTCTTCACCATATTGTGTAATATTCTGCCTATTTACACATTCATTGGAATTCATGTTAGCACGAAAGTTTCGCCATTGAAGAAACAAGGGTATTCCATGGTAAAAGAATAAGGTTAAACAGAAATCCACCATCCCTCTGGATATTACTTGTAACTTTCAGAAAGTACCAAATTATTATCATCAATACGATCATATTCTTCTTCTTCTTATGGTTTAGGCATCTTATAAAAACATGATTTTTTGGTCACTGAGTTTTTTCGGAAAAATACATTTCTCACAAATCACATAATGATACCCACAACAAGACGAGTTTAGCCCACAAAACTAGTATCCCACAAAGACAACGCACTAGTAAACTATACAAATAAGTCGTCCGGCTAAAATACATACGGACATCTGTTTTTGGATGCTCCTTCGTACAATGAAGTATGGGCAAACAGCTTATTTAAACTAATCATGTACTTGTATTAAAACACAAAATTCAAGAATTTCGCCGAAAGAATATGAAGATTGGATCGAAGAATAAATTGATCAAGGGATCATTCCCAACACAACCATCTAATTGCATTGAAACAAATTACTAGAGTGCATCCCCTAAATTCCACTAGAGAACTTAAAAAGTTGGGATAATGCAAAAATAAGTGTTGTTGTAGTAATACTTGTATTAACCTACGGTTATTCTAAGCAAACACAACACAAGTAGTGATAGTTTAGATTTTAGAAGCTAATGCTTCTCCACAATATTTTAACAAAACTCAGAGTAGGTTAGACTTTTGACATTTACAAAAACAGCATTCAAAATAAGGGATAACAGATATATCTTGAAACTCCAGTGGTATAATACACTGATACACACATACGACCTACTGAAGAAAAAAGAGACTTTTAAATGGGTCTTCCTCTTGGTATTCCACTAGGTATATCATATATACGCTAGAATATGAGCACTGAAGCAATAAAAAAAACTAACTGGCTTGACTAATGGTATCCATGGAGGGTAATTCACAGTGAATATGAATTTTAACCACACGTCAAAAAACACAGCATAGAAATAGTGAAACTTCAATAAGAGCCAGCAGAATAGCAAAAGGAGCTCACCGCAATAAACACCAACTTACAAACACAAAACGAGCTCAATCCCGTAGACCAAGCTCGAGCTCAAGTTCATCATCCTCCTCAAACAACTTCAGTAAACGAGCATACTGTTCTTCACGCTTCTTCTTTTGCCAAAATTTGAAAAGGAAAAATGATAAAAGAGCAACTGCTAGAAGCACAATGCATATTATAGCTATCGTGGATCCCTTGCTGCCACCTGAACGAGTACCATTTGTTGTTGCTCCACTATCAGGAGTAGATGAATCATCAGAATAACCTGCATTGAAAAAAAGATATCTAGCAGGAAGTGAATTGAACAAAAAGAAGCCAACGTAATTAATGGTTGCAAATGCTGCCACGGAAATGTTTGCTGAGGCATAAATGATTCAACTCCCAAGTAGGGCAGGATCTGTCTTCCAATTTAAGAATTAACTGTATTACATACATCAAGAAAACATATCTACGATCATGAAATCATTGTAATGGCATAAAATCAAATTTTCCCCTCAAACCCATAATATTATAAGCACAACATTACCTATTCAATCAAACTCGAAATGCTAAACAATTCAGAACAGAAATCTAAAACGCAATTTGTTGAATAAATAGATAGATAGAGATTGTTATGAGATAAGGAGCTAAGATAATCTTTGTATTTGATTTATTCGAGTGTTTTCTTTTCTTAGGACTCTTTAGTATTAGGAGTCTATATAAACCTCTTCTTTGATATAGTTTTGAATAAAGAGCGTCCAGTTCTCTTAAAACTCATCTTTCTACACAATTCAATTTCACCCGTAAAATGTACAGAAACCAGGAAAACGAAACAATCAAACATTTCTAAAAGCATACTTCCACAAATTGAAGAAAATCTGCATAGATCTGAGGAACTAACCTGAAATGAAATGTAAACAAATTGAAGCAAAGAATGCCAGGAAACTCATCGATCTCTTACTTGAGATCTCTCTCATATTTCTCTATCAAATCTCTCCTCTCTCCCCGTCTGTAAAACCTTCTTGAATTTCACTTTGAGAAATTATCGATCCTTTTGCCTGTGTTTGCAGGCGAAGGCGATAAACTGTAAACAATAGATCTTTATTTAAAATAAATAAAAAATATTTTCCCAAAATATTCTCACAAAATCAAACAGGAAAAATCAATTCATAAATAATTCTACTAAATATAAAAATTATTATATATAAAATTACCATAATTCTTATAGGTTATTATTTACTTATTTTATAAGTAATGGGTATATGATGTCATATGACATATCAGTTTTCTCAGGTAAAATCCACTGCAAGTATCGAACAAGATATCCGAACACAAGTATTTGAGCACAAGATATCCGAAGACTATTAACCATGCTCGGTATGCTAGTCAAAGAATAGCGGAAGACCCGGACGTAACCAACAAATCAACCGATGGAGATAAACATGCAATAATGGAGCGCGAATTTCTCGGGCACGCTTGCCCCAATATCGCCACGATCAGAGGAGGTCGTGTTCTGGATTTCCCCCGAGTTAACCACCGGGATCAGCCCTATAATTACACATTTGTGGTCTCATTGTAAGAGGTTGAACTTTTGAGGCAAGAAAAGACTCCGAAGAGAGCATTTTAAGTCTGTTCGGTCATTTCCCGTATTCATTTATGGTATTCTTGTTTAGGAGTTTGTTGTTCTTGTTTCGTGTCATAATCCTGTAATGTTGAAAAATACTCAAAATCTATACAAAATTGATATAATTTGAAAATGGTCTTGAAATTATTATGCAAATCATGTGTAAACAATAGACTACAATAAATATACAAAAAAACGGTGAAGATACAAAGTCTATAAAGTTCTAAATGTAATTTAATCAACTACATCATCTTTCTTTCCAATACGAATGAATCAATTAAATAGTTCTTAATTTACACCAATCTCCATAACCCTCGCCAATTCACATAAGATTTAATAATTACTCAACACAACTTGTAAATATTGAATATCAAACGTTCGACCATCTATAGACACGGAATTAAGAGGTCTTCGGAGTTCAAACAAGGGCAACTTTACACTCACACCAGGGGTACCGCGCCTCCCCGAAATTTTTTTTAAAAAATGTACCTTTAAAAAAAAGTCTTTTTAATTTTTTTTTGTAATTTGCCCCTTAAAAATTACAATTTGCCATCCCTAAAATTATATTTTGACCCATTTGAAATTTTTTTACCCCTACTTTTATTTTATTATTTTTTGTCTCATCTAACAATATTTCTAAATTCATCCCTTAGTTCTAATATCCACTTGGCATTATTTGATTCACTATCAGTAGTGAAATCTGTATTGATTTGCAGAGTTAGTTATAGGTGTTGTCTTATAGCTTAATTTCTTTTCTTTTTTAGCAGACTTATAGCTTAATTTCAACATAAAATCTATAACTTTAATTTCCTTCAAAAATTGGAACATTACCATGTGGAACATCTTATTAGCTAACATGCCTTCTACCTGTCGGAAGGCGGACCTATACTAGTTGGCACAAATGGGCCGCGAGTTTTGGCTGGTTAGCCCGCGGGCCTGGCTCTTTTTAAAAAAAAATGGTTATTCTTTCTTTTTTAGCTTCAATTCATAAATAAGAACTCAATATCACATTGAAGAATTCAATTTACTATATATTTTTCATTTGATTGTGCTTGAAAGTTGCAACATGTATTTCAAAATCGATTAATATACTGATTCTATAGTCAAGTATTTTTAGTAACATGGCTAATGTCTAGATAAAACCTGAAGCAAGTTTCATTATTCTTCTAGCATCAGTTCCAGGCTCGGCAAGTTCAGTTGAAATTTTTTATGATTTTTTTTTTTAATTTTCAACGAACTGGCTCACAACCCAATGCCCGCCTTGAGTTGGATTGGGGTTTACCCAACCCGCCTAAAGGCGGGCCCAAACGAGTTGAGCTAGTTTGGACAGTGGGTTGGGTGGGCCAGTCGTTTGGGTTAGGATAACCCGTTTGACAGCTATAGTGGAAAGTAAGTGTGTACATAATTGTTATATAATTTTGGATATAAAATTTAAAAATTGATGTGAGATGGAAATAAGCCAGCCCATGATGTATTGATGATATGAAATGTGACAATCATTGGAGGAAAGTAGGGGGGAAAATGTAATATATATTTTTTATTTTATTATCATGTTTTGAATAATTGACACATCTAAGCGTAGAAGTTTGAAAATGGTATCAATTTTACATTGAACATGCTTGGCATGCATATTCAAGGAGACTACACATTGGATAAAGGGAAATTAGAACCGACCACAAGGCTCGATCATAATGGTCCTAATCGATTTGGGGCCATGAAATCCACATGTTAAGATGTGGATCTCACGATGCAATTCAGGTCGCTGAGCGTATGAATTTTCCTTGGATAAGATTGATTGTCTGTATATATACGGAGTTCTTCTAAATTTGTGCAATAGGAGCATTAGCATTACTATTCTTTTAATGATTAAATTTGTCTATATTCCGTTTCTTATATATCGTTTTATTTATATTAGCTATTTCTGCAAGCATCATGTGTATCTAATATATTTAATTATTAAAATTATCTAATTATAACATAATTTAGAAATCTGATAGAATTTAATGGTAGTAAAGTCATATGAGGCTATGGAAAAATGAGAGTTTAGTAGAGATTATTGAAAAATGGGGAGAAATTTTGGGAGGTGAAATTTTTTAAAGATGAAAAATTAATTTATCATGCTATTTTTTCCACTTTATTATCTTGAAGATTAATATTAAAAATTTGCTTATAGATGTCAAACATAATTATTCTAATGTTATCTTGCTTTATTAAATATATTAATAATCATTGAACCACAGCCACAATGATGTCGATTTTTTTTTAAATAAAATGTTAGGATCAATCACTTAGATGTTAATAGAGACGTAACTTTATTTCTTTATACAGTGGCAATGTAAAACCCCCGAACTAAATGACATGCAAACGTAAGAGGCTACACCACACATGTGCCAAATTGATCAGGCTTGTTATGAAAATGACGGCGCAGAACATCTCGTCTACGAACACATAGAATAATTGATTGATTTGCTGTACAATCCAACATTCCCCAAGAAAAATCCCCTAAATTGATATCAGTTGTTAGGATCGCATGACCTCGTTCTAATATCAGTTGTTAAGATTAAATGTTTATCACTATGCCAAAAAACATAGCTGCTAGCCTGTTAGCAGAGACGCAATTTTATTTTTTTATACTGTGGCAACACAAATCCTCGTACTAAGCGACATGTATGCACCATGTGAGTGACAATGGACCATGTTTGTTATGTCATAGACGTTGTAGATCACCCCGTCTACAAGCGCACACAATAATTGATGGGTGATTTGCTTTACAGTCCAACAATAAAGTTAAAATTTAGATAAAATATAATTATAGGCTAGCCAATTTATTTTTTTACAAAATATCTGAGAATGTTTGTATGGATCCAGTGTGAGCTCCATCTATGAATCAACTCAATATGATTGGTCTAAAATGATTGATATATGTATTTTTTAAATTTTAAAAATGATGTGCTTTAATATTGAGTTGGTGTATATGTGAGACCCAAAATAAATGTATACAAGTGTTCCACGTATAACCGAGCTTGAATTTCTTCTGTCGCGCTGACAAGGGAAACTATTTATATGGGTCGGTGTTTATAAAGACCAAAATACATAAATATATGTGTATATTTATGTGTATATTTGTATGTGTGTTGATGTTTATGAGTCCGGGTGTACACGCTCACAAGTGACCAACCAATCATGACTTAGTTTACTCTAATATTTCAGGTATTATTTAATCTTTTTTTTTAAATGGATATTAGGAATTATTTTTGCATAAAAAAATTCTACAGAATACTCTCTAAAATTGACCAAACATTATGTCGATATACAATATTTGTAAATTATATTAATAATTATTTTGTACATGTCAAATCAATACTATATTATAGTATATAAAAGTATTAAATTTTTTTTTTAAATGGGTGGCGACACTTCCAAAGTAGCAAGTCAAACGGGAAAGGGGTGGACCACGTCAGATATCTATTTAAAATAGATCGAGAGTGTTACAACCTGAAAATTACACTAACGCTCGCTCATGAGACTGTTACCAAGATGTCCTTGAATACTTTAACTAATTACAATCGATAATTTTGTCTCATGGTACGACCATAAAATTACACTAACACCCATGAGAGTGTTAGTAATATTAAACTAAAATACTTCATTCCAAAAAAAATTATTACATCCTAAACATATATTTTACAATTATCAACTCGTTTTACAAAATCTACACTATTTATTAAGTGTATGGAGTGGTCTTATGGTCTGCCCACAAAATTACACTAATACTCCTGAGTTTGTTATTAATTACAAATGGTACGATCAACACACAAAAATATCGAAATGCCCATTAATAATTTCACTAATTACAACCAACCACTTTGTCTCATGGTACAACTTGAAAATTACACTAACGCCCATGAGATTGTTACAAAAATACCGAGATGTACCTGAATACTTTCACTAATTTCAAAACTTTGTATCATGTACCACTAGAAAATTACACTAACGCCCATGAGATTGTTAGTAGAATTAAACTAAAATACTTAATTCCCAAAAAAAATTTATTACATCCCGAAAATCAAAATAAAAAAAAATGGATTTTACAATTATCAACTCATTTTGCAAAATCTATACTATTTTATTAAGTGTGAGGGTAATAGATCGAGCATGGTCAAATGGTCTGACCACAAATTACACTAATGCCCCTGAGTTTGTTATTAATTATAAATGGTATGGCCAACATACAAAAATATCGAAATACCCCTGAATACTTTCACTAATTACAACCAACCACTTTGTCTCATGGTACAACCTGAAAATTACACTCACTCTTCTCATGAGAATGTTACAAAAATATCGAGATGGCCCTGAATACTTTCACTAATTACAACTAACAACTTTGTCTCATGGTACGACAAATAAATTACACTAACGCCCATTAGACTGTTAGTATTATTAAAGTAAAATACCTAATTCCAAAAAAAAAATTATTATATCCCAAAAACTAAAATAAAAAAAAACAAATATTACAATTATCAACTCATTTTACAAAATAAAAATTGTATATACACGTAATACATGCACACAAAGACTCGTTTAATTAAAATAAGCTGGCCTCGGAGCGGTTTGTTTGATGATGCTCTTAAGGGCAGTGCCCTTAAGGGCATCATCACCATTCATTTGGAATCTTTTTTAAAAAAAGAAAAAAAAAGATTCTAAATAGATGGTGGATGATGCCCCTGAGGGCAGTGCCCTTAAAGACAGCAACAATGAAACCCCTCGGAGCATAGTGGTTTTCTAATTAGATGGAGCGGGCCATTTTATTAAATATAATTTTTATAGTATTTATTATTAAACTTATCGACTTGTCTTTTTGTTCTATACAAAAGATCCCCTCACGATCAACCAAAATAAAATAGATTCTGTTTGAAAATAATTTGTGAAATTTTGCATAAATAAGGTTTTATAAATTAATATAATAGTTTGTTATGTAACATTAACACTGCTATACATCATACATTATATTATATACCAACTCAATATTAAAACATAACATCTTTAAATAAAAAAAATATTCATAATATTTTATCACTAACCAGTATTCAGGCGATTCATCTTAATCTATCTTATAATATAAACAGTTATCATATTACCAATATAAACTCCTATATTTTGCCATATCTCAATGTGGATATCACAATTTAAAATTTTCTATGTTGTTTTTGCCTAAAATTGGAAAAAAATTATTTTTAAACAAAATCATTGAATGTTTGATATTAAAATAAAAAAACAGCTTAATAAACTTCAATTAATTATAAAATTACCATCAAACAACTTAAATTAGTCAAAAGCACGTCTCTGCTTCTGCTTTTTTCTATTTATTTTTAAAGAAGCAATAACAGAATCATGTAAAAAAAACACTTAACATATGTTTGTTTTATATAAAAAGCGGATAACTAGTTTATAATAATAATAATAATACTACCCAGCAAAAAAAAAGTATAGATAATAATAATAATAAGTTTTTGCTGGAAAACGTAATCAACCAATTCCAAAAGTTTACCTTAAAAAACTATTGGTTGCTTCACAGTTCACAACAAACCTGCGTTTTGGCTTTACACCGGCCATTCTTGGACTCTGCTAAAAAAAGGGGACCTTTAAAATTTCTCTCAGAGGGTAGATTCTCACCTTCGGATCAGTTATACTGCTTCATACGTTAGTGGACACTGCGTTTGGTCATCGTGCTACGTTCACTGGTTAGTTTCTGTTATATAGTTCGAGGGAATGATGTGTAGTATTCTGGCTCCAGTGTAATGTGATCTTAAGATGATTTTTTGGTTAATGAATTGAATTAATAAATGGGTCGATGTAAGGATATGATTTCTTTCATTTTCTTTTCCCTTTTCTCGGATTTTCATTTTTGATCAAATAATATGCTCTTGTTCAGAATGTTTTGTTTTTTAAGGCTTTACATTGTTCAATTGTATTTTATTTTCGTACTTGTTGAAGTGGAAATTGATAGATCCTTTTGAAAGTTGGGTGAGTAAGTGAATATTCTGTACAACAATTTGCGTGCCTGTTTCTTTATTTGAGTATGAGAAAGACACTTCCATATAGTAGAGGATGTTGATTTTTGGCCTGGAAGATTACATATTATGTATTTATAGAGTCAAGAATGTGAAAAACGGTTTGCGGGAGTTAATAATTTGGCTGGAAATGACTAGTCAATGCTACTTTGGCTCATTGTTTCCATCCTTATTTGTAGGCACTATGTCAGAAAATGGATTTAATGCAGAAGGGGAATCGCCGTTGCATAGTGATAAGGTAGATCGTCTGGTTGCTTATGTTCAAAATGCTTGATTTCTTGAGCCTGTCTCGTTCTTTGTGTTGGGATCAATGTGAATTCCTTCTTGTTTTTTGTTTGCAACATCAGTAAGTCATGTTATTAAATTTCCGTAACTATGTACTTCAAGTGGATGACTCAGGCAGCTGATTGAGTTTTACGCTTGTGGATTCCCATTAAGTTGTTTCTCAACAGGATCGGTTATGCTGAGATTGCACAAAATGACTAAGATATTTACCTGTTATTTCTTTCGGAAGTCGGGTGTTGAAGTCCTCGATAATAGTTTTCATATTTGTTCCTCCAGTAAAACATACTCTATGGCGTGTTAAAACTCCCGAGCATTTGAAATATGAATATGAGTAAATCCAATAGTTGCTCTATAACATGTTTGAGAGAGAATGAGAATCTAAGTGGTTCCTATAAAGTATTCACACACTGCACTTAGTCACTTGCATAATTTTTTTCTCAGGATTAAAGAATTCTGTGTGGTATTTGCGTTCACGATATCTGCTGGAGCAATTGGAAATCAGTGCTTTTAAGTTTCTCTTCTCCAGATTATATGCAGTATGCAAATTTGGCTTTTCCCTCTTAAAAATTGTCATTGACTTGATTTGCAACATGCATTCGAACACATTTGACCTTGATCTTACTTCGAATAATAATGCATCTAATTTCTCCTTAATTTGTCCAGGCATTCCATTTTTAAAGGATGTGTTCATGTTATTTTTGTCTAATGTTTTGCCAGTACATACATGGACTATTTACTTACTTCTTTGAGGCTTTTTTTGACTTAATTTCCCTTGGTTGCTGTTATTAACAAGGATGCTATATTCAGGATTTACTCTTCTATCTTCTTGAACTGTATTAGCTTCTTTTCTTCTCATCCTACGTGCTTCCAGGTCAAAATTGATCCTGGGATACCTCCATCTCTGGCTTGGAAACGAAAACTGAACAATGAGGAGAGAACACTTTCTCAATTCGATCTAACTTTGAGAGAGATGATGAGCATGGTATTCTGATGTATTTATTTCATTTTTATTGGTCCTTTATCGGCCTTTTCATCTTTTTAACTCGGTCTTTGGCCCCAAAAAATATTGAAATCGACCCCACCCTTTTAAATTATTATCGAGTATTAAGCGCTTGATAATCCTGTGATTGAATGCTGGATAGTTTGGCTTTTCGAGGATAGGCAGTTGACTGTCAAGTCTTTGCACTTCGTGATTCGTGTTTCCATGTATATAGCTTATAATATTTATTTTGTTTCATAGGCCCCTATAGCTTATAGGCTGTGGAGGTATCTTCGAGAAGAAAAATCTAGATATGGGGTAACTTTCCATTTTGGAACTGAAAGTTGGAGTGATTGACGCCCTGTTCCGAAGGGAATTTCTTAACACTGCCTGTTCTTGCAGGTAGTATTTATTGATCCTTTCACTAAGCGCCACACTACATCTTTACATGGGGTTCCTGTAGGTGGTATCGGGTATAACTTCCAACGCTCTCTCATCTTTTCTTAATAATTCACCGCATGAAAGGTACTTCTTGTTCAGTAAATCTTTGTTAGTTACAAGACAATAATGTATGATATCTGAAAATTATAAAATTAACTTTGTTGTCTGATAAAAATAAAATAAAATTAACTTTGTTATACACTAACAAAATTGCTATATGAAAAGAAAGTGCATTTGTTTGATATAGTCACGAGGATCATTGTGTTCATCAATGTAACTGCAGTCTTTGTGGCCTTGGAAAAGCAGAAAGTTGATGTATTCAAGATAAATGTTGGAAATTTACCCAAACCAATCTCTGTGTCCATGAACAAACACAACTTTCAGTGCAGGTAGCATCGGCAGAAGTTGCAAAGGCGCATTTATGCGTTGGCAAATGTTTCCTAGGATCTGTGAAGATAAACCAGTTTTTGCAAACCAATTTTCTGTAAGTTTTATCCAGTTCAGTGGGTGTTTAAACGGGTGCTATATGCAAACAGAAAATCCAAGTTGGAACAGTTTCCTCGTGGTAGTATAATATTTAGTGCTTGCTTGTTTGATTGATTTTTCTGCCAGATACTGGTTAGATTATTGATCTTATTCTTAAGATGGTGCCATGCAATTGCGTAATTATCAGTTACATGAAACATACAGGAAACATATTACCATTTTTGAAGAATTGGTAGGATTTGAACATAAACATCGTATGGTCCCATATCTCAAGGTGCTTATCATAAATGCAAAAAGGTACTGATACATGTGTAAATTAGGGAAATGAAACGACCCTTTTTGTGTCAGACTGACACTCTAAATGGTTTGGAATAAACTTACCATTTTGGAAGAATTGGTAGGATTTGAACATAAACATCTTATGGTCCGAGAACATTTATTCAATACCGAACACCTGTGATCTGTCGATATAAAAGCAAAGAGGTATAACTAACTCGGGACTATGAATTCTGTTTATATATTGTCATATACAGTCAAAATTCAGTGTCGACATACGAAAGAAGTTTTATATTTTCTGTACTTTCATGCATGTGTCTTTTTTTTCCATGAACTATTTATATTCACATTCATTAAATTTGTACAGATATTTGTTTCACGCCCAAATGGTGAAAATTTTTCTAGTGTGCTTTGCCCGAAGGACCCAGAAATTTTGAAGTAAGAGCATAGTATCTAAAGGAAAGAATATCTGTTGTGTTACCATTTAATGTTTTTTTAATAATTTGCTTAAGCAGTGATAGTTCAGCTTCTGGGATAGGATCTTGGGACTGGACTCTGGGAGGGCAAAATTCGACATACCATGCCTTGTTTCCTAGAGCCTGGACTGTATATGATGGTGATTTTGTTTTTTTTTTTTTTGGTCGGAATGATGGTGATTTTGTTATCTTCTGATTTTTCTCAATTCTATGTCCAAGGTCGTGTTCTTATCCCAAGGCTTCGACTTTTTGTATTCAATGAAGGTGAACCTGATCCAGCGCTAAAAATAGTATGCCGCCAAATTTCCCCCTTCATCCCCCATAATTATAAGGAGAGCAGCTTCCCCGCAACCGTCTTTACTTTTACGGTATTAAAAACTCATGAGAACCTCTTGCCTCTTCGCCATTTCTCCTGAATAAACACATTCATGCACAGAGAAATCGAATGTGTAACCTTGATATGAAGAGCTTTATTTTGATTAAATCCAGTTGTCAAATTTGGGGAAAACGAGAGCAGATGTCACCTTACTCTTCACATGGGCAGTAAGTTTTTTTTCCTAAGTTGTTTTCTTGTGTTCTTGAATAACCATCTTACCGAGTATGCTATATATCCGACACAGACTACAACTTTCTGCATATTTACCATGTGTTGAATTGATTTTAAAGGAAACCTTTTTTATGGTTCTTTTTGTCAAATTGCTCCCAGAATTCAGTTGGTGGGGATTCTGGACTTTCTGGTCAACATTTCAATTCAAAATTTAGGTAAGAGTGCATGGATTTTTTTCACGTGTGGTATTTGTTTTTTTAAAGAATGTTAGTTAACCATTTTTGTGATACTTCAAATCATTTGCTTCCTGTTGTTGGAGCTTGATCAATACAATGCAATTCTTTCCTGTGCTTAATATTTTGTGTTTACAAACTTATGCATCTAGTTTGACCTAGATCGGTGTTGTTTTCCCAGATCAGAGGATGGCATTCGTGGAGTTCTCTTGCACCACACGTAGGTTTAAGTTTTTTTTGGTGTTTCGAAATGTTTATGTTTGGTCCTGAGGATTTAGTAGCTTTTATGTATGGTTTCACGGGGGTCAATTGATACAGGACTGCAAATGAACTTCCCCCAGTAACTTATGCAATTGCAGCAGAAGAGACCGACGTAGTTCATGTCTCCGAGTGCCCTTGCTTTGTGATATCTGGAAATTCCCACGGTATCACAGCACGAGACATGTGGCATGAAATACAAGAGGTAAGGCTACATATCCACACAGGCATGAATTGATCAGTGCTTGGCCGTGCATCCAAATGTTAGTATGTTTCCTCATCACTGTCATCTATATGGCGTAGTCGTGCTTAAAATAATATGTAAAACCTTTTCTGATGGCTTTTTATATATGTGTGCTTTACATTCAGGCACAATACTGTATCTTCTTTTCATCTATTTGCTTACCCAGTAGTCCTCAGCTATTGTTATTTCATCATCATTCTTGACACACTTTGACCTAGTTGTATTCTAATTAGCGAGGATCTTTCGATCACCTACATTTTGAAGAAATGTCAAAGCCTTCTGAACCGGGTTCACTCATAGGGGCAGCCATTGCAGCCTCTCTGACTATTCCAGCAGAAACACTGCAAACCGTTACATTTTCATTGACATGGGCTTGCCCTGAGATCAACTTTCCTGGTGGGAGAACTTATCGCCGGCCAGTAACTTATTCTAGTTTCTTCCGTTTCTTAATTTACAAAGATACTGCTTAAGCATTTGGACTGAGTTGTTTAACTTTATGCTCAGGCGTTACACCAAATTTTACGGTACTGATGATGACGCAGCATCAAGCATTGCCCATGATGCTATTGTTGGTAGTGGATCAAATCTTATCGTGCTCCTATCTGTCGTAGAAATATTCTTTTGATTGCGATAGGCTATCATTTTTTCTGTTCTGAGAAAATGTGATCATGTAGCTTCTCGGAGACTACTTATAATCTAATCTTTACTTTGCGTTTTATTATTATTAAAATCCTAGGCCATCACCAGTGGGAATCTGAAATCGAAGCTTGGCAAAAACCTATTCTTGAAGACAAAAGTTTTCCTGAATGGTAAGATTGTAATCATATAATCTGACTAAATGCTGTCAAAGTTCAAGCATTTTCAATTTCAGGTGTTGTAATGCAGGTATCCTTCCACACTTTTCAACGAGCTTTACTACCTTAACTCAGGAGGAACAATTTGGACAGGTAATTGACAAAAGATGCTTTCCGGAGGTTGGAATAGTGTATAAATTTTGAGATAATTCTTCCGTTTTTACCCTTTCCATTCCAGATGGATCTCCACCAACACATAGTTTAACCACGTTTGGAGAAAGAAGGTTTTCGCTCGATAGTTCCAATTGGGATTGTAAAAAGAGATGCAATACGTCTGAGAAAGTTGATATGCCAATTAACATTCTTGAAAGAATGAACTCATTACTCCAGGAAATATCAACGCCTTCTGCTTTGGGTACAAATCTGCTTCTGAAAGGAGAGGAGAATGTAGGCCAGTTCCTGTACCTTGAAGGGATTGAATATCACATGTGCAACACATATGATGTTCATTTCTATTCGTCGTTTGCATTAGCTATGTTGTTTCCAAAACTTGAACTTAGCATACAGAGAGACTTTGCAGCTGCAGTAATGATGCATGATCCTAGTAAGATGTCACTTCTGCTGGATGGGACATCTGTTGAGCGAAAAGTTCTTGGAGCCGTTCCTCACGATATTGGAATGAACGACCCATGGTTTGAAGTAAATTTTTATAACCTCCATAATACAGATAGATGGAAAGACTTGAATCCGAAGTTTGTGCTCCAAGTTTACAGAGACGTGGTGGCCACTGACGATAAAGATTTTGCTCAAGCTGTATGGCCATCAGTTTATGTTGCATTAGCTTACATGGAGCAGTTTGATAAGGATGGGGATGGCATGATAGAAAATGAAGGGTTTGCTGATCAGACATACGACACTTGGTCTGTCTCGGGTGTAAGTGCATATTGTGGTGGGCTATGGGTGGCAGCTTTACAAGCTGCTTCAGAACTCGCTCGAATAGTTGGAGACAAGGGTTCTGAGGATTACTTTTGGTTTAGGTTTCAGAAAGCTAAGAAAGTGTATGAAACGAAATTATGGAATGGCTCTTATTTCAACTATGATAGCAGCGGCAGCAGCACAAGCTCATCCATTCAGGCTGATCAGTTGGCTGGACAATGGTCTGCTGATTGAAATCCTTCCTCACATTATGATTTCTCTTTTCTTTTCTGTTACAGTTGAAGGCATTGCAGAATGAAGTTGCCTTACATGCTCTTCACTGATTATATAACATATTTTGTAGGTATGCTCGAGCTTGCGGTCTTTCACCCATTGTTGATGAAGAAAAGGCGAAAACCGCACTTAATAAGGTCTATAACTTCAATGTCTTAAAGGTAAAGGGCGGGAGACAAGGAGCAGCAAATGGGATGCTTCCAAATGGAGAACCTGATATGTGTTGTATGCAGTCAAGGGAAATATGGAGTGGGGTTACATATGCTATTGCGGCAGGCATGATCCATGAAAACATGTTAGAAACAGCATTTAAGACAGCAAAAGGTGTATATGATGTTGCTTGGTCCACAGAAGGCATGGGGTGAGTCAAAAAAATCATCCTAATATCTGAGTTTGAGAATATTTTAACACTCCTACTGTTAGCGGGCTTGTGTTTATGGGTAATAGTGGGCTGAATCCAAATAGAAAGTCTCTAGAATAAATATGTGCGAGAATAAAAAGGGTGGTGGGGGTTATTTATTTTGTGTGTTTGAATTTTATGACGATATCTGCTAGCCTATGCTAGGGAGAGGGAAGATATTCTGTTATGAATATTTTCTGCTCCAAGTGGCCATTCTCCTTGTGAGGACTGAGGATCGGTTATTTTCTTTATAAATCTTATTGTTATTTACAGAATGTAGTTACCTTGTTATGTTCTATTTCCTTTGATTATCTTTTGCTACTGGTTTTGTTCGTATTTTTTTGGATTGAGTCGAAACACTTACACCCTTTCTTGTATACTCAGTTACTCAAAATATTTTGACAGATATGGTTTCCAGACGCCAGAAGGTTGGAATCTTAATGGCCACTACAGATCTCTTTGTTACATGCGTCCTCTAGCGATTTGGGCGATGCAATGGGCATTAACACAACCTAAGATTCCAAAGAAAGAAATGAAGCCAGATATCAAAGCAGAATCTGTGGTCAGACAACATGCTGGTTTTTCCAGCGTGGCACGCCTCCTGAAACTGCCGGATGTAGCTGATTCCAGGAGTCTTTTCCAGGTTATATTTGATTATACTTGTAAAAGGATGACAGCCTGAAAATTTAACAATGCCATTACAACTTAATGATTCATAAGAGAAGGGTATAGAACTAGTTGCTCTCTCATTGAACAGATATCCATAAGATTGTGCCTCTAATTTATGCAAAGAAAATTCATCTTATTTCATAAGAAGGGTACATAGTTGCTCTCTCATTGAAAGTCCATAAGATTGTGCCTCTAATTTATGCAAAGGAAATTTCTCTTATGTGAAATCTGTTGGCTTCGAGGTTAGAGCATTACCCACTATCATAATTTTCATTTTTATTCTGGATAATATGCTAAAATAGAGATGTTAACCGGGTCGGGCCTCAATAGAGATGCCAACCGGGCCGGGCGGCATTAGGCCCAGCTCGGGCAAGGCACGCCACCGGCCGTGTTAGCACGGCCCGTGGAGCTACATTAACAAGCCATGCTAAGTGGTACTGCCCGTGGCATGGAATTTTTTTTTTTAAATTATGGCGATTGATCGGCTAATGATTCCCGATCGATTTCCAGATGCCGTAGCTTGGGATAAAAAATGGGAGATTTACCGATCGATCGGTAAAGCGTAACAGTCATGATTTTGACGGTTATATACTTTACCGGTCGATCGGCAAAATCATTGCCCATCGATCAGTAGATGATAACGGTAAAAAAAGGACCATTCTCAAAAAAATAATTTTTATAATTGTTATAAATAAAGTGTTTGAGACTCATTTTATTATCACAATTTGTTGGATTCATTCTCTATTCTTTAAGCCCGGCATGACCCATTTGACATCACTAGTTAAAACGTCATTGAGTTTGGCTTCATTCCTAATTCAGTCACTCATTTTGTCAGTGACCTGATTAAGTCCCTTGAGTTTTAAATTTTTTCTGGTGTAGTCCAGACGTTAAGTCATCCGTGGACTTGAGGCACAGATGTCACGTGAGCTGCATATGGGTGAACTTATTTATTTGAGTCAGTTCCTGGTTCACTCCCTAACTTTTCCCTTGTGCCGATTTAGTCCATAAGTTTTAAAATTTTGCCCGATCATATTTTCGATTCTCGACCTCTATCGGTGATTCTCAGATGCCAATATGATATGTTTGAATGTGCAAAAAATTAGTCCTGCTAGCTTTTTATTTGCGATCATTGAAGGCCTCCATCAACATTAGGTATGAGCATTCGATCGGTTCAGTTACTGATCAACCCAAAATTCTTTTAACCGATAAAACAAACATTGTAAAATAACCGAAATTTTTATCTGATAACTAATTTAACCGATATTTTTTAATTTTTTTTTTTAAAATTAAACGAATTTAAAAATAAAAATGTTAGTTAAATCGATGTTGGTTTAATTTTTAATTTTTCAAATAAATATTATTTAAACAAATTGGTTAATTTGGTTACCAATTTATTAAATCGATGTTGGTTTAAATTTTTTTTAAAAATTCTTTAATTTTTTTAACCGGTTTGGTTAAATCAGTTCGATTTGATTATTACACAAATTTGATTTATCAGTTAAAAAATTTCTGTTCGGTCACCGACCAAACCGACCGAATGCTCATATCTAATGTTAATGTAGTCCTTTTCCACATTTAAACTCATAGTACACCGATTGGTATATGAGAATCACCGATAGAGGTGAGAATCAAAGGTGGGATAGGGAAAAATTTAAAACATTATGGACTAAATCGGCACAAGAAAAAACTGTGGGATTGAACTGAGAATTGACTCAAACAATAAGTTCACCTATATGCAGCTCAAGTGACATCTTCGCCTCAAGTTCATGGATGACTTAACGTCCGAATTGGACCAGGAAAAATTTAAAATATTAAGGGACTGATCTGGGTCACACTGACAAAATGAGTCCAAACCCCGGAAAGTTTTAATGTATTATCACTTTTTATTCTCTTTTATAATGTTTGATAATGTGCTTTAGTATAATTTTATAGCTTGTTCCCTTGTACGAATTTCATTACTATATTGTCTAGAATCTCTAGATTATATAATATTTTATGTTACCGTCCAAATCAAGTACATACAAATATTTTCCTTCTACGTATCATTAACTTGTAAAAGCTTATGAAATAGTGATAGATCATAAAAGTAAATTGTGAAGAACTACAGGAGGATATATATAGTAAATATGAGTAAAAATAATTTTCTTTTAGTTTTATACTCCCATATTCTTTTTTAAAAATTGCAGAATATTTATAATATAAAGTACTTTGAATTAAGCTTTCCTAAGGAAATCTTGAAATGTCGAGGATTAACAATAGTGTTATTATTATTTTGTTAATAGAGGCGGACTTCAATAATTATTACACATTTAAGATTGCAAAATAACCTAACCCTACAATTTTTGTACTGTGGGGAATAAATAATAGTAATAATTTTCTCACAATTTTCAACATAATATTCGACCCTTGTCGTTATCGTATGCATAAATCCAAAGAACATGTACAAAAAATATTAAAGTCTTTTTTTTTTTCTATACAAAAACTGCCCCAAAATATATAGTTCTTCAAAAGATACAAAAAATTCAAAGAAATTGTTATAGAAGTCAATTATATCTCATTATAAATTATTTTAAACTTTTATTTTTAACACATGTTGACAAGGGGTATCACAATCACTCATTCTTTAGAACGCGACCTCCTCAATGTGACCTGACACATCTGTTATCAGCGCCAACAATCTAGAGGTGACTCCTACAGATTCAAGAGATGACTTTCATACATATAATACTTTGTCCCTCATGTTGAGAGAATCATGGATTCGTCTGATTCTACTAAACCACCAGATTTAGATTAGCTTATCTTATTAGATTTAGACTAGCTTATCTTTGTTGTCTTATCTTGTAACACAAGTTGATTATATAAAGATATGAAATTACCACCAAATATTCAAGGTGGATTATCAAACATTCGGTTTGTTTGATGATGCCCTTAAGGGTAGTGCCCTTAGGGGCATCATCACCATTCATTTGGAATCTTTTTTAAAAAAAGAAAAAAAAGATTCTAAATGGATGGTGGATGATGCCCTTGAAGGCAGTGCCCTTAAGGGCAGCAACAATGAAACCCAAACATTCTCATGGTATCAGCTTGCCAGTAAAAGACTCACGTCAAATTTCTTTTTCCTTCTCTTCATGGCTTCGTCCACTTCGGCAGACACATCTCTTTCATTTTCCACTATGATTCATATGCTAACCATTAAACTCACATCTTCTAATTATCTTCTATGGAAGAGTCAGATTATTCCTCTTCTCACATGCCGAAATCTCATTCATTTAGTTGATGGATCCACCGCTGCTACGCCTTCTGCTTCCGTATCAGAATATGGTCGTCAATTTAAATATCTATGTGATCAATTGGCTGCCATTGGACGCTCTGTCGATGAAACCGAAAAATTTCATTGGTTTCTTCGTGGTCTAGGTTTGTCATTTTCTGGTTTTTCAATGACTCAAATGGCGATCTCTCCCCTTCCAAATTTCGGGACTTAGTGGCAAAGGCTGAAAGTTTTGAAATCTTTCAACAATCCCTTGATGTTGGCTCAACTCCATCCGCTGCTTTTACTGCACATACGGCTTCCTCCTGTAACCAGTCACGGTACTCACGTGATCGACCACTTCCTGGCCGTGGAGGACGCTCCTCCGGCCGTGGATGCGGTAGCCACAGAAACTATGTTCCTCGTTGCCAAATCTGCAAGACTGAAGGCCATACTGCGGATCGATGTCGTCAACGTTATATTCCTTCATCTGATTATGCAAATATTGCTGAAGCCTTCAATGCAAATTGCTCTCTTTCTGCTGGTGAAACATCAGATTGGTATGTTGATACGGGTGCCTCTGCCCACATGACACCTCAGTCTTCTCAACTTGACTCCGCTTCAATTTATGGTGGTCAAAGACTCAAAATCGTGTTGTTGTTGGTAACGGTACCTCTTTACCTATATCTCATATTGGCTCATGTTCAATTTCACATACTGTTAAATTATTGAACGTGCTGGTCGTCCTTCATATTACCAAGAATTTATTGTCCATTAGTCAGCTTACCCAGGATTATCCTGTTGATGTGGTGTTTTCTAACAACTCATTTCTTATTCAGAATCGACAGACAGGAACTCTTCTGGCCAAAGGGCATCGTGAAGGAGGACTTTACGTGCTACAACTGGGGCATTTGGAGGTTAACCGCTATTCAGAATAAAAGTCTCAAAGGCTCAATTGGCTAAAAGCCATCGTCTTCCTTTTGTTAATAATGACAAGCGTGCAAGTGCTATTTTGGATAAAATTCATTGTGACAGTTGGGGTTCAGCCCCTATTATTTCCATTGAAGGTTTTTGTTATTATCTATTATTTGTGGATGATCATTCACGGTTTTCATGGCTATATCCTATGCGACTAAATATCTGATTTCTTTGGTATTTTTGTGGCGTTTCAAGCCCTTGTGGAGAATCAATTATCTAGACATATTAAAATCTTTCGGAGTGTGCTGAGCTCACCACTAATAATTTTAAAGCACATCTATCCACTCATGAGATTCATCACCAAATATCTTGTACATACACTCCTGCCCAAAATGGTCGTGTTGAACGCAAACATCGCCATATTACAAAGACGGGTTTGGCTATGCTTTTCCACTCTCACGTCCCTACAGCCTTTGGTTGGATGCTTTTTGCACAGGTCTCTACACTATAAATCGCCTACCAACACCGGTACTTAATGATTTATCTCCCTTTGAGGTTTTATTTGGTGTCGCTCCTGACTAAGCAAATTTCATCCTTTTGGATGTCGAGTTTATCCATGTCTTAGAGTTTATGCTCCGCACAAGCTTTCACCACGCAGTTGTCCTTGCATTTTTGTTGGTTATAGTTCAAATCATAAGGGTTTTCGTTGTTTGGACTTCGCTTCATCATGGATATATATTACTCGTCATGCTCAATTTGATGAGTCCTCATTTCCGTTCCAGAATAACTCTACAAGCACTCATCTATCGGATCTGGACTTTACTCATTTTGTCGAACCAACATGTGCACCACTTCCAGCTGTAACTGACTCATTGGCAAGTAAATCCTTGGTTCCACCTACGACACTCTTATGCACACCATCACCACCTTGTCTTGTGTGTGATGATTCTAAAAGCAGTCTTGTCGTCTATCCTGAATCCCCTCCATCTTCTCCACTCAGGATGCAGTGCACACATCCTATGATTACATGTGCTAAGGCAGGTATTTTTAAACCTCGCCATCCGACTCATTTAGCATATTTGGTTTCGCATGGTCTTATTCAAGCCTTGCTTACTGCAACAGATCCTTAGTGTTTCAAATCTGCCGCTAAGCATCCAGAATGGCTTGCTGCAATGGATGAGGAAATCACTGCAGTCAAAGCAAATAGCACATGGACTTTGGTCCCTCGTCCCTCTAATACGAATATAGTTGGTGCCAAATGGGTTTTTCGTACAAAACACTTAGCTGATGGTTCCATTGAGCACCTTAAGACTCGCCTTGTAGCCAAGGGTTTTACACAGGTTCCTGGACTTGACTTTACTAATACCTTCGGCCGAGTGGTGAAAACATCTACTGTTCGTGCCGTTTTATCTCTTGCTGTAACGCACAAATGATCTCTTCACCAATTGGATGTCAAAAATTGCTTTCCTCAATGGTCTTCTAACTGATACTGTATATATGGAACAATCTCTGGGCTACCTTAATCCTCGTGTTCCTAATCATGTTTGTCTCCTCAATAAAGCGCCCCGTGCTTGGTTTCGGTGTTTTAGTGCTTTTCTTATACATCTTGGATTTGCTTGTAGTCGTGCGGACACTTCCCTTTTTGTGTTTTCTCGTGGGCCAACATTACTTTACCTACTTGTCTATGTTGATGATATTATTTGACCGGTAATGATTGATCCTTAATTGCTCGGTTCATTTTTCAGCTTAATTCAACATTCTCAATCAAGGATCTTGGCAAGTAAAATTATTTTCTTGGTTTGGACGTTACTTATATCAACGATGGACTATTTTTAAGCCAAGCTAAGTATGCTCGTGATATCTTGGCTCACACTGAAATGCTAGACTGCAAACCTGTCTCTACCCCGATGGTAGTTGGCCAAGTTTTACGTGTTGAAGGCACTGCCTATGGTAATCCAACACTTTATCGTTCGCTTGTTGGGGCACTTCAATATCTCACTATCACTCGACCTGAGCTTTCTTTTGCCGTGTACCATGTCAGTCAATACATGTAATCCCCAACTCTGGATCATTTTCAGGTTGTTAAGCGGATTTTGAGATATGTTAAGGGCACCATTCATTTTGGACTCACTTTCATTGCTAATTCGATGCCTCAATTATTAGTATATTCGGATGCAAATTGGGCCACTTGCCCGGACACTCGTCGCTCAACCTCGGGTTACTGTATATTTCTTGGTTCAAATATAGTGTCCTGGAGTTCTAAAAAACAACCAACTGTGTCCCGTTTCAGTTGTGAATCGGAGTACCGCGCTCTTGCAACTGCCGCAACTGACGTGGTTTGGATCAGTCACTTACGTAATGATCTTCACGTTAAGTCCATCCCTCTAATTCTTTGTGACAATAAAGGAACTGTCTTCATCAGTCATAATCATGTTTCCCATAAGCGCGCGAAGCACATCGAACTTGACTATCACTTCACTATGGAACTTGCTATGTCCGGGCGTATTACTACGCAGTTTGTTCCTTCTCATCTTAATGTTGCAGACATCTTTACGAAGAGTCTCTCTCGTCCATTGTCCGAGTTTTTTCGTTCCAAGCTTCACGTCGGACAAAATCCCACGTCTTGCTTGAAGGGGGTGTTGAGAGAATCATGGATTCACCTGATTTTACTAAACCACCTAATTTAGATTAGCTTATCTTATTAGATTTAGACTAGCTTATCTTTGTTGTCTTATCTTGTAACACAAGTTGATTATATAAATATATGAAATCACCACTAAATATTCAAGGTGGATTATCAAACATTCTCACCGCAGGTTCAAGAGATGAACCCCACATACAAAACCATTTGCTCTGCATATTAAATCTCTTATGTTTTTCGTCGCGACCTGACCCATCAATCTACTAGCGTCGAGAATCTGGAGGTGTCTCATAAGGGTTCAAGAGGTTGATGCGACTCTCGTGCATGTAACATTTTTCTCGTAGTTCAAGATGTTTATCTCACACACATAGCATTTTGCCCTGAATAACACTTATCTTCTGATGCTCCCACCGATGACCGTCTCTAATATCATTTTGTCATGTCCGGGACTAGTTTCGTGCAATCATGGTTGTGCAATGAGCACCTTTAACAATTATTATGTAATCGTCGTCGCTATATGCAAATTGTTAACTTAAATTGTTATAGGAGTCAAATGTATATAATTATAAAACACTAACTTTTTTTTTAAAAAACTAAATACGATGTTGATTATAATATCAGAGCTTCGAAATATGTGTATGATCCAAATATTTGGAATTTTATTTGATGCCACTTTCACGTTTCTGTGCATATCCAAAACTTCAGTCCATTTCAAAAAGGACAGATCTTCAATATATATGTATATATATTCACGCCTACTAATGTATCATTTTTTACATTATTATACCTATTAATGTGATAACTCAGCAAAACTAATAGTGATATAAGTATATAAGTAATATTTGTCAATCTTGTTGTATTTTTATATATTTTAATTTTCCAATCGTGTGTGTATATATATATATATATATATATATATCATCGGGTTGGCTCAATTCGATCCGTCAAATAGCCGGGTAGGGCTATGGTTTTTTAGGCCCACCTAAACGAGCCAGCTCTTTTGAGTTAACTTAAAGGTTGGATTAATCAATTAATTTATATAATATTTGAAATTAATTAATTAAAATATTATTTATTAATAGTTTACTTTAATGATTTTAATTCATTAAAATACAATAAAATTATGTTTTTTATCTTATTTTATTTTTTGACGGGATTGACACACCTAACATATAAATATAATACTCCTCAAATGGAGCTCGGTTGGATTGGACTGGTGGTTGGGCTGGCTGTTTCGACACCTCTAATAACTACTAAACTTCCCATCAATTGGAAAGACATCCAATAATAATTTAACCAATATGCTAATAATCAAAAACTCTCAAATTCAATGTTATCATTTATTGTCAAATATTCACAATGATATTATCAACCGGCCAAGATCACTTCTTAAACTTATATTAATAATTTTTAAAAGAATAATTCATTACTATATCATGTAAACGAAATCGGCATAATAGAATAACCCTAACTATATATCGATATTTAAAATTTAATTTCATAGACAATTAAACTATTAATATACTAAAAAGTCATCATCTATACTATATTATAAAGTATAAACCTCTTATAATAACTACTTTGGTCCGTCCTAAATACACTAATGTCAAATTACTTATACGTCCAAACAAATTACTTGGCTTTTTATTATTAAAGGGCAAAAATGTAAAACAAAAAAAATCACATATCTCCCTCCATGTTCCAAAACTGCTTCAGTTTTTTTAAAAAAAACCCCTTCATCAGTTTTTTAAAAATTGTGATATGATGCGCAAAGTATTACACATATCCAATATAAAAATTTATTTATTACGTTACACACACAACATGTATGCGTCGTCCACTAGTTTAGATAATGTATTACTAATTCAAACTATTAAGGGTGTCAATTCCAAATATTTATTTTAAGACAAATATAATATAATATAATATTTATGGATATGCAAAATATACACGATATATCCATTTAATTAGTGATTTCATCACAATCCACGACTAGAAATGGGTCCCACATATTGCCACGTGGCACGAACCACCAACCCGTCCCCACCCCCACAACCCAACCATCCGTGACTTTTCTGAAACATCAGTACACGCGCGCAGATAATCACGACAACACATTCCACCGTATGACTCGGAGGCGTACAAAATACAAATGTTATTCTTCCAAACATGGTTACCGTATAAAACTATACGTACACGTTTTTGTATCTGTGGCGGGTGCCCGTTTGATGGCAGTGGAAAGCGACGTAGCAGAGGAGGTGGAAGAAATGGATGAAAATTAGAATATGACTTTTATTTCTTTCTTTCTGTGGGCTCTTTCCTCATATTCGTTGCTTTTGGGGTTGATCATTCGGGTTTCTTGTGATTGATCCAAAAGTTCGGTACAAAAAGGAAAAAAGGCCGTCTCTTTTTTGCATTCAGAGATTGTCTACGCGTGATTAGGAGGTTTTTTGAGCTCTTTCACGAGTTATTATGAACTCAATCATTTCTGTAATTATCTCTCTCTCTCTCTCTCTCTCTCTCTCTCTATATATATATATATATATATATATTAGTTGTCTCTGCTAATTTTTATTGAACTTGAACATATGATATTATGATGAAGATTGTGTATAAGTTATGTGATTTTTATGAGTTAATTTTAATTATTGTATAAATGGTTTGCCGGGTGACTTTTAGTATTGTTTGTTTTTTGTTAATTACCATTTAAAACCAGGTGATGTATATATTGGTGAATAAACCTTTTGAATTTAAAAGAAGTTAAACAAACTGTTCTTCACTTGTTAAAGCCAGATGTTCATGTTTTATACTAGTTTTTGCTTATTATATACACAAGGCCTGTTTTTATGTCATGCACCTCAATAATTCACCTTGCATAATTTGATTCGGTAAATAAGATTAAGTTCGAATATTCTCATTAGCTTGCTTTAATTCCATATATTGGCAAATAAAGAGAAGATCATGTGAGTTTAGATTGTATTTAATCTGTTGTTGAAATAATAGTCAACTTGAATTCTGATCAATCAACATTTTATGTGGCACTCCCCTGTTCCGAGGTTAGGCTTTCTGAATGTATTGGATTGAGTTCATGGTAGGTTTGCTCTGTCAAAATCAAATTTCACCTTTCCTTTTCGTTGTTTGCACTTAATATGGATTATATTTATTTCTTCCATGTTTTCCTCCCGTTGTTCTTTGTCCATGATGATTTTTTTCCTACCGTGACAATTACCCAACTTTTTGTAACATCTATAGTTATAAGTTAAGGGGTGCATTGGCATGATTGTGCTGGATTGTTGTATTTTAATTTGGAGCAATAATCTATGTGTTTATAATGTGGAGGCAGTGTTATGAACTATGTTACCTGTACTTCATCTGATCAGCTAAGTGTTTACATTTTCAGGCTTCTCAATTAACAGATCCTAAAAGCAGATTATGTCTCTGCAGTCTCTTTATTACCACATCTTTAATTTGTGGTGTTATCTTCATTGGAAGTGAATTGTTGGGGACAGAAACTTTCAGGGTATTTGTTTATATTCAATGAAGATTCCAACTCATTTACTTATTTATGTTGTTTGCTTTTGTGAGTGAGCACAAAATAATTATGGACTCTATAGATTGATAGGTTTGGGTTTACGGCTGCCAGTCCAAAATTTTAAGTCATTAGTTATATTGCTATAATGTGGTGTTTGTCAGTGCAGTTATCATCTGGATTTGGACGAAACGGAACACAGAAATACATAGACCATGAAAAATGTGAGGTAAGTTTTCATGTAATTCCTATTTTATGGCATTCTAGAATAGGAGGGGGATAGATCTTTTAGCACAAGATAAATTGCTGGAGAATTTTCAGTTGTTTTCTAATTGAAAATTAGTTTCTTGGAATGAGGTCGTTGATATTTGGTAGAAAAAGTCTGAAAATTTGACCAGGAAATAAGAAATTACATTGTGTATAATACAGCCATAAGACAAATACATATATGTAAATAGACCAGAGTTGCATTTTGAACAAGGTTTCAGTCTCAGGCATCTTTGGCTCATAACAAACTATATAGAATAGATATATTCATTTCATTCATTAACTTTCAATTCTTAATGAACTTGGAACTGGGAGAATCTCCGAGGTAATGTCTGATATGTGAAAATTATGGACATAACATATTTTGAAAATTGAAGTGCATGGTAATGATAGACAATTAAATTGTTATAGCTGGGTACGATACAGTAAAGTTGGGAGTGTTGTATATTCTAGTTTCAGTAACTTCGAAAAATATGCCCGAGCATACTTGAGCTTAATTTTCAGATAAGCATAAAAATAAGTAAATTTCATTTCTTCCATGAAATATTTTGCTGTATTAAAAAAAGAAGATTCCAAGAAACACTGTTGTTATAAAGCTCCAGAAGTCTTTTCTCTTTGCTTGGTTGTGTCCTGTCTTGTGTAGTCGGTATTGCTTAACACAATCCTTAAAATATATTTATTTTATTTAGGCATCATTTCAGCTTCTTGAATATTTGATTAAGAATGTTCTATGCATGATTCTCAAATCTGTGTTTGTAGGTACCCTCAACAGAGAACAAGACAGCCGAGAATACACGCCTTGAAAAATGCAAGGTCTTTACATTTACTGTTTTCGTCAAGTTTTGATTGAACATATTTCCCAACAGTAACTGCCTCTAACTCAAAGATATTGTTTATGGTTTTAGGGAAAATGCAGGCCTTTAGGTAGTGAAACTTTGCCTGAAGGCATTGTTTCCTCGACTTCAAATTTGGAAACTCGCCCACTATGGGGCCCCGTTTCAGGAGATGTATGTATTGGTTATGATGTAATGTCATTTAATTTGATAATCTGTGATAATATTTTGCAACACCTTTTCATATAATAGTTGTGGCTATTTTTAAGAGGCAAAAGTCTGTATTTATCTGTGATTTCACTGCTGATTATTATTATATTTCTGATGAATCCTTTGCTTGAGCAGATTAATTAAAGGAACATAATTTACGGCCTCCTAAGTGGGATGGTCAGTAGGGAATATTTTATTTACTAAATCTAATGGAGTCATAGGAACAACTGACTCATTTGGAGTGAACTAATTGTTCTTCTTTGAGCTTTCTCCGAGTGTTTGGACCATTAATGTACTAAATCAAATATCTCTGTGCTTCCATGACAATTTTTATAGAATTTTTTCCGTTTTTTTGTTGTTTGATAGTTGCTACTAAGTTGCGTAATACTTCTTGTGATGTTTGTTTCTATTAGTTTTGTAGATTTTACTTACTATATGCAGTATATTTGAATCAGGCAAAGTCTACACGTACAAGAAGTTTGTTGGCCATTGCAGTTGGGATAAAGCAAAAGCATTTAGTTAACCAAATTGTTAAAAAGGTATGCATTTGCCTTTCTTTGTCATTCCTTCTTATGAAGGTTCATCTTGCGTATGCTTCTTCATGTGTCATGTGGATGAATTGATGTATAGTGACGGGTTCACTGCAGTTTCTGGCAAATAATTTTGTGGTGATGCTTTTTCACTATGATGGGATTGTCGACGAATGGAATAACGAATTGGGTGACACAGTGCTTCATGTCTCTGCCATGAACCAAACAAAATGGTATGATTCTTGATTAAAATCCACAATGATCAAGTTGTGTTTTACCTTTTCCCTGTGAATAGGTATTTACTTGTCTGAAATCTTTGCTTGAGGGCATAGGTGGTTCGCCAAGCGATTTCTGCATCCAGATATTGCCGCTGAATATGAATATATTTTTTTGTGGGATGAGGACCTGGGAGTCAAAAAATTTCATCCGAGAAGGTGCATTTGATTTCCATAATCATGCTTATATTCTGTTTCAACCAAAATATTTCTATAGGTTTGATTTGAATGAAGTGAATTCTCATCCGCAGAATGATTCAATAAAACAAAACAGTAATTTATTTTTGAAAAAGGATTTTATTTGTGATGGATTTTGGTCCAGTGGATACTGACTTATGTGGTGTTTGAGAGCAATAATGCAACTTGAATTATTTTTCGTATTGAAAGTTTTTTAAGAGTTTTGTCATGATATTTTACTTCTTATATAGGTATATATCTATCATCAAGGTGTTTGATGACCGGAATATAGTCGCGGTACTCGGTCCACCGTAGCAACAACTCGTGATTTATATATCATGAACTTCTAACAAGTTAAAAACAATTTTTAGCTATGTAAAAAATGTTTGATGAAAAGTTTTTTGGAGAAAAACTATAACCTTTTTCTAGTAAAGTCACACCCCTTTCATTGACAGCTAAAGGTTTTATAATGTATGGAAGTAAGTTAAAAACAAGTGTGAAAATTTTGACACAAAAAAAATTGCACATGAGATCTTTATTTATAGAGACCTGAAGTTAAATTAAACCTTCTATCGAGCTTCTCTGTTCTTCTGTTTTCTAAAATTTCGACTAGAACTCTTCATGTATATAGGAACGACTCAAATTTTTTGGAGGCTTAAGACAAGTTATGAAAACGATGACTTTATTGAAAAAATTAAAAAATAAAGTGAATATTAAACTAAAACCTACTTGCATTTTTTTCATGTAAAATTAGTAATTAAACTTTTGGAATAAAATCATATATAATCAAAATCAGAATAGAAAAATCGCAACAATGAAACCTCAAATTTTTAATAAAATTCTCTATCACACACCATACTTCAAAACCGATACAAGATAACAAAAAAACAAAAAAAAAAAGGGAAAATAGAATACTCGACTCTATTTTGGTAAGTTTTCCTCAATCTCAGCCCAAATCTCAGTATTCCTCGAGAACTTCTTCTTCACCTGCTCAATAATCAACATCGCTTAATTGATCTTCTCAATGATCACTAACCCATAAACAAGATATCTCATAGTCGACATATTTGATGCCCAAACCGTCTGACATACACTCCTTGGTAAAACAAATTAGACATATATTAATGTTTATAATAAATAAACATAGGAATTGAAGGTCTTGTTAGAATCGAGGCCTAAAACAAATGATTTAGCGGCTCAGAGTTTGAGCTTCTCGTGTCTGAAAATTTTTTAAATCTGTTTTTTACTTTTTACTTTAATTTTTTTTAAATTAAATATTTGATAATTCGGTTACAGATTGAATTGACCGATATTTTATCAGTTTGGTTTGTTCAATTATGTGAAAAATGTTTGGTTATGTAAAAAAACTTCGATTTTTTTCGATTTCGGTTAATTCAATTCGGTCGGTAATCTAATTAACTGATTGATCACCTCTATATTTTGCATTTAATATACAATTTGATGCATTGTAATATTAAATTTATCGAAAAACTTCAAGTCTTCTATCTTCTGCTCTTTTTCAGATCACCCCATTGTTGGTCAAAAGCCTTATAGTAGCTAAGCATCACACGACCAGATGCAGCAGACTTAACCTTATTCTATGTCTACGGAAATGTATATGAGTTCGTCATCATCCAAACATAGACAAAATATTTCTAACAATGTTTATATTTTTCATTCAATGAAAAATAAATAATTATTTTTTTCAAAAAAATGTAAAAAAAAAAAATTATCATAGAAAATATGATCCCCTTTTCTATTTATTGTTATTGTAAGTAAACAATAATAAATACTACTATTACTAAGCATTTAATTCGAATGAATTTTTTAGTAAAGATGTAACTTTATTTACTTATACAGTAATAACGTAAAATCTCATATTAAGCGCATCCTACTGGGTCCGCCCTAGATATGAGGGCCCTAGATATGAGGGGATGCACCTAGGGATGGCAAAGGGGCGGGTTTGAGACTGGTTTGGCCGATCCCAGGACCCGCCCCGCTACACATTAAACCCTGACCCGCCCCGCCTAGACCCCCGAACCCGGGGGGTTTACCCGCCCCGCCCCGGTTCCATTTTTTTTATTTTTATTTTTAAATTTTAGCTAGAAATCAATTTTGAAACACAAAAATTGAGTTTTGTTATTGAATTTCATGTTTTTATATAGTAGATATTTATAATAAGCATTGCAAAACTATCTTTAAGCAACCAAATATTTATTAATTTGCTCTCATTCTCTTCAAAATATCCAACTTCTTTAACATGAACACGTGGATTTTGATATAAAATTAAATAATGACACTTTATTGTTCAATCAAAGAAGTAAATTGTATATTCAATATTAATTTTTTTTTTTAAAAATAAAAAATTTATAGCTGGGCGGGTCCGGGGCGGGTTGGCCAATTCCAGGACCGGCCCAGCCCCGCCCCGCTTCCAAACCCGGTTGAAGCGGGTCCAAACCCAGCCCGGCGAGGCAAGTTCAGTGCGGATCCAGGTCTAGAACCACCTCATTACCATCCCTATATGCATCATAATGTGTCAAATTTATTATGTTTTAGGCGTTAAACTCCATCCACGTGTGCAAATAAGAATTGATGTATAGCTCGTCCGTTTAACTGTTTAAGGCATTGCTAGGGTTTAAGACTTCGGACTGTTTACGGTTTCTTCGAGTTCATTATCGAATCATGGCCGGTCGCCTCCTCCTCCTGCTCCGCCGTGCTACCCGCAGCTACTCCACCTCCACTGTCCCTTTTCCCTACCAAACCTCCGTCTATGCCGACGGCGCCTCCCATAACCACCACCCCGTAAACTCCGAATACCAGAACAGCAATCACTCCTACTCCCCCAACGCGGACCCATCTCACTACAATCCTCAATATCAACCGGCACATCAGCATAATCCATACCCTAATCCTCAATCCCATCCTCCTCGGTTTCAGTACAATCCTAATCCACAATTCGAACCCTCAGCCGCAAATTCGCCAAATCTGCAGTATAACACCCAATTTTCCGATCATTTTCAATCTACAACGGCAAGTCCTAATCCACCCGTCAACCCTACATCCTCCTCTGCACCGCCGTTTGTTCCTGTGCGATCGTATGGATTCTCATCAGCGGAGGAGGCTGCGGCAGAGCGCAGGCGCCGCAAACGTCGCCTTAGAATTGAGCCTCCTCTTTATGCTCTCCGCCCCAATCCTACCCACTCCCCACCCAATGCCAACGACCCTGACAAGCCTCGCCTACCCGACTCCACATCCGCTTTGGTTGGCAATCGGCTCAATCTTCACAATCGGGTCCAGTCTCTGATTCGTGCATGCGACCTCGACTCAGCTTCCTATGTTGTTCACCAATCTGTTTTCCAATATATCCGCCCAACGGTCTTCACCTGCAATGCCATCATTGCAGCCATGTATCGTGCCAAGCGGTATAATGATGCAAAAGCTTTGTTTCAGTACTTTTTTCGCCAGTTTAATATCATACCAAATATTGTTTCATATAATAATCTGATTGTATCACATTGTGAGTCGAACGAGGTTGATGAAGCATTGAAGGTTTATGAGTACATCATAGAGAATGCTCCATACAGCCCGTCTGCAGTCACTTATCGCCACCTCACAAAGGGGTTTATTGATGCAGATCGTATAAATGATGCAGTCAGTTTACTTCGTGAGATGTTGAATAAGGGTCATGGTGCAGATTCGTTGGTTTATAATAATGTGATTCTTGGTTTCTTGAATTTGGGCAATCTAGAGAAGGCCAATGAGTTGTTTGATGAGTTGAAGGAACGGTGCACGGTTTATGATGGGGTCGTGAATGCAACTTTCATGGATTGGTTTTTCCATCAGGGGAAGCCGAAAGAGGCAATGGAGTCATATAGGGATTTGATGGGTCGAAATTACAGGATGGTTCCTGCCACCAGAAATGTGCTTTTGGAAACGCTGTTGAGGCATGGGAAACATAAAGAAGCTTGGGATTTGTTCAATGACATGTTGGATGATCACACCCCACCAACTTTCCAGGCCGTGAATTCCGACACTTTCAATATGATGGTTAATGAGTGCTTTAAGGAAGGGAAGGTTGAAGAGGCAATGGAGGTTTTCAAAAGATCTGGGAAGGGAATCAAGTCGAAGCCTTTCCAGATGGATGTGGCAGGTTTTAACAATATGATTACAGGAATGTGTGAGCTTGAAATGATGGATGAAGCAGAGCAATACTATAAGCAATTATGTGACAAGTCATTGTCTCCAGATGTTAATACGTATAGAATATTGATTGATGCATATATTAAGGTGGATAGGGTAGATAATATGCTCGAGAAGTATGCAAAGATGGTTGAGTTAGGATTGAGGGTTATCCCACAGTATGCCAATAAGTGGTTTGCTTTCTTGATTGAGAAGGGCAAGTCTTATGATTGTATACCTATTTTGTCCAAAATGGCTGATAGAGAACCAAAACCAGATGTAACCACCTATGATATTGTGATAAGGGGGATAGTTGAGGAAGGTAATTATGATGCCACCGCCAATTTGCTCAGAGAGATGACTAACCATGGTGTTGGCACCTCCGCGTCACTTAAAGACTTTGTATTGGATGTATTTGACAAGCAAGGCCGGGGGGTGGAGATTGAGAGTATTTTGAACAGCTACTCGAGTCATTTCCCACCTCAGAGGCCTTTCCTAGGGCCACGAGGTCCTGCAAGACCAGCTTGGTCGCCTCAAACTGCGGAACAGGGAGCAAGAAATCCTGTTTTGCCATGGCAGACTGCATCTCTTCCCCAGACAATGTCTAATGATAATAATTATTCTGAACAGAGAGCGTATCAACCTCAAATAACTGAACCGATGGCACATCAACAGCCTATGTCTGGCCAGGAGTCTGAACCTGCACGTGTGGCAGGACAATATGGTGCCTAATTTATAGATGGGATTGTTATAGTTTGATTTGATTTGTTATGGACAGCTGAAAGGTAAACATTCTTTTACAGCTCCGGAAGCTTTTTTGTAAGTGATTGATCTAAATATAATCATAAGATGAAATGGCCATAAGTTTTTGGTTGTAGCTAATGGGTCAATAGCAAAATGTGAGTTGTGTATCGGACTTGATACATCTGTCATTTCTGTAACTTTAAACTATATCCCATTTATGATCTGTTATTCAAATATTCTTGTCTGTTAAGTATAATTTGGAATAGCATATAATGACTTTACTTTGTATTCGAATTTAAACATCTGATGTTTTGTAATGAACCAGTTAGGAAGAACACTAAATTCTGAGGGACCGAGGGTTCACTATGAATCTGCATGGCATGATGAAGTTTATATTTTGATTTGCCCTGTGAAATAAAGTTATTTCTTGTAGTTTACATTAAGAGAAGGATCTGGGATTGAGGAACAGCTTGTCAAAGCACAATACTAGATGCGTAAATTTCATCTAATCTTTGGTAAAGTGAGCTGCAACATGCACCGATATACAAAACTTTCTAGCTTTGATGGTAATAGTGACTAGCCGTATAAATGGCAATGGTACCTGGATTTTGTCATGCTAATATTTTGTAGTGAAATGATACTTTTGTTGTTTGTCCCAGTCGAGCATAGGGTTGTTTGCTTGTGTTCTATTCCAATAACGAATGAAAGTAGCACAGAAAACATCTGAAGGTGGTGGGTGAAGTAACTTTTCAAGATGCTCATGGGCTTACATTAGATGTCAGCCGGCAAAATGTTCACCAAATCTTGAACATTATTGGGGAATTTCATTTCGGACGGGGAAAGGGGGCCATTTATTGTTGCATTCATGTGGTCTTGCTGAAATTAAAGGGCTTCGTTGTGTTATTCTCTTTGGCTTGCAAATTGAAGTAAGATAAATGAGCTTTGATCCGGAACAACTTGTGAGCTAGTAATTTTTGGACATCGTAAACTTAACAAGATTGTCGTCGTGAAACACAGCGAAGGGGGGTTCTTCCCCATTCAAAGTTCGACCAACAAATATATGACATATATGTGTGATCTTCGGTCTCATTTTAGTTCTTGATTCAAAAATTTGCTTCTTTGTTTATGTTCTTTGGGCACGGTAGATTTGGTGTACAAGTGATCCAGCACCTGTGGATGTATAGGATGGAATGTGCAGTACAAGCGGCTTTGCAGTAAAAGCATAGGCGAAATTAGCGAGGCATGCAAGGCACTTGAAAAGAGCACTAAATAATCATATTCTATGATATATGATAATATCACAATGTGTCAATATACGCTCGAATGTTGAGTGCTAATTGCACCAAAGAACTGAGTCTACCAATCTTTTGAAATAAAATTACAAATTTCCAGTAATGATTTTAATTAGCATTTAACTCATTTCAAATCAATTGGTATTTCCAAAATCTGAAATTGGCATTTACTAATCAGAATCCTATCGTCACAATCAAATATTAATTGAAATCCATGCATCAGTGAATGCGTGTCTTAAATACAACAAACAAAAAGATTTGACCCGATACACGAAATATGCGAGATCTTGAAAGACGTCGTGTCACTTTGCGCTTAATGTATGCATATAAACAGATAAATTTTTAATGAATATTGATAAGGAAACATTCTATAGAAATTGTTAATTTTTTCCACAAATTAACCAAAAATAGAAGGGAAAGTGTATACAAAATAAAAGGACTAAAATTGTAATTACTGGTAATCACAAATTTTTCACATTATATAACAAGTGAAATACTTAATAATTACAATTTTTCACATTATACAACAAGTGAAACACTTACCAAATACCAGCATCACTTCCATCTCTTTAAATACCAGCATCACTTCCATATCTCTCCCATCCAGAATGGGTTCCAAGCCTTTGTCGTCCCTATGTCACTTGCTTGCCATTGTTATCTCTTTTTTATTTACAGAATCTGTAGCATTTGAGGAAGTAAAGCCATTGAAAAGCTGTGATTTATTCAAAGGAAGCTGGATTTTTGACAATTCTTATCCACTTTATGATGCATCCCAATGCCCTTTCAACAACATCGGATACAATTCTTATCCACTTTATGATGCATCCCAATGAGATTTCGATAGAGAAGACTAATCGAATGCATATTATGAAAAGTCAAAAGCATTTAATATCACTTAATTTGAAACAAAATCTAAATTTAATTCGATACATGATTTTAAATTTCTAATTAACGAACTAAATCAAAATCAAATTAATTATAATTTTTTTTTAAAAAAATTGAATTAAGTATATTTGTTTGTTTTTCCGTATTTACCCTATTTTTCTTTTATAAAAAAAGTATTTACTCATTTTTATACAAGTGAGCATATGCTCAAACCCATAAGGGATGTATTCATTTTAGAGATTTAATGATTTTTTTTAAATGATAGACTTTTATGCTACGATGTACGGACACGGCGACATGGATTTTCAAAATTTTCAGGATACAACACGGCTGTGACATGTTTGTATGTTTTTTTTAATATATATATATATTATATGTACTATATTACAAATACTAAAATTAACATTTTTAAATTCGAAAATCATGTAAAATCAACAAAAATATTCTTACCAAATTCAAGAAGCATATAAGTAAATGCATGTCACTGAATTCATTATAGTATCACTCATAATAATATTAAATACATATTACTTTAATTAATATAAAGTTTAACAAACACGTGCAAATAAAAGATATCAACAAAAATATTCTTACCAAATTCAAAAAATAATATATATAAATGTATGTCACAGAAATCATGATAGTATCACTCATACTAACAATAAATATATATTATTTCAATTAACATAAATTTTAACTAACAAATCTAAACTTCATTTTAGCAAAAAAACTTTTTAAACTGTACAATTAACACCCAAAAGCGTCATTTCTGTGTCGGACACGCCCATTGGCCATGTCCTACACGGGTGTCCAATTTTTAGGGGAATGTCCGACACGGGTGTCCGATTTTATTTTTTTAATAAAATAAAGGACACGCCACGTGGCGTGTCCAACACGTGTCCGATGAGCGTCCGAGAAGTGTCGTTGTCCGAGAAGTGTCCAAGACTGCACCAAATGATTTTTGAGAGTGTCCGTGCATTATAGCTTCTATTTAGTAGATAGATTTCTACATACTTTATAGAGTCACACACTGATAAAATATTTTTATCTTGTAGACATTTTTCATAGAATTACGTGGAATATTATTACAAGATTTTAGAGATCTGTAAATATGACATTTGAACCAACTGATTTCATGGATAACTTTTTTATCATGTTGAATTTTGAATACTCACTACAAAACATTTTTTTGTAAGAAATGTGCAAATAATAAAAGTTCATATTTTATTTTTATTAATTAAATTCTTATTGTGTAGACTATTTATTTAATAATATGATATGATAAAATGATACACATTTAAAATTATGACTTTTTAATTATAAAAAAGTGAAACATCATGAATAATTTTTGAATTGAACGCCTTCTGCTTTGCGTGCTCTCTCCCTCTTCACTCCACATGGAGGCAATGAACATAAATATACTGAGACCAACTGCGGTAGCGAAGAATTTTTGTCAAATTCCACAAGATCCGCCACGTTTCAACCTCCCTCCCCATCCTCGTCGACCTCACGCGCTAAGCCCTCCCCCCTCCGGCAAGAAGAAGTCCCCAACTTACTGGGAACATCCGTTACTTGTGTGGCCCTTGATGAATAGGTACTTAGTTATGGATCATTCTTTAGTCCAGATCATTGTTCCCCACTGGTTGAGGATGTCAGTTCAGACTATATTCGTACTGCTTTATTTGATATAGGAGATGATAAAGCCCCATGACCGGATGTATTTAGTTCTCACTTTTATAAGAAGTCTTGGTCTATTATTAATGGTCATCTCATTGAGGCCGTAACGGAGTTCTCTCGCACTGGTTGGCTCTTGAAACTATTGAACCATGTGATTATCACCTTGGTGCCAAAGTCATCACATGCATCTTGTGTTAATGATTACCGTCAAATCTCTTGCTGCGTTACTATATACAAGTTTATTTCGAAGATCCTAGCTACTGGGATTGCTCAAGTGCTCGGTTCAATTATTAATCTGGCGCAAGGAGCTTTCGTGAAGGGCAGTTTTATCACAGATAATATTCATATAGCCCAAGAACTATTTCGCAAATACAACAGGAAAAGGATCTCCCTTGGATGCATATTAAAAGTGGACTTACAAAAAGCATGTGACATAGTGGATTGGAAAATTCCTTAGAGTCGTGCTCCTTGGACTTGGATTCCCACATCGTTTTGTTAGATGGGTTATGGAATGTGTTACCACCACCACTTACTCTATGGCTATCAATGGTGGGATCTATGGCTTCTTCAAAGGGCAGAAAGGACTACGACAAGGTCACCCTTCCATTTTTGCTATTTGTGTTGAATATGTGTCCAGGCTTATTAATCGAGACACAATCGACTCTGAATGTGGCGTATGCAGATGACTTATTATTATTTGCACGAGCTGATGAAGCATCATCCTGCCAACTGCCTTGCGGCTTTTGGAATGTGTGATGGAAGCAATTAAATTCATGTTTGTACACTGCTGGTGTAGATGATCCCATGAGAGCCCAACTACTTGATATTACAGGATTCACTCAAGGAACTCTCCCCTTTCGATATATGGGTATTCCAATTGCTGCTGCGAAACTCCGCTTCTCGGACTTCGGTGCACTAATGAATATCATTGTTGCCAAGTTGGGTTCTTGGCCCAAGCGTACCCAGTCATATGCTGAGAAATTAGAACTTATTCGATCGGTGCTACAAGGTATTGAATGTTTTTTGCTGTCCATCTTTCCAATTTCTTTTGGGGTGATAGACCATATTTATGCATTATGCCGATCATTCTTTTGGAGTTCAAAGCATCCACCTATGTATTGGGTTAAAATGTGTATTGAAAAGATTGTCGGAGGGGCTGGACTACGAGATCTACGTAGCTGGAATAAATCGCTGCTTGCAAAGGTGCTTTGGGATCTTCAATCCAATAGGGAGTCTGTCACGCCCCGAGATCGGGGCTGATGACACTGGCGTAGCCTCGGATACAAATCTCCAATAAAACAATCTTTCTTTCCATAAACAAACTTTAATTGTCTTTACAACTGAACTGATATTAGTTTAAGACCGATTTACAACCGACTGAAAATACAAAACGGTGCAGAAGCATAAACTAATAAAACTAATATAATCATCGGTAGTGGTAGGCTTCATGTCAGCAGGAATAGATCACCATCCCCAAAATTGATATTGTTCATCGTCTTCTACTTCTGACTCAATCTTATCCGGGGAGTGGCGTAAGGGGTGAGTGTTTTGGGAAACACCCAGCAAGCGAGGGCCAATCGATATGTAAATAATAATACATATTCATAATTTTTTTCCAAAACATAAATCATAATCGAACATAAAATGATATGAATGCATCTTAACATAATTGTTCCCATCGAGCCATGAATTATCATAGTTGCTCACATCGAGCCATAACATAACATATCATATTAGCAATACTTTTCATATACGTTAAACACAATAAATCCTCTAATTTCCTCTTGGTACTGGTATCAGGCTCTAGACTTAACCCTCATAGAGATGAGGTCATGACATCGGATAACCCACTAATAAAGGGTCTGGACTTCTCAGAACAACGGTTAACCACCGTATCAGGTCATGTAAACGGTTATAATCCCACCGCATCAGGGCCATAAAGAATTCCATCCAATCAGATTTTGAAATTTAGAGTGCTTAAAAACATATAGTTTTGATCTGAACATCATAATTTCAACATAATTCACATATCGATTGTAGTTTTAAAACATCATATTATTTTTAGAAAACGAAAGTAATTCATACCAAAATCCCACTTACAGAAATTATCTCAGAAATTGATGCAAAAGCTTCGAAATTTGTCTTTTTTCTAACTTGAAAATGGTTACTTGTACTGTGTGAAAATATGCAGAGTTTTGTGTAATTCTTGCTTTAGAAATGCTCAGATATTTATAGGGTTAAAAGTCAGGGTGTTACAATTCATGATCTACATTAACTCTATTATAATTTCACTTCAATGCCAACCTCTGAAATTCTGTAACCGTAGCCTCTATTATCATTCTTTGTAAACGAGGGTTTAGTGGGGTTGACTAAGTCTCTTGGTCTGATTTAGATCAGTAGAGCTGATGCTTATTTTCATAGGTTGAGCTGGGTCATTGAGTAAGTAAAGCTTATATAAGAATCGGTAGAGTCTTCGGTACAGTAGAGTCAATTCCCATAGGTTTAACAGGTTTAAAACATCTGCTGAGCTAGTTCTTAAACGTCTGGTGATCGGTAGTGTATATGGATCAGTAGAGTATTCAAATCGGTAGATTTCGGGTCCTCACATCCCTCCCTCATAATTGGAAGTTTCGTCCTCGAAACTCGAATCAGTTTGATCTTGGAAAAGGTAGGGGTATTTCTTTCTCATCAATTCTTCTATTTCCCATGTAGCATCTCTTTGCTTATGATTTGACCACTGGACTTTGACGCATGGAATGGCCCGTCGTCTCAGAACTTGGTTTTTGGAATCCACAATATGGAAATGGATTTCTTCGTACTTCAAAGTCTCAGCCAAGCTCCATTGAGCTACTAGGGGTTCTGCTTCAAGCACATGATTTGGGTCGGCAATGTATTTCCTTAGTTGTGATACGTGGAGTATATTGTGAATTCTTGACAGACTTGGTGGTAGTGCTACTTTATAAGCAAGTATTCCCACCTTTTCTAGAACATCGAATAGTCCACATATCTCGGACTCAACTTTCTTCCTTTGTCAAATCATATAACTCATTTCATTGGTGAAATTTTTACATATACTTTTTCACCACTCTCGATATCTAATGGCCTCCTCTTCATATCATCCCAACTTTTCTGTCGTTCCTGGGCTGCCTTGAGTCTGTCTTTGGTGATAGAGATCTTTTCTATAGTAGCTTGCACTAACTCAGGTCCTGTGATAGCTCCTACCTCATCCCAGTATAACGGTGATCGACATTTGCGCCCATAGAGTGCTTCGTATGGCGCCATCCCAATACTACTATGGTAGTTGTTGTTATAAGCGAACTCAACTAAAGGCAAAAGTTCACTCCAATTTGCAGTGAATTCCAAGGTACAAGCTCTTAGCATATCCTCGAAGGTTTGGATAGTTCTCTCTCTCTGGCCATTGGTCTGTGGGTGATAGGCCGTGCTAAGAGTTATTTTACTTCTCATAGCTTGCTGAAAACTTTTCCAGAAGCGTGATACAAACCTAGGATCTTTGTCAGATAGGATGCTCACTGGGACTCCATGCAGTCTCACTATATTGTCCATATATAGAGTTGCCAACTTGTCTAAGTTATATTTCATTGAAATAGTCCTCCGGGTCTTTGGTGCTCAGCCTTAACTTGTTGACATACTAAGCATCAGACGACGAATTCCACAACATCTTTCTTCGTTGCCTTCCACCAGAAGGTTTCCTTCAAATCCTTGTACATTTTTGTACTTTCGGGGTGGACTGAAAATTTTGATTTATGCGCTTCAGACATAACCTCTTGTCTAATATTGTCCACTTTGGCACGCACAATCGTCCCTTCATCCATAGAATTCCGTCACTATCAGTTTTGAAGTCAGTGATTTTTCCCTATTTGACTTGTTCTTTTATCTTTGTTTGACTAGGGTCTCGATCTTGACTTAATTTGGTGGTCTCTCGGAGGCAAGGTTGGGCTGAGAGCGAAGCTAAGATCATTTTTCCTTTGCCTTTCCGGCTCAATGCGCCTGCTAGTTTGTTTGCCTTGCCGGGATGGTAATTAATTGTGAGATCATAGTCTTTCAGGAGTTCAATCAATCGTCTTTGCCTCAAATTCAATTCTTTCTGAGTAAATAATTATTTAAGGCTTTGATGGTCAGTGAAAACTTCACACTTGGCCCCATACAGGTAGTGTCTCCAGATTTTTAAGGCGAAGACCACATCGGCTAATTCGAGGTTATGCGTAGGGTAGTTTTGCTCGTGAGGCTTGAGTTGCCTTGAGGCGTAAGCAATTACCCTTTCTTCTTGCATAAGTACACATCAGTCCTTCTTTCGATGCATCACTATAAATAGTGAAACCCATGCCTGCAGTTGGTAGTACCAATATCGGTGCAGATAAAAGCTTTTCTTAAAACTCTCAAAACTTTTCTCACACTCTTCACTCCAGAAAATTTTTGAATTCTTTTGTGTGAGCCTTGTAAGAGATACTACTATTGAGGAAAATCTTTCAACAAACTTCCGGTAATAACCAGCTAGCCTCAAGAAGCTTCGAATTTCTGTCACGGTCGTTGGCCTTTTCCATTCCATAACTGCCTCTACCTTCTTAGGATCTACAGACACACATGCCTTTGATATTATGTGCCCTAAGAAAGATACGCTCTCTAGCCAGAATTCACATTTATTAAATTTGGCGTAGAGCTCTTTCTCTCTCGATGTCTGGAGAGTGAGGCAAAGATGTTGTTCGTCTTTACTCGACGAATAAATAAGAATGTCGTCGATGAACACCACCACAAAGTTATATAGGAATGGCTTGAATGTTCGATTCATCAAATCCATGAATACCGCTGAAGCATTTGTCAAGCCAAATGGCATCACCATGAATTCGTAATGCCCATACCTCGTTCTGAAGGCCGTTTTAATTACATCATCTGCTTTTATCTTGAGTTGATGATAGCCTGACCTTAGATCGAGCTTAGAAAAGACTTTAGCTCCTCTGAGTTGATCAAACATGCCATCTATCATTGGAAGATGGCATTTGTTCTTGATTGTGATCTTATTCAGTTCTCGGTAGTCGATACACAATCTCATGCTCCCGTATTTCTTCTTCACAAACAATACTGGAGCTCCCCACAGGGATAGACTTGGCCTGATTTGCCTATTGTCTAAGAGCCCCTGAAGTTGTTCCTTGAGTTCTTTTCAATTCGGCTGGAGCCATTCAGTACGGTGCCTTTGAAACTGGTGCAGCGCCTGGCACCAAGTTGATTTCAAACTCCAATTCATGGTTTGGAACTGAACCTGACAGCTCTTCAGGAAGACATCCGGAAACTCTTGTACTACCGCAATGTCTTCCATACTGGGTTTGTCTTCTTCTTTTACCTCGCTTATTGTTGCTAGGTATACTTCTTCACCGTTCTTCATGGCTTTCCAAGTTTGTGCTGCAGATAGTAGGAATGTTCGTTCTTTGGTTTAAGCGCGATACACGATCTCTCCCGATTTGTGTTCCTATCAGCTACAGTTCTTAATGATAATGAATTTACTGATTGGATTGCAAAGGTGATCGATCATAGCACATCTATATTCTGGCAGATTTTTTTTATTTAAACGTTGTTTCAATATGTTTATAATACCCTTTGATAACATCGGCCATGAGTTTTGCTAAATTTTTTATGTGACCTCTTGATACTCCCACAAATCCCCTTCTAGTAATGTAATGATGTATTTCTTTCTACTTAGTTTTATAGGCTAGTTTGGATGCTATTTTAGTTCTTATTCAAACAGTAGATGTTATATTATTCATTACACCAATAACCGCATTTAATGACGAACTGGACCAGACTTCGAAGAGCAAGAGCAAACCCGGAGCCCAGAAGAGGGGGAGCAAACCCTGGAAGTGGAACAAAACAAACTCCAGAAGTGGAGCATACCCCGGGAGGGGACCAGACCAAACCCCGGAAGAGGAGCAAACACGGTCCAAACTCCAAACGTGGAGATCCAAACTCCGGAAGCGGAGCACATACCCCGGTAGGGGACCAAATCCAAACTATGGAAGCGGAGCACGTACCCAGAAGGGGACCGAATCCAAAATCCGGAAGCGGAGCCCATACCTCGGAAGGGGGCCATACCCAGACCCCGGAAGCGGAGACCATACCCCAGAAGGGACACAAACCTGGGTAGGGGACCAAATCCAAACTCCGGAAGCGGAGCTCATACCCCGGTAGGGAACCAAATCCAAACTCCGAAAGCGGAAGCCATACTTGAAAGAGGACCAAACCAAGAACCCGAAAGGGGCACAAAACAAAGCCCAAGGGTGCGCAAACCAAGACCCCCGAAGGGGTAGACGAAGACTGACCCCCGAAGGGGTAGACGAAGACTCGGACTCCAAGAAAAAAAAGAGAAAGAGTCGCAAACAGATTTTGAAGTCAAATTGAGCATGATTGCTATCCATGCGTTAACTTGAGGGGAGTGCTGAAATATTCTTCCATATAGTTCCATATTTTACTCCTTGATTTATGCTTAATTTCTTTGATGCTACTTTATGTATATTATAAATATATGTATGTTGTATCAGAAAAATATCATCAACAATGAATAAAAACATCAATTTTCCAAAATCCTTAGTTTTCTACAATTCCAGCATGGCAAAAGAGGTGATTTGATTTTTTTGACTGGATGATGAAGGATGAAGGCGAGAAAGTGTTGGTACATATAATTAAATGAGCCTTTACCTGTAGGAATTACCGTCACGGATTTACTTCAACTCTTCAAGGTGGCATCCGAAGTTGCAAATTTAAGAGCTATTTAAATTTAAGAGCTAGTTTGATTAAACATTTGAATTCATCTGCAATACTGTTCAGAATTCATTCATTAAATCATTTTCAGGCATAATGTGTCAGAGTATATGGAGAAAATATGTGTAGGACGTCCAAATATGCAAAAAAAATTCCCTTGAAAAACCTGGTTGGTTCTTGGCTTATCATCTCATCGTTTGATGGAACATATTTGCTTTGCTTAATCGATCACATTTATTTTTGTAGAATCAATCATTGTCTAGCATTTTAGAAGTGTCCATTGTTGCCGTTTCTCCACTAATAATCTTCTCTGTGGTGGTTCAAATAACAGAAGCACAATTTGAATTTGGTACAGATGCACAACTACCATACCCTTATGTCGTGCGGCAGGCCTTTCAGTTTGATGTGAAACACCTCCGATACAAAGAGGAAGCAATGAGAGGCAGAAATTGTATACTTACTTTTCTAACGATTTACAGCCATTGATTTAGAGATGATCAACTTCCCTAATGTGAAAACAGGGAAAAACACACCTTACCATGTGGACTCCAAAATTAAGAACACATCCAAAAGCGCCATTAGCCCTCTCTGATTTTCTGGCTTCAAGAACCACCGGAGTACCGTAAACTGGATTCGGGACCAGATATTGCTGGTATAAGAAGCTGTCTGCTGGAGGCATCTCATTCTTTGCCGATGGAGTATCAATTATTAGTTCTGGTGGAGAAAAATGGGATTGAATTCTTGAACTGTCAGAGCTTGTAGATGCTGAATTCACCCCAGATTTTAAAAGGGTCTCCTCGGATTCATGATCAAACTCCAGCCATGGCGGTAGTGGTGGGGCGGAAGGCAAAACCGGCTGGTAGTTATTGTGACAGGTATGATATGGTGGCAGTGGCGGAAGAGGAGCTGGCCGTGTTGGTGGTGGCCGTTCCGTAGTGAAGTGGAGCTTGGTTTTCTTCTTTTTTCTTGACCAAAATTTGAGTTTTTTTAAAGATTTGATCACCTTCATTTGGCTTCTCTGCTCTTCAAACGTGTGCTAATTTGGAGGTTTGAACATTTGAATCTGTACTTTGTACATGAAATTGGAAAGATGGAGATTTTGAATCTTACGCTTTCGGTAAAAGGATACTTTATTATTATTAGTTATTATTTTCAAAATATAAGCATTATTGTTTTCAAATCTTGTGACCGTTGCCCTTTCCACCACCCCAATTTCTAGTTTTCTTGATTTGTCGGCAGTCGGAGCCACATATATGAAGTACATGGATCAAATTTTTTTAATGTTGTTATGTCAATTCGATTTTTTTATTTTAAATATTATTTTATTACTTGGAAAAAATTAAAAAAAAAAAAGTAATTTTACAAAGTATAAAAAAACCTAAATAAATTTTTATCTAGAATCAAATATTAATGGGTAAAAACCCATTAGTCAAAATATAAAAGGTCTCAAATCAAAAAATACTTGTATTTGGATAATTTTTTTCTTCAATATTTAATTTTAACTTGTGAAATATATTAATAAAAACTGACAGAAATAAAAAAAGAGTAAATATTTTTCTACAAATTTGATTTTATGTGAGTGCATTTCAGATTAAATTTAATGTCGTATTTAAATTATTTATTATTTGAAAATATTCTTACAATATTTTCATTATAGTAATTAATTTATATGATTTTTAATCTAATCAAGAAGTTTGTACTCAAAAATTAAAATATTCAAGCAAATTAATCAAGTGCAATTGAGGAAGAACTTATTAGTTTGACCAAATTATTTTTTGGTGTGAAACTTTTAATAGACTCTCTATGTTAAAAAAAGAATATTTGAAGTGCTTTACTAATACTCCAAATTTTTGGATTCATATTTGTATTTCATTCTACTTATATGCATATGGATTTATGGCTTGCTTCCTTGTCATTTACGATTCATATACACTGACAGGATACGACACATATTTTCAAAATTTCAGGATATAACACGGCTGAGAGACGTCTGTATATTTTTATATATTATATATGTACTATATTACAAAATACTACAATTCGTATTTTTTAAAATCTAAAAGAATGTAAAAGCAATAAAATTATTCTTACATGAGCCCCCGCGTAGTCAGGTGGTAACGTCTCATGTTCCCTTTTGGGACGATTCGGGTTCGAGTCCGGGCAATGACCCAAAAATCTTAAAATCCCCTTCCCTCGTCTCAAAAAAATAAAATATTCTTTCCAAATTCAAGAAGCATATAAATAGATGCATGTCACTGGAATCATCATAGTATCACTCATACTAACACCAAATACAAAATACTTCAATTAACATAAAATTTCAACCTTAAAATTATATACAAAACCTATTTTTTTTTTAAAAAAATAAAGCTCAATATATGTGTGTAATACATCGTGTGAAACAATTCTAGTTATCAACTTCAAGAGCCTTTTTGACGAAACTAGAAACCTATTCCAACCATTATTCGTACTAAAACCATATAAAATATCTTTTTTACAATATATTATTCAAAGAAATTCAAATTTCTCTCGTTTAAATTTTTGTACATCTTAAAGATTTGAAATTCTAGTTGAGAAACTGTGGGCTTAATGCTCTCTTATATGTATAATTCAAACTCTCTCGACCGTGTGTATTTCATTTAGAATATTTCTAATCAAGAATGAATACACCCAATGGAGGACGCGGGAATCGTGTAAGGGGTCAAAAAATGTTAGAATAAAAAATATAGGCAAAAAAAATTTTAGGGATCAAAATATAATTGAAGGGTGGCAAAATATGTCGAGATGAAGAAGTTCAAGTTCAGCCACAAGTTCAGATTGATTCAAACGAAACTAATTCAGTTAATACTGTTTCAATTAGCTCTTCATTAGTTAGTTATGTTAGTTAAATAGATTAAGAGATTATGTAATTACCCCTAACACTATTACTTAAATAGTATACATCCGAAGTGCAGAACAATTCAGTTAAGCATTTTACATTCTTGTATCAAGATTCTTTCAGTTTCAATGAAGAATTTTTCATTCAAGATTGTGAACTCAACATGGTATCAGTTCCACAGGCGTAATTCGATCTTTTCTTCTTTTATTCTTCCGCAAATTCTCTTCTTCTTTTCTTGCTCTGTAATTTACTTCACATGGCGGAACAAAATCAATCTGCTTCAAATGAAGAACTTGTCTCGGCAACTACTCTGCTCAATCCGGCAAAAGACTCATCTTCTCAATTATGGTTTTTCTCAATCTAAAACTGACCGTTCTTTATTCATTTTATCTACTAACAGTCATTTTATAGCTCTTTTAGCATATGTAGATGATATAATCGTTGCATGCAATAATTTGTTTGAAATTGAGTCAATCAAGAAGCATCTTGATGACAAATTCACTATAAAAAATCTCGGAAATCTAAAGTACATTGTTGGCTTAGAAATTGCTAGATCTACAGAAGGTATTAGTTGTCAAAGGAAATACACTCTAGACATTCTAGATGACACGTGATATTAGGATGTAAACCATCTTTCATCATGTTGAGCCTTAAACACATTGTTGAGTTTAATGCTTAATTAATCTCCAAATTATTCATGGGTTTTGATGATCAACAAAACTTGCATTTGTTGTACTAATGCGTCAATTTAGTGTACAGGGTTAGATGGACAATTTAGTTGGGATGACCAATGGAAAAGGACCCAAGTTACACAATGACATTTGCGAGTTCAAAGGACAAGCGATGAATTTTATCAAGGAAGATATTGAGCTTAGACGAGAAGGAATGACATCTATGAACAACTATAATAAGTGTTCAACATGTGTGGAATGATGTTGGAACAATATCTTATGATGTGATGAAGACCCACGAACCAATGGTTCATTGGTGGGTAAATTTGTATAGAAGCCAATTTGAGCACAACGTGGTATTTTGATTATATCTCTTGGCTCGATGATCCGAATGCTGTGAATCCAAAGAGGTTGAAAAGCCAACTCAAAATTATAGATTTCATATTCAAACATCTCAGTCCAATTCGGATTGCATCATGGAGAAAAATGGCATGGAAGTCATGACAAGTGCAGATTGCATTTAGCTTGAAGCAATGTTTGAGCGGCTGTAGAATTTTGGGCATAACTTCTTCATACCTTAATAGAATTCGATGATTTTGGTGTCCATGTGTAGCCAAGAGGAAGGGATACAACTTTGATGTTTACCAGAAACGAGCTTAAGATGGTTGAAAAGTGCAAACTTTGAGATGAAATCTGCACAGATAGTTCCAGGCGATCCGATCGCCCCAGGCAATGCATGGAACGATTAAGCGATCCAGAATTTTTTGCACGGCCTTTTTTTTATTGGGGATCGCCCCAGACGATGGGGTGATTGCTTAAGGCGATCTGGACCAAATTTGCCCATTAGAGCTTGGCGATGGAGATCGCCCAAGGCGATGGCTTGGCGACGGAGCATGCTTTTTGGTCCAAAAAGTGTTCCTAACGGCTATAAACTGCTAGTTGGCTCTTGTATTCACTTTGGAACTTCCTACACTATAAATGGTGCATTTGGGGTGGTACAAAATAACACAACAACCTACAACAAAGAGAAACATAAGATTTGCTCAAGATTACACATTCAGCATTCAAGTTCATCATTTTGAGTTGTGTTTCATTTGTGAGAGTGTGAGGCTTATTTCTATAAGTCATTTGTTGTTGTGAGAGTTGGTGCTTGAGTTTGTATACACCGTGAATATGTGATTTATTGTAGCACACGAGTTGTGAGGGGTTGTGCTTGTTTCAACAAGCTTGTTTCATTCTTGTGAGGGGGTTGTCATTATTTTGACTTACAAGAGAGAAAGTTCATTGTAAGATCTTCCAACACCAAAGCAAGTTGGAAATTGTATAAGTCATCAACATGTGAAGTTGGTGCATGTTTGTGGCTATCCTTGGAGCCCTTAAGGCCAAGAAGACTCGTGAAGAGTGTGACACGGGAAGAGTTTTTTTGTGGCTATCATTGGAGCCCTTAAGGCCAAGAAGACTCGTGAAGAGTGTGTGACTCGGGAAGAGTTTGTTTGTGGCTATCATTGGAGCCCTTAAGGCCAAGAAGACTCGTGAAGATTCGGGAATAGTTTGTTTGTGGATAACTTGGAGCACCCAAGGCCAAGATCGAAGTTGTTCTAGTGGAACCTCGGTTGGACGTTTTCTAACCGGGTAGAGGAGACGTAGGCGATTTATCGCCGAACTTCTATAACAAATACTTGTGTTCTTTATTGCTTTATTTACATTACACATTTACTTTATTATTTCTTATTGTTCATTGTTCGGCTGACATCATGTCTTCCGCAGTGCAAACTCGACTTTTGCAAAATCATTTTAAATCGCTAAAGTAGCCAAGGAACCTCATTCACCCCTCTCTTCGGTTCCAACAAGTGATATCAGAGCCACTTGGTTTTTGTTTTTAAACCAAAATTTTTATGGTTAATCTAGCAAGTGAGTTTGCTCAAGGTCAATCGACCAATCGACCTCCGCTCTTCACGGGAAATAACTACGAATATTGGAAGAATAGAATTTCTCTATATATTCAATCCGTAGATTATGACCTATGGAAGATTATTGTGAAAGGTCCACATATTCCTTTAAAGGAAGTTGAGAGAAAGAATGTTCCCAAAGAAATAGACGATTTTACAAACGCTGATATGATTTTAATCTCTCAATATGCTAAAACAATTAATGTTTTGCATTGTGCTTTAGATATGAAGGAATACAACTGCATCTTGATGTGCTCAACCACAAAGGAAATTTGGGACAAACTACAAATTTGTCATGAGGGCACAAACCAAGTGAAGAATACAAAGATCGATCTCTTGCAACTCAAGTACGAAACCTTTGAGATGGAGTCCGGAGAAAATGTTGACTCAATACTTAGAAGGCTCACTCAAATCATCAATGAGCTTGCCAAACTTGGTGAAAAATATCATTCCAAGCAAATATGGAGAAGAGCACTTAGAGCCTTGCCTAAAGGACGGCTATCATCGAATCAAACAAATGAGATATTGTGTCATATGATTTTGATGAACTTCATGGAACCTTGGTGACCCATGAGTTTGAGGTGTCAACCAGGAAGGAAATTAAGAAGGATGAAGAAAAAGCTAAAGGCAAGGGGATTGCCTTGGTTGGAAATAAAGCAAAATCCGATGATGAAGATTACGAGGAAATGACATTGTTCACAAGGAGATTCAAGAAGTTCTACCGGAGATATAACAAGCCTAAGACCTCCGGTGCCACCAACTATGATTCCAAACTAGAGGTAACATGTTTCAATTGTCAATATAAATGTCACTATGCTAATGAATGTCCTAGGAAGAAGAATGTGGACAAGGGGAAGAAAAAGATTCTAATGGCTATATGGAGTGATAGTGACTCCGATAAAGAAGAAATAGCAAATCTTTGTCTAATGACTCTTAGAGATGAAGATAAAGATGATCATGATGAGGTACCCTCTTATGATGAATAACTTAATGCATATAATGAACTTTGATCGTCTTGGTAGAACCAAGAAGAGCAATAAAATGCTCAAACTATACTTGGCTAAGAAGGAAGAAGAAAATATCATTTTAAAAAAACAAGTACATGATTTAAAGACATCCTTTTCCAAGTTTAGTGATAGTAGTTTAAAGATGGATGAATTGCTTGGCTTGCAACGATATAGCTTCAATAGAGCCGGACTAGGCTTTTCAAGCAAATTAAAAACATTTTAAAGCTTGTTGGCTAAAGCTAAGCATAATTCCCCTACTTGCACTTATTGTTTTAAGGTTGGACATGTAAGAAACAAATGTAGATTTGTTAAAAATCAATACTAACCAAACAAGAGGTGGAAGTGGATTCCAAAGTTCCCCATTATTACTAACCAACAAGAACCTAAAGATAAAACGAGTACCAAAGATCCTCCTATTATAAGCTTGTTGAGTAGGAACTACAAAGTGATCGAGGATGAAGGAACTAGCACCTCAATGGAAACTATCAAATGCACAACAATAGAGGAAGCTCGAGGTATAGGACCAATGATAAGAACTTACTCTTGTCATCCAAGTTAATTTATTTTAAGGATCATAGTAGCATAATTAGCTCTTTTGATTGGTTAATGTTCCTTGAATTGTATATCATGATTATGTGGTAAAATTCAATTACTTTGAAGGTGATCTTTGAGAAATTGAGTTTTGAGTACATTGATTATGATATCATATTTAGGGGGAGCTAATTATATTTTCCTTGTGCATTTAATAGAGCAATTACGAAATTTTATTGACACAAATTAATTGTGACCAAGAAATTGTGTAGCTCAATATTCAATTGGAGTGCATTGCATTTCCCCTTTGCATGTGCATATTGTGTGACCATATATTCTCAAATGTGTTAGAACTTTTATAATCATATATGGGTCTATATGCTTTAGTTTTGTGAATTGAGTTTTTGTTGAATGCTTAAACATGGTATAACTTGATTACATGCTCAATATAGTTCTTGCCCAAGTTAACGCTTAAATGTTTATTACGTGTTGACTTCACATAATGATGCTCTCTTGCTTACATATTAAATTCATGTGATTATGTGATTGCATATTTGAATTTGTTTAAATGCATGTTTTATATGCTTAACTCAGTATGGTAAAAATCTTGATTTCATCATGTGTGCCTTAATCTAGATCTCTACTTTGATGAATTGAGAAATTCTTCTTGAACATGATATATTGTTGGCCTAGTCTTGTGATGGCATGTTATAAATTGTTTAAGACTTTGCAATGATCTTTAAAAAGGTTTCTTCATGATGCTATAATTGTTTTATGATTATATACAAGAACCTATTTGATCAAAGCATGTTTAATGTGTTTAAATTTTCCTCTTGGCATAAACATGTTTTGATTGTTTCAACATGAGCTCTAATTTGTTATATTTGATCATGAGCATGTTGAGTTTGGTGTCAAAGCTATGAGTTGACAATTTTTTTATGTTTAGAAAGCTTTGACTTAGGTAAGATAATTGAATTATATGATATTTGTATGTTTCAATCATTTATTGTGTAAATCATGTTATATGTGATTTGGTTGCTTAGATGAGCTTAGTTAGCTCATTCACTTTCAATTTTGAATACACGCCTCTATGCTTGAGCTTAACTTCTAGTTGATTGAGCATGAGATTAGTTGCATAAGTTATCATTTACCTTGAGTTCACTTTGAATATGCATTGTGCAATTTAATTCATGGTAATTAAGCATGCTACAATTGTTTAGATGCTCAATCTTGGATCAAAGAAATATGGATTAAGAATTTTATATACATTTATTGTTTCTATGGCCTAAAAGATTTTGCTCTCATCACATGCGCCTTATTAACTCGTCAATTGTTTATGATGATGCATTGCGTAATTTAATGTTTATTGAGCATCAAGGCATGAATTTTTGGTGGAACATATGCACGCTTTGCACATTTAGAATTCATTTGCATGTTGTTTCATTGCCTTAAACTCATTTTGTCTTCCTCTCAATGATTTGAGCTTATGCTTAAAAGTTTTTCATCTTTGCCTCTCATGCGTATATGATATCTTACTTTGAGGAGTTCAAATGGATTTGATTTCATTGACATTTTATTGAGCAATTGTGATTGAAGTATTGTTATAGCTATTACATGCTTGACGACGAACATGTGCTTACTTTTAGACTATGGCTGTGTGTCAACATATATTTATGCCATGCTCTCTTGATTTGTTTATTTGAATATTGTGTTTTTTGATTATCACAAAAAGGGGGAGAATTTTGTGGTAAACTTGAAGCTTAATACATGCATGTTTTGAGAGGGAGAGTTTTGTATTATGCTTTATTTGGTAAAACTTGCATGTCCTATGCATTTGTTAAGAGTGAGCCTTGATTAGTCTTATTTCATGCATATTTCATTTACAATTTTACAAAGTTTTGTGATCATCAAAAAGGGGGAGATTGTTGAGCCTTAAACACATTGTTGAGTTTAATGCTTATTAATCTCCAAATTATTCATGGGTTTTGATGATCAACAAAACTTACATTTGTTGTACTAATGCGTCTACTTAGTGTACAGGGTTAGATGAACAATTTAGTTGGGAAGACCAATAGAAAAGGACCCAAGTTACATAATGACATTTGCGAGTTCATAGGACAAGTGATGAATTTTATCAAGAACTATATTGAGCTTGGAGGAGAAGGAATGACATCTGTGAACAACTAAAGTAAGTGTTCAACATGTGTGGAATGATGTTGGAACAATATCTTATGATGTGATGAAGACCCACGAACCAATGGCTCATTGGTGGGTAAATTCGTATAGAAGCCAATTTGAGCACATTGAGGTATTTGATTATATCTCTTGGCTCGATGATCCGAATGACGTGAATCCAAAGAGGTTGAAAAGCCAACTCAAATTTCTAGATTTCATATTCAAACATATTAGTCCAATTCGGATTGCATCATGGAGCAAAATGGCATGGAAGTCATGACAAGTGCAGATTGCATCTAGTTTGAAGAAATGTTTGAGCGGCTGTAACATTTTGGGCATAACTTCTCCATACCTTAATAGAATTCGATGATTTTAGTGTCAAGGTGTATCCAAGAGGAAGGGCTACAACTTTGATGTTTACCACTTTTCCCAGAAACGAGCTTAAGATGGTTGAAAAGTGCAAAGTTTGAGTTGAAATCTGCGCAGATAGTTCCAGGCGATCCGAGCCATCACCTGAGGCGATCTGATCGCCCCAGGCGATGCTTGAAACGCCTGAGGCAATCCAGAATTTTCTCACGACCTTATTTTTTATTGGGGATCGCTCCAGGCGACGGGGTGATCGCATGAGGAGATCTGGACCAAAATTGCCCGTTAGATCTTGGTGATGGAGATAGCCCAAGGCGATGGTTTGGCGATGGGGCGTGCTTTTTGGTCCAAAAAGTGTTCCTAACGGCTATAAACGGCTAGTTGGCTCTTGTCTTCACTTGGGAACATTCTACACTATAAATTGGTGCATTTGGGGGTGGCACAAAATAACACAACAACCTACAACAAATAGAAACATAAGATTTTCTCAAGATTACACATTCATCATTCAAATTCATCATTTTGAGTTGTGTTTCATTTGTGAGAGTGTGAGGCTTATGCCGAAGATCTATTTACTGTTGGTTGTTTTTTGGATTTCCAAGATATCAAATTATTACAGGTTTTGCAATATTTCTTCGTGACTCATTAATATCTTGGAAATCCAAAAAACAACCAACAGTAAATAGATCTTCGGCATAAGCAGAATTCAGGGCTTTGGCATCAACAACTTGTGAAGTGCATTGCTACTTTATTTATTAACTGATTTCAAAGTCACACATAATTTTCCTGTTTTACTATATACAGCAAATCTGCATCTTGTATAGCCAATACTCCAGTTTTTTCACGAAAGAACCAGCACATACATATTGATTATCACCTGGTTCGAGAAAAAGTTCAACAAGGCTTGTCAAAAATCATTCATGTACCGGCTATAGATCAAGTCGCGGACATACTCACAAACCGCTTGGAATTCAGTTGTTTCAATCATTTACGAACAAGATGAACATGCAAAATATACATGTCCATCTTGTGGGGGGCTGTCGAGATGAAGAAGTTCAAGTTCAACCACAAGTTCAGATTGATACAACCGAAACTAATGCTGTTAATACTGTTTTAATTAGCTCTTCAGTTAGTTAGTTATGTTAGTTAAATAGATTAATAGATTACTTAATTACCTCTTACACTATTACTTAAATAGTATCCATCCGAAGTGCAGAACAATTCAACTAAGCATTTTATATTCTTGTATCAAGATTCTTTCAGTTTCAATTGATTATTTTTTAATCAAGATTATGAACTCAATGTAATTTTAAGAACTAAAAAACAATTTTTTAGGGTAAAATTGCAAAAAAAAGTTAAAAATTTTGTAAGGTAAAAAAATGCTTAGAAAACAACTACGCATCTGGAGAGTCACGGAGAGTTGCGCCACAATGGGATTCCAAAAAAGGTGTGGACTAGTTTGTAGATTTGCTCGGTATGATGCCTATGAAATAAAAGAAATAAAAGAATTTTTTCAAGGAAAAGGGACAAACATTAGTGTTGTGGTGGATGGTATCAAACAAAAAGTTGGATGTGGATCAAAGCTTGGTACAAAATATTTTTTCGTATTCCGTAAATGATTAGTTTTTGGAACAAATTCTGTGTAAAATCTCTGTAAGGCTAGCAATGTAATAGTTCTAAAACTTTGTGTCTAGGGCTTGTCTTTATGAGTTTGAGTATCCCTTATACTCCATCTAATTATATTTTACCTTATCCAAAAAAAAAAAAAACAACTATGTTGTTTGTCGGCTTTTCAACTAAAAAACAGATTTTCGGTATCTAATTTCTTAGCTTATGCTGTTGTTTCTCTAATATAAAGCAGATAAAAGCAAAAGTAGAGAAGCACGACATGTCATCTTTTGACTGTTAACTTTGTGATGACAATTTTGTAATTATTTGAGTTTATTATTGTTTTTATTTTATTTTAATTACAAACACTCAATGCTTTTGTGTAAAACAAACACTTAATATTTTTATTTAAAAATAACTTTTTACAACTTTAAACAAAAATAATATAAAAATGATTTAAATAGACAATTACAACCACAACATAAATCCAAGTGCAAATAGGACCACATGCCCAATCGTGTGGACTTGTGTGAGGTCCATACCTACATAATTACGTGGGACCATTTTGGGGTCGTTTTGTTACTACAATATCAAATATTTACTTCTAAATTTATGCCAAAAAAGACTAAATTCCTCATTGGTCCCAAGACTGCATTAAGACTGGCAGAGAACATTTATTTAATTATCATTTATTAATTATTTTATCCGAAAATTACGATCATTCTGTGTTTGATCGAGACCAATGTATGTGAATTCAAAATATATCGGATAGGTAATTCACCATCCATAACAAAATATGGGATCCCCACCCCAATTATATGATAATCGCTACATTGGGTAAATATTGTTGGATTAATAATAATAATTATTGGGTTTAATAGATAAAAGCCCAATAATTGTGTGTAATTTTGTTAATGAGAACAAAATTATGGTAAGTTAATTATAATAGTCAATTAGGCTAAAGAAATCCAACATTGAAAAGTTGAGACATTTATTGTTTGTTTATAATGAGAAATAAATCAATAGAGTGTAGTTAAGTAGAAAAGGTTGGTGCCCCACTGTCCGTCTGCTCGGCTCGTCTCGTCTCGACTCGCGTCGCAGTCCTATCTTTTTACTACTCGGATTTCTAAAATGACTCTTCATCTACCTGACTTTTCATATTCTGTTGAATATTAAGTTTGAGACTTTTCACCTACCTGCAGAATTGATTTCAGATTTAAGTGTGAGACTTAAATCCGTATTAATCGGATGTTAAGTGTTGAGATTTTTCATCTACCCCACTAAACATTACACTTAATTTCTAACACCTTTGGAGTGGTCTGTTGCTCAGCTATATAAGCTGCTCCAGCCTTATGTTTTCATCATTCCGAAAATCTGCATACATACATATAACATTCTGCTTTGAGAGTACTACACACTAATAGTGTTCAAAGTAGTCTGCTCGGAGTTCTATTTCAATCCGAACAGAGGTTGATTGAGCGTTGTACCTTGGAACTCACTTGTCCAAGAGACCAGAAGCTAAGACAGCCAAATTTGAGTTTATGGGCATACAGCTGGCTGTGGCATCGTCCATAATCCTTCCATATTAAGTCTTTCTCCAGTTTATCGCTACTGCTGTAAGTCTACTGTTTTTTGTATTTCGCTTTATTGATTACTGTAAGTATAATATTTTTCAGTTTAATTTATTTTCAATCAGCGATTGTTTAAACTGATTCAATTCAATCCGTAAATTTAGATAAAAACAACCAACAAATATATATATATATATATATATATATATATATATATATATATATATATATATATATATATATAGTCTTGGATCAAAGATATAAAACTTTAGTTTGGAAACTATTTTGGAAAAAAAAAATCACAAGTTTCAAATGTGTGTTAGTAGTTTTGTATGCATATGATATATGATCTCTAAAAAGAAAAATATAGAAAAGAAAAAAGTATATTTATTTAGGTTTTCACACATTTTTTTAGTTGCCCTAATTTCGCTTATACCACACGACCATTTTTTTGGAATGTATTTAATGAGTGAGCAAAAAGAATAAAAGGTAAATTGCATTTGTTAAAAAATATGCAAAAAACCTCACATATTTTCTTAAACCCTCCACGAAACTCCTGTTAGGTTGATGCTACCCTTAAAGGTAGTGCTCTTGAGGGTGCATCAACTATAGGATGATAATATTCTCATCCATATTAGATGTGAATATTCTCATCCAAAGTTGTTGCATACCATTAAGGGGACAACCCTTATGAGTAGCAACAACCCAAGCCGAAACTCCTATATGTGAAACAAAAGGCCAAAAAAACCTATTTTTTAAAAACCATACACAAAACTCTCCGTGTTAAAAAATAGGCAAGAAACCCCTCTTGTCCAATATGCCCTATAATATTTTTCTCTCTACATCATTTCTCCTCTTTTGTAATGATTGTTCTTTTGATTTTAAAACGAACAATGTCAGAATTTTAAAGTGAATAATGTTTAATGTATAATCTTAAATAGATTATGAATAATATTCAGAGTTCTTCTTTTTATGTATTCATGCTTATTGACCAACTCAAAATCTTTTTGGCATATTTCCAAAAACCGTAAAACATGTTTTCACAATATTTAACTTGTTTTCATAAAAACTGCATATAATTTAACGATATTAAATAAAATATGTTAGTTTGTAAATGATAGAGGGTTTCGTGCAGAATTTAAGAGAATATAAGATTTTTTGCCTCTTTTTTTTAGCACTAACGTGTTTCGACATTTTCACTATAATATATGTGAGTTTTGTACAATTTAGCCAATAGAAAAAGGTCTAAGAGGACGAGTTCTTGTACTCTTTTATAATCTCAGTTTTATTATGGTGGAAATTTGTAACAGTTGCAAGTGGATATGACTCCCACGATGAGAGTGGATCACTATACTAATGTGTTCTTTATGCATTATTTTTTTTCGAATCATTATTGCTTTCAATAATTAAGATTTGGAATTATTATTTTTCTAATCACCTTTGAGATCACTTTGCTTTGTTTAGTTTATATGTGTGCTGCACTAGTTTATACATATAAAAGTGAGAAAATAATTGTATTATCTCAAATACATATATTTCATCTGCATTTTGGACGAGACTCAAGTTCGGATAAGTAAAAAAAAAATCATATGATCAGATGCATTGTCCAATGGGCTAGTTTTCTGAGACATGAAAATTTGAAAACGTACTCCAGAAAAAAAAAATGTACCAAATATTTGATGAAATTGAGGGTTTCGTGTCTTTCAATAATGTTTTATTGTGTGCATAGGATTCATTCATTCTTGAGATCATCAAAAGACAATGACAATACATCATCTCTCTCTCACTCTACCATTAAAGCTGAAACACACACCACGCCTTCACCCAATAAATCAATTATTCCATAATTACAAATTGGTAGTAATAATAAAATATAATTTTCAAACATTTTACCTTGAAATCTTTGCCCTTTGCCTTTTTTTCTTTTCTTTTTACCGATATAGTTTCTTTAAGCAAACGAAAAAAGGAAAAATCCTAGTTGTCTTATGTGTAGAATAATTTCAATATGCTTTTTAAACTCTAGTTTGAATAATAATGGATAGACTCCTTGTAAATAGCGACATTATGAATTCCTCATCTAGTTTGTAATGGATGGAGGGAATATTATAATTGTCTCCACTATGATTTGACATTAAAGTACATAACAACCTATGTACTATTTGTTCAATCTACATATAATTCACATTGATATAAATAAATTACATAAAACTCTCATCATATAATTTCTCAGACACACACAATCCCACAACACATTATTATTCAAACACAATACATTATTATTCAAAATGATATAAAACATACACGATCCCACAAGACATTGGACAACCTCGGGTTCGGGGTTCGAGGCAAGCATGTAGCCCAAAATATTGTGTAAAAATCTCCCACCCCTAACAAAAATTATTGGAACTATGTTAAATATATATATTTCCAACTTTTGTCATATGATATATCCAACCATGCCTGCATATTGACTGTTTTTATAGTTTAGCAGCAGTAACGAATCGGTCGTGAGACTTCACCGACTGTAAATACCCGTCAAACCATAACCACCCCATTAATCCACTCAAAAACACCATAAAAAATCTAGTTCTAAATGCAGATCCCAAGATAACATAACAGTTAAAGAACAAAATCCCAAAAACCTCAAAGAAAGAGAGAACAAGAAAATGATATAAAGCCAAAAGAAGCTGCTTTCTTCAAGATCAAAACATAAAAAAGGGAAAAAAAATTAAATTTCCCAACAATTTCAATTAATTATTAGTCTCTAAAACTTGGTTCTCTGCATTGGATTGATGAATCTTCTTAGCAAGATTATGCTTATTATTATGGATCCAAACTTTAAGCACTCTTCTCTTCACCCCAATTTCTTGACAAAATTGCTGCACCAAAGATTCTTCTTGCTTCTGTATCTTCCACCCCACTTTCTCGGCAAAAGTGTGCATTTTATCCTTCTGTTCCTGAGTAAACTTTGTCCTGAATCTCTTCTTCACCATCTGATGCACCGGCCTCTCCGCCACCACCCTTCCACCGCCGCCGTCCTGTTCATCAGATTCCGAAGGGGCTGCCCCGATATTATAAGGCATGATCATTGGATGATGCGGCGCCACGTTTCTTGAAGAAATCAATGTCCCAGAATGATACCCTAATGCATGATTATGTCCCAACAGAGGTTTTCTCCCCATTCTTGAATTTAGATAGTAGCTGTTATCACAAATGCTGTTGTTATTATGGAAAATTTCTCCTTCAGTTTCTTTTCTATGGAAGTTCCTGTGGCAGTTGCAGGCTGAGCATACTAGGGCTTCTAAAGTTCCTTCCTCCCCGCTGGGCATGAATTCTCCACACCCATCTGTTGCATTTCCTCCCATGGAAGCTGCATGGTTTTTCAAACATTCTTTGTACCTCACGATTTTCTTGAATGGCACTGTTGTTGCCGATGCTGTTGCATGTTCGTCTGGTAAGTTGATGGGTCCATTTGAAGGTGGGATTTGTTGTATGTGGGATATGGTGGGATGATGATCATGATGATGCATCATGTGGGCATGGCCATAGGTACTGTTGAGTGGGATAGGCATTTCATGGTCTTCTTGATTTGGAAGTTCCATTTTGTTGTTAAACTGATCTCTCTTTTTTGTTGCTTTTGAATGCAAATGTTTGTTGTTTGGAGACCAAAAGAGAAGACACCAGACAGGAACAGATCTAAAGATAATTATTAATTAAAAGGGACTATAGAGTTGTAAATAAAATAAATGATTAATTTTTTGCATGAAAGTTGTGGCTAAGTACTGATCAAGAAAAAGAATGCTAGATAGCTAGGGATCTGTGTTTCTTGATTATGCATATCTAGATATGTAATTTATGTGTCTCCTGCCCACTCTTTATGAAGCAAAACACACTAATGACCCACAGTTATGAAATGATTTGAAAACTAACTAAGATATCATTCAAACTTCAGTTTAGTTTCTGAAAATTGACTCCAAGAAAATCAAAGAAGGGATGGCTCCAAAGACAACATAATGCTTGCTTACAGATTGGAGATCCAGGGCCATAAGAGCTTATCAAAATCAAGAATTTTTTTCCCCTTTCAACACATCATCTTTATCTATCCTTAATTCTTGGAGAGGCAACTATAATGAAACACTCCTACTCCCACAGTTTAAGTTACCTGACAAAAAAGAGGAAGAAATGAGGTTCAAAGATCAGTACAGGTACAGTAACACTGCAACAGTAACCATTACAATGAAGAAGAAGAATATGGAAATTAAAGAAATACTAAATTTCAAGAAACATGCACAATTAAACTGTAATCGCTAGCTTCAACAACTTCGAAACATTATCAACATATAATCCCATTGACCCTTTGAAAAACATGATGAATGAAGATTAAAAAAAAAACTAAAACAAACCCTTGTTTCATCAGGGTCTGATCTACTTTCTTAGGATAAGAAATGCTGCAATTTGGAGTAAAAATCAAGGAAGAAGTGTGGGGAAGAGGAGTAAAGTGGGAGAGGGTTTTTGAGGGTGGTTTGAAGAGTGAATGAAGCACTAAACATGGAGCTTATAGAAGTAGTGAGGGCTTAAAAAAGGTGGAGGAGGAGAGAGAAGAAAATATCAGAGATAGGAATTATACTTAGTGAGTTTTAGAGAGAAATGATTGGTCAAAATTTAATCCTGTAGACCAAATGGTTAATGGTTGTCACCGTCCTAAGATTGAGTCTTGTATATTACACTTTAAAACATATACTTACCACCAACAAACAAAAAAAAAATTCTTTAACAAGATAAATTAATTTTATTTGAACATTTAATTCGATCTTCAGTTGAGTTTTCAATTTCAGCCAGCAATATTTGATGTTACGTCAACAATACCTGAATTCATGTTAGCATTCTAGTGAAAATCTTACCAAATATACAAAAAAATGATCATTTATCATTTTAAGATCCAATTTTGACGAATTAAAGAATAAAAAAATATGTATAGATGAATATACGGATCCAATTTTACCTTATGATACTAGAGAAATAACAGGGACGACCAAATGGTATTTTAATTTTTCTGTTTTTCAACCTAAAAAATAAAATATAGGAAAATTGGTTATAAATTATAATGAATAAAATATACATTTGACGAGCCTCCGACTTTGCTAGAATAAATAAGGCTCATTAACAAATTTGGATAGACTCAAATTTATATCGTATTTTATAAAAAAAAAATAATTTAACCACTCCCGATACATTGACAATTTTAATTAATGCAATATACATATGCATTGTATTGTCGGGCATGCATCTTCTTGAGTATCATTAAATTATGCGACTCACGATATATTGACAATTTTAATTAATGCAAAACTACCCCATATAAATACTAAAATTTAAAAATATTTCCCATGCACCTCCTGTGATAATCAATTATATTATATTGGATAAATTAAATTAAATATTTAACATACTATATTACATCCTGATGTAAAATTTTTGAGTTGAGTCCAACTCTTTTGGTATAATATTATCACTAGAATTTGGAAAACATAGAAATATTATTTTATAAAAAGATAAAAATATTTATATATAGAACAACAACAACTAAGCTTTTAATCATACTGAATTGATGTAGACTACATGAACAATATAGATAATCAAGTAGGCAAGTGCTTCTATCGGTTACAATATCATCTTCAAACCTCTTGAACTCCAAGTCCTTACGTATAACTTCGAATCATATCTTCTTGGATCATCCTCTCGCTCTCGTGAAATTACCAAAATCAGATGCACAAGTGCATTGTCGGGCCTACGTCGTACGTTACAAAATCAACGTAAATAATTTTCTTGCATCTTCTCTTACTATACAAGCTACACCTACTTCAGCTCGAATGTATTCATTTCTTATTTTATCTCTTCTGGTCTTACCGCACATGCAACAAAGCATACACATCTCTATCACATTCATCGTTTGGATATGATTCCTCTTGGGTGCCCATCATTCCGTCACATACAACATTACAGGTCTAATGGCGATTCTGTAAAACTTTCTATTCAATTCAGCGGGATATTATGATCGCATTGAACTTCGCTGGCGTTTCTTCATTTAACCTGCCCGCCTGAATCCCTATGATTAACATCATTGTCAATCTCTCCGTCTTTTTGTATAACAGAACCTAGTATCGAAACTTGTTACGCATCAATACCTCTTGATTATCGAGTGCTACAACAACGGTATCCCGAAAGGCATGACCAATTAGGGTGTTCATCGGTTCGATTACGGTTTCGATTTCAGTTTGAACCGAATTTTTTTTTTTTTGGAATTGGATGATTATTTGATTAAAATTCAACATAAATACAAACATTAATACATCGTACATTGGTCTCGAAAGAATTTTGTACATTTCACCTTTTAGTTTTAAACATCTTATATTATTTTGAAGCTATTTATTTCAAAAATCGAGTTTAAAATAGACAACGAAATAAATTATATTATACTTGGAAATACGTAGTTAATTTACGAGTTCTTATTCATACGACCAGGAGCGAACCCATAAAAAAAATTTAACCTTCAATAAAAAATTTAATTTTTTTTTAAATTTCAGTTTGGTTAACCGAACCTTGTAACCGAAAATTGAACCGAAAACCAATTTTTTTAAAATCAAAACTGTTCTGTTCAGTTCTAACGGTTAACCGAACCGTCACACACCCCTATGACCACTCAATTGGCACCACGTATATTCTGTTTTAGATACTTAATATAAAACCATTTAATTCCAAGGTCTATCTCCATAACTCCAATTTCGCATTTACCCATGCACTGGTCTTGCCGATTAACACAACATTGTCAGTGAAAAACATGGTCCAATGTATTGTCTTTTGTTATCCCGTCCATCTCTAGGGCGAACAGGAAAGGACTCAGCACAGACCCTTGGTGCAATCCAATAGTGATCGAGAACTCACTTGTCACCCCACTACACGTTATGACGTTGGATTCTACTCCATCGTACACGTCCTTGATTATATTGACATACTTGATGGGAATTTTTTTGTTCATCAAAGCCCACAATAATATATCCCTTGGGACTTTATCGTAGGTGTTCTCCAAGTCTATAAAGATCATATGCAAATCTTTACTCCTCTCACGACAGTGCTCGACAAGTTGACGAAGTAAATGTATAGCTTTCGTAGTTGACTGTCTTGGCATGAACCCGAATTGGTTCTCTGAGTCTCCGAGATCTTAATCTCCATTCTTAACCGACATCCATTTATCGTCTCCCAAAGTTTCATTGTGTGACACATGATTTTTATGCCACGATAATTGGTGCAGCTCTGAATATCACTTTTGTTCTTATAGATAGGGATGTGTGACTCTTTCTTCATTCATTTGGAAATCTTGTTAAACATTATTTTCGTCGATCCTAAACATCTCCATACTTCAATAGGATTCCATCAGGACCAACTGCTTTTCGTGCTTTATTTTGTTCAAGGCTTCTTTAACATCAGATTCTCTAATTCTACTAATAAACTCACGATTTTTACATTATGTTGATGGATACTAAGATCATCTAAATCTTGGTCAAAACCACCCTTGAACAAGTTATTAAAATAATTCGTTCATCTTATTTTGATATCTTCATCTCTAATCAAGACTTTATGGTTCTCATCTTTTATGCATTTATCCCGAATTTATATATTTGGATAAAATGCATTCAGCTACATTTCAAGAAAAATATATTATATATCAATCAAATATCATATTAAAATTTCTAAGACAAATGAATTCTAGCTTTCATTTTTCTGGGGAAGAAATCATTATTGGAAAAGATTGAAATAAAACTCTTGATAAATTAATTTTAATATTAATTACGTGACGGCATGACATAATTAAATTGTTTTTATTCTCATTTTCAGAGTTTCTAATTTTAAAATATATGAAAAATGATTTTAAAATTTTGCATAATCTAATTTCTTAATCAAATTTTTTAAATTTGTCCAAATAACAACCTTTTATATTGTCTGTTTGATTATGTTAGAAAAGATCAACAGCTTGTGATAATAATTTAAAATGGCATGCTTATTATTACTAGCAAGTATTTTTTAAAAAATTAAAAAAATTAGTTATTCTTGGGAATTGTGCACGTCATATCTTGTGTGTGTTCGTAGATGAATTGTTCCTTACTGTCGATGGCATAATAATTTTGATTCATAGCAATAATATATATTCACATCGCTTAATATGAGGCTTTGTGTTATTATTATATAAGAAAATAAAGTTATATTTCAGTTAAAAGCTATATATTTTGCCTATTGATAAACACTAGATCTTTAACAGTTATGAATTTTTACGTTCATTTCAAAATTTATTTAGGCCTTCATTATTTCATGTACATAAATAGTAGCTTTTTAAATTAAATTTATTTGATTGGAGTTGTTCAATTGCCTGGTCTTACCGCTTAGGTGCTACAGAAACCTTATAGGTATTAATGTGAAAATACAGGTGTAGTTGGTTCATATATATATATATATATATATATATATATATATATATTGAAATACCAATAAGATATTTTAGATTGTGAAGAATATTGGATTTTATTTTTTGGGGAAATATATTCATTGTATATGTTTATAAATAAGATTTTTAAGGGTAAATTTCAAACTGGTCCCACGGAATATGGACTTTTTCAAGCTAGTATAAAACTTTTAAAACTAATCAAATATAATCCCACATAAATTGTTTTTAATCAAAATAGTTTCACATAACTGTTTTTAACACATATACTCCCACAAAAATTAATTTTGAACAAACATGATCTCATAAAGAGTATGTGCTCTGAGATAACTTTTGATTAAAAACAAAAGTTTGAGACTATTTTTGAATAAAAATAATTTCCATGGACTATGTTTAATTACTCCGAAAAGTTTGGGACTAGTATTGCAAAGAGCTCTATTCCATTTTTGAAATATACCCTAAGTGTATTTTTTTTAATTTTAAATAAAGTTCAAAAAAAAAAGATGAATGTATATATATAGGTGGAGTGATGAGAAACAGTAAGTAAGAAATCACATCAGCTTATTTCATAAAGTTATGCTTATGAACATTTTTTTAACTGTTTATAAGCAGTTTAGAACTGATTCCCTATCAAAGCCAACTTTGTATATTATTTTTTGTAATACAATTAGTTGTTTTTAAACTAGGTCATGGATGGTGCCCAATTTGGATAATCTACTTCTTTATGTTATGATAAATTGTTTACCACCAAAAACTGTAGTTGTTAACAGAGCCGTGATTTTATTTTTTTATACAGTGGCATCACAAAGCGATGTACTAAGCGACATGTGAATATGATGAGTTGCACAATGTGAGCGCCAATTGACAAGTCTTATTACACCATAGACGGTGAAGAGCTATCAATCTACGAACACACATAATAATCGTTGGGAGCCTTGCAGAGACTCTCCAATAATTTATTTTTGAAATTTGATATAAAAAAAAATATTACTTATAGAAATTCATAGTTAATTATGCCATTTTAGATTTCTCATCAATATCTTGATCACCAATTAATTAATGATAATAACAACATGATAAATAAAAATTAATTAGTTGCACCTACTCAGATTTATTATTTTTTCACGAAAATTAAAAGTAAGCTAGTCAAAGCATTTAAGAACAAATATTTGTTTTGTTCAAATAATAGATTTATTTAATGTTGTACTATCCAATATTTATTCTTTGTAATCAAAATGTAATAAATTATGGTTTCAAAAAAAGATGTAAAAAATTATATAAAACAGAGTTTTAATTTTTTCTATTATTACTGCTATGATTGAATGAATATACGTGGGTCCGTTTTATAAATCACCCCTTTTAACTTTTGATATTTTATTAAAATACTGTTCGATTTTATGGTCATATTTTAACTTTTGATATTTTATTTAAATACTGTTCAACTTTATGGTCATATACTAAACAAATCAAACTTGACACAAACTTGTAAATTGTATATTTGAGCAGCTATTGCTCCTACTAACAGAATGATCGAAACATGATTGTTTAGACCATTGTATATTTTAAAATATTTGAGTTGTAATATTATTATTAACTATTTTTTTTTGTAAAACGGCAAACATTCGATCCTACAAGTAGTATCAGAACCAAAGTCATGTGTTTGTTTTCCATAAGTTGTAAGACAGTAAAATTACTGAGAGAATGATTGTTGGGATCAATAATTATCTGTGTTAGAGGATTGATCGACATGTGCTTTTTGGGTTGGTATACAATTTAAAAGATTTGAGTTGCACTGTTACCACTAATTATAGTTTTTGATAAAACGGTAAGTCATCGATATTAAATATGTCTATTCACAAAAGTTAACAGTATTTTTTAAATCCAAAGATCTTAATCCCTCAAGTTTGATTTTTCTCGACTACATGTTGATAATAATATTCAATTTTTTTTGGGAAAAAACACAAAACTTATATATAAGGAAAATGCTATAATTAATTTAAAAAAAATTAATGTGAGAAAGCAACTATTCATTGACGTTGTACATAACCTAAAAAGTAGTACCAAGATTAATGAAGGGAGAATTTATTAGAGTCGGTGATACTGGAAAAATACAAATTTAAGATACCTAAAGCCTTTCATAGATATGGAAAAAGTAATAAGTTCCATCATATCCAATTCTTTGTATATTCTTATTACTTTGAATAAAGTAATCTTAGAATTATTTGGATTTTAGTTTTTATCCAAATTACTTTATTCTTCAGCCTCGATCCCTCACCTTTATTCCATAGTAAATATTCCACCATCTTTTACTCTTTTGCACATCATCTTTTTTTTTTTTTGGGTACTCACTTCTCTTGTATTTGTACATTGTGGCACTATTAGAGCATTTTTTAAATTATAAAATTTATATATGATTTTAATTTTCTATGAAGAATTTTCGTATATTTTATTGTCACACACCACACACATATATATAAATATAAATTGAATAAGTATGTTGTAACATGACGCATATGTGCTTGCGTGCAGTCACGCTAGGGATGTAAACGAACCGAATCGAGCCAAATATGAAGAAACTTTTAAGGTCAGATTTGACTCGAATTAGATAATTTCGAGCTTGAGATCGATTCGAATCTCAAATATTTTTAAAAAATTCGGCCCGCTTCGGTGTTCGAGTTCGAGTCGAAAGATTTGAACATGTCTGCGAGCTATTCAAACTATTGTTCAAAACTAAATTCCTGAAATATTCGAAATCTATTTATTAATATATGATTATATTATATAAATAAAATATTAAAGTTTATGAGTGGCTCACAAACTATCGAACAATGTAATTTGGGCTCGAGTTCGGTTAGAAAAAAGTTCAAACATATTCGAGTTCAGTTCGAGTTCGATAATTTCGAATACGAATTGAATATTTTTTTGAGTTGGCTAGAAAAAATTTATGAACATATTCGATTCGTGTGTACTCCCAAATCAAACACACATGTGTATACATATAAATTTAGTCAAATACAATTGTGCAAATATATAAATATTAATTAGATGAATATGAAAAATGGGGTGGCATGTTATCAAATTTGTTTTTTTAAAAAAATAAAATTAGGACTTGTTTGAAGTCATTGATTAAGAGGTGGATTGATAACTTGTATTTGGGCAACCTTTGTTTGGTTGGTTTTTTTGTCAATTATCCCATCATATTTATATCATTTTATTTCAACTTTGAAACAAAATGACATATATACAATTTTCCACATTGTTTTACTATTACAAAATTTGAAATTCCCACAAAAAAATATCAATATACTTCCTATAATTTAATTCCAAAAATTTAAAATTCCCTCTAAATTTTGAAATTCCCTTCACTAATCACTCAACATATGAATTATATTTTATTTTATTCAAAAAAATTAAAGTTTACTTAAATTCAATAAAAATAAATAAAATGTAAATAAAATAAATAATGTAATGCAAATATAAGTATAAAATTTTCTATAAATTTTTACTTTTATTAATTAATTTTATAACAAAAATAAGTTTTTTTATAGTTTTAATTCATTTTTATTTAATGATTAGTATAGCAACTGTAACTTTATTTATCAATAAGATTTGGTTAGAATTTGATGGGTAATGACAAGTGAGTCGAGTTGATTGTTATGATATCACTTGTTAGGATCAATACTGAGGGGTTGATCAGTCAACCTATCTCAGTCCAATCAAGTCAGACTTGAAATGATTTGTATCGTAATATTAAATCAAGATTTGGTTTAAGAACCAACGGGGGTAACATAAATTAACATGCTATATAACTTATTTATTTAATAAAAAAACTAAAAACATTTAAAAAGACGGAAAATAAAATGCACACAGACCGAATGAAATGATTCACTAGAAGATTTTGAATTATAGAACTCTTTATATAATCTACTTAGACCCATGCCACCTTAGATCTAAACTCCTAGTATCACAACTCAACAAGCCGATGTCACATTTACAGCCGAGGGCATATCCTTTAATGTCTCATATGCAAAGACCATGTACAGACAACACGTTAAACAATTGCAAACAACACTCATCTATTAAGCTCACTTATACAAAGATTAGAGGTTGCTGGGTTGGCACAAATGATCCTAAACTGATATGATATAGCCTTAAAAAATGATGCATCTTTGATGTTACTTTCATCTAGCAAGGTATCTTTGAAGTTCTTAATTAAGGATTTTAGATTTAATCCATCTTCAACCAATTGACTTATGCTTCCAAATCTTGTATATATAGTCTTCAACAATGATATATATGTTAGACACAAGAATATGGTTGTTGAAAAAGGTACTGCATGATTCCCTGAGCTTGCAAGTCATATTCACTTTCTAGGCTATATTTCATTCACTTAGCTGGTCAGCTTAGTTGAACAAAGCTGAGTTTGCTTCTATTTCGCTGGTTTGACTTCACTGATCTACTACTATTTCTTACTTAGCTGGACCTTGTTGCTTCGTTTCAGTTAACTTTGTTTTATAGCTGTTAAGATCGATATGACAGTTTAGAGAGGGGTGAATAAGCTGCACCGGCTCTACTGCTCTTTTAAAAAAAAATTGCTTCGGTCGTGTTAGCAACTGAGAGTTGATTTCATGATTAAAGCTGAACTGTCGAGTAACTTATAAAGTGCGGAATGAACTAGACTTGATGCACTGAATATGTTGAGTTGATGGCTTAAGTAAGAATGGGTTAAACTGTAAGTGCAGTAAATAAATAACTTAGAATATGTTGTACATGTTCGAAGGATTAATGCTTCTATGTCCCCTCTTATTCATTTCCAAAAATATTCTATATATAGTGCATCAATGGATGCCACGAAATGCATCTTTTCCATGAAAAACCGCATCAATATGTCAAATGACACACAACCCTTCACAAAAACCTATTTTTGGACATTCAAGCATGTTGGGATATGCCCTAAGACAATCATTAGAAGATTGATTTTAACATACAATGTAATATGCTTTTATTAATGGCAATTCATTATTATTTATTAGTCCAGTATCTGTGTAATATTAATATGTATATGTTAATATCCTTAGAACGATATTGTATTATTCTTTAAGATTGTCCTAGTCAAGTATTATCATGAATTAGGATAATGATAATGCATTGAGACTAGTATGTATTGATTGATTAATTTGTTCATGTATATGAGATATCGAATCAACACATGCGTACATGTTAGAGAACTATGTACTGGACAGACCCACTATGAGGGCCCAATCCTAATCATGTGATTAATTATCACACAATGATAATTATAGCGTAAACAACGGAAGATTTGTTTAGTATTTCTTAACATATGACCCTAAAAATTTCGGCATGACCTCATTGCACAAGGAACATACCACCAACCCAAATCAACATCTACTGAAAATATATAAATACCACAAGTTTCATATCCAGCATACACCAATCAAATTGCTAAACAGATATCCACACTGGGTGAAATAAACTAAAATACATAAACTCCTCACACACCACAGGGATAAACCCTTGGTCAACATATACATATAATACTGGGATAAACAAAAGAATAAACCTCTCAAGTGTGGCTTCCACCAGACATGCCCTCTCTGGGTCTTCGCCACCTGTATAACCTGCCATTGTCCACACACAAAGACAACAACAACCCCCTTGTGGGTGAGCAAAAGCACAATATGAACGATCATGGAATATACAACATGTATCTATAAAATGTGATATATGATGCAATGCAATGCAATGCATGCAATGTCATGTCATGTCATGTGGGTATCATATCGTACACCCATCCACTGGGTATATCTGAATCAATAAACGAAAGTCCAACCATATCAGAATAGCTCAAGCCTGTCAAGCCTATAGGGTATCCAGACGGATGGACGTCGGCAAAGCGCCGCCAACTCCAGGTCCTGACATCACATAATCATATAGGGATATCCAGACGGATGACATCAGCAAGGTGCAACCAATCCCCGTCTCAACATATCATACCAATCAAAGGGACCACGATTCCCTATGCATACCGGGCCATGTAATGCCAACATAGTATCGCAGTACCAATCCCCAATGATTGATATCAGAATCCAAGAAATATCAGGGTATTCAAGGATATAGCTCAACGTGTATGTCATGCATCAATGTAAAAAAAACTGATGTGTGTTAACAAAACATTTATTTTCATACATCGATGTGCAATTATGAATGCTATGAATGCCACATAATTTAAATAAAATCACGTAGCCACGTAAGTCACATAATTCAACAACAAATCATATATCAAATGACACAGATACCTGTCGTATGTTACCCGATCGTAACATACCTTTCTTTCTCGATCTACAAGGGTACTTGAGCTTGTAGGGTCGAAAAAGTCACTGCAGAGCAATATAAAATCATAATTCAATAAACTAATCATTAAAAATTAGTTATCAATTTTAGTCACAGCTTAACCAATTTAGGGTAATTAAATTGATGCGATTACATCATAATTTAATTTGCTAAATTATTTTTCACCAATTCAAATTATTATTCAACAATTATAGTCCAAATTAACAGGTAATTATCGAAGCAAAGTTGGAAAAATCGGATATCAAATTTTACCCAATTTCGCACACAGTACACGCACGTTTTTCCTCCAATTCCGGCGATCTCCGGTGGCGGTACTGCCGGGTGACAGGTGTAGAAACCTTCGTCCAGGTGAGGAGAAGAGATTCGGTGTATGGCTTCGTCCAATTTGTTGTAAACTCGAAGAAATCAAATCAAAAGCTCAGAAACTCTAATCTGAACGATCTCGTCCGTTCCAGGGTAAAATCAAACACCTTTCCGAACATCAAACTTCGATTATCTGGTATGTAAATGTGCGCCTAAGAGTTTTGAACACAGTGGTAGGTCGGTCTCGTTTAGGTGGTCGGAAGGCGGCGAACGGAGCGGATAAGTACACGGTGGTCGGTGAATTTCGCGAGCAGTGTGTGTTTTCGCATCTTTTAGTAGGTGTCCGCGATTCAGTGTGTGTTTTACATGTTTTGTTATGTGTTTTACATCCTACACTGATATATAGTAATTCTCGACCAATTATGAACATCGGATGTCACCGATGTACTGGTGCATGCATATTACATATACAGTCCACAACTGACTTCGTGCCCTTATTTCAATCACAAAAATTAAATCTTTCGATTTAATACAAATTTTATATTTATTAAATTATTTTAACAAAATTTCGGTGTTAATCAGAATATTCCAAAAATATATTTGTCATTCACCATGTTCTGACCCGACTGTCCATTGACATATACAAGGTCAATTTTCACTCTCATTAATAAGATTATATTCTCATTAATTAATTTCTAACTAATTAACAAATTAATGTACAAATTGTACTTATTTCTCTTTATCAAATATCGGGACATCACATTTACAAAATGGTAAGTATGATATCGAGCTGTTATCAAAGACAATATTCCTCATGTTTATTCTCAACCATATGATTGACATAAGATGAATCACATAATTGTTGAGAAGCTAAACCCGATTTTTGATAATATGGTACGAAGGCCTTACACCCACCATGAGAATGCTACATGTATAGTTATATGAATGTCATAAGCAATTCTCATAGATGTAATCCTTACGACTTGAGATCACCAGAGATCCCAACATAAAGAGTTGTGTATCTTGATATTGTCAAACGTTACCTGTAACATGATAAACTATAAAGACAATCATTGGATACACTACGAATCATGTAGATGGGGTGTTGAGTGATCAAGATAGGATTTGTCCCTCATATATAACAGGAGAAGTGTTTGGCCCTTGATCAAGTGAGAGTAAAATGCATGGGCATGCTCGAATGAGTCGATATGTGATATCGAGCTTATTCGTTTATTCTAGTCTACTTGGGGATCAAGAAATATAAGATTGAACTATACGAGTATGACTTATTCCATGACTCGTATTTAATCTAAGCACATAGGACAAATGGATTAAGTTACATGATGAATATTATCACAGTCCATAGGTAATGTATAGTCAATGACATTCTTGTAATTTGGGTAGCCTTGATGTGTTGCTAGATACCGATCATTGCTTGTGACATAAAATTAGATTTTATGTCACTGCCAACGTTGCAAGATCCTAACGATGAATTAAAGTTGTTTAAGAAGAGTCCTGAGCATAAATTAATGGGCCAATTATATATATAGATATATATATATATATATATTAATATGCAATATATATACATAGACGAATAAATATATTGACTCGGGCCCAAGGGTTTTTTGGAAGACCTATCAGCCGCTCAATTTATGTCTATAAATATACATATGCATATTAAGGTTTAAAGGCATACGTTGATTCATTTTTAACGAAAACAAAACCTAGCAGACCATTCAACGAGGTCCAAGTCAGATTCCAGCGATGTGGCTTCTTTTTCAATTCATAAAGCTCTAAATCATCTTCTATTCACTGCATATTTGATGAACTTTGTTAGCAAAACAATAATAAGTTTTTGTAGGATCGAGCGCTTACCGCTTTATCAATAACTATAGTTAAAAGGTAATGGCGCAACATCAATTTCAACCATACACTGGCATAAGCACTACGTGTTCGACCGATCACAAAACAGAGGCAATTGTTGAAACCCAACAATCCCTCCCCAATAATTGCACTCTCTGCAACTCATGAGAATCAAACATGCAACATTGGCTCTGATACCAATTGTAGGATCTAGCGCTTACCGCTTTACCAATAACTGTAGTTAAATGTTATGGCGCAACATCAATCTTTTCAACCATACACTGGCATAAGCGCCACGTGTTCGACCGATCACAAAGCAGAGACAATTGTTGAAACCCAACAGTTTTGTTAACATCAAAACTAGGATTAGTCAGCTTCCCAAAGCCCAATATAGTTTGTTAAACGTGATAGAATAAGTATTGGATCTCAGCTTAGTATAGAATTCTAACACCCATATTTGTATAAGAAGTGTGTGAGCACGTCATTAGAAAACACTTGTATGGGAACGGTTTGGGATCTTCTTATAGATAAACTCAATATGGATCTACATGTTGGAATGCTAGTTGATTTTTTTATTTAAAAGTGGTGTATGTTAAAATCGAGTTTGGGTATTAGACCCAAATTATATGTATACAAGTATTTCCCGCAAGCCATGGTAGGAGTTTTGTCTATTTAGTGGGAAACAAATTGCATCATCAGTGTCAGAATACATGGTTAATATTACAAATAGTTTGGCTATTTTTAAAGTTTTTTTGTAAAATATTTTAATGTAATGAACGTGCCATTTTACATGGTAATAAAAGGTTTTATGATGTTTATCAAAATATTAATCTTACAATTATATCAATTTATATAACATTAAAACTAGCTAGCAGAAAAACATGTATCATCATCTGTCGGAGTGCATTAATTGTTCTTGCTTGAAGAGCGATCGAAGCGTAACGTTTGGAATATTGTACAGTTTAAAATTTTGAATTGTATCGTTATCACCAGATATAATTTTTTGTAAAGTGGTAAGCGTTTAATCATATAAATGTCAATCAGAGCCAGCGCCTTAGATTGCTCCATTTACTTTTTATTCCACCCTAGATTGCTCCATGTATGCTTTTAGAACATAATCTATATTCTCTAGATAATGATTAAAAAACTGGTATTTTATGCACGCAAATGGAGCAATCTAGGGTAGAATAAAATATTTTAAAGCCAAATCATATGTAAGAGCTGACAAGATGTTGATCTTAATGTTCGAGATGCATCGTCTCGAGCCTTGCCCTGTATCTTGTATCCCACTTGTTTCTCACACGCAAAGCCCTATCCAGGACCATTGGAGTTAAGGGTTGATGGGTATATATAAGTGGGTCGAGTCTATTGTTTTGATACCACTTGTTAGGATCGATACTGAGGGGTTGATCAGTCCACCCAGCTCAGTTCAGTCAAGTCAGCTACAATAGCTCATGTTCTTGAAGTTGATGAACCGAGAGATTAGATCGACTTTGGTTTAAAAAAATCAAGTGAAAGTAACTCAAATTAACCCGCTCTATAACTGATTAATAAAAAACAGAGTAAAAACATTTAAAAGAGAAAGTAAAATGCACAAAGATTTGTTTTTAGAAGTTCGAAGGCTTAATCCATCTAGATCTCACATTCTTCCTTTCATTGTTGGATTCCACTAGAAGACTTTGATTTATACAAACACCTTGTACAACTCCACCAACTTAGGTCATTATTTACAGCTGGGAGCATATTCTTTAATGTATCATATGCAAAGACTCTGTATATTCCACACTTCTCATAGTTACAAACTTCACTCAACTAATAAGCTCACAATTACAAAGAATTGAGTGAAGTGGGTTGGCACTAGTGATCCTAAACTTATTTGATATGTCTTTCAAACATGGTGCTTATTTGTGAGGTTGTTCTCACTAGCAAATGTCTTTAAAGCTCCTCATCTTGAATCTCCTTTGTAATGATTGGATTCTTGGTTGAATCGTTATCTTTGTTCGATGAATTGTGTTTATAGCCCTTAACACTGATTTGAACGTTAGACACAAAAATATAGTCGTTGAAAAACGATTCTACATGATTTCCGAGCTTGCAACAGTCATATTCACATCCTATGTTGTTTATCGTCACTTTCCTGGTCACTTTAGTTGAACTAAATTGAGTTGACTTCTACTTCAGTTGTTCTTGACTCACTGTGATCTTTCTTAGTTCGGCTAGCTAACTTGATTTATAGCTCTTGATTCCTTGATTTTTGTGCCAAGTGATGAATATGAAAGTTGCCATTTCTATTTGCTTCTAGAGTATCAAGAACCACTCCACTTTGATCAGGTAGTATGAAAGTTGCAGCCAATATACCAGAACTGCTTTACCCCTGATGTTATCTGTTAATATATCAAGCTAGATCCAACGAGGTTTCAGCATTGCGGCTTCTTTGCAATTTATTAACCTCTAAAATATCATCTATGATCTGCGTACTTGATAAATATTTTAGCAACACAATAAAGTTTTGTTAACTCAAACAAAGATTAGTCAGGTTTCCAAACCCAACAAGGGTGAATGGCCGAATTCAAATATATTACTATAAATTAAGAGAAATTATAAAAATGGTCCAATGGAATATGAGCATTTGTATATATCCAAACTTCATATTAATGTTTTTAATAAGTATAGTCCCAAAGACTTTATTTTTTAACAAATATAGTCTCTGTGTTGGGATCACTTTTGCTAAAAAAATAATTTTTATGTGAATATACTTGTTATAAACATTTATGTGTGACTACCTTTGTTAAAAAAATTCTTTCAATTATTTTTGTTTAGTCCTAAAAGTTTAATTACTATTATAAATACTCATATTCTATATTCTATATAACCATTTTTGTAATTTACCCACAAAATAATTATCAAAATGTTTGCGAAAAGACTCTGTGTTTGTGATAAAATTATTATTATTAATGTTAATAATATTATTATTATTTTTTTTTTTACAAAAATAGACTTAGCTATGAGCAGATCTAATGAAATAAAGTATTTCTCTTTTTTAAATAAAGAAATATTAATTGTTCAAACAATAGTTAATTATTATTTTTAAATAATATTAATTAAAAATTAAAAAAAAAAGTTAAGGTATTTTGACAAATCGACGTACCTGACTACAGTTTATAGGACTACAACCAAACTAGACTCTAACAACCGAACTAGTTTTCGAACTAACCAATTATTTAAGTTAATCGAATTTTAGAAACTAATCAAAATAACATATAATTATATTGTTGGAAATCTAAAAATAATATAAGTCTTTAAAAATTCGATAAAATTAACTAGTTTTTTGTCCGTCAGATGAAAAAAATTAGACCATATATATTTAATTTAGCTCTGATATCAATTGTAGGATCAAGCGATTATTGTTTTACCAAGAACTGTTAGGATCGATTTCGGTGGTGGATTGTCATTCCACACCTGAGTTCAACTAACTTGAGTTTTAATAACCCGTGTTCTTGAAATAATTGCACCGAGAGATTATATCGAGTTCGGCTACAAAACCAAGAGGAAGACACTCGACATAACCCGCTCTAAAATCGATTAATCATTTGAACGACATTTTAAAATATATGCAAGAAAGTATGTAAAAACAGTAAGGTAAATAAATGCAGTAAAGTAAATAATACAAGTATTTGTTTCTGGAAGTTCGAAACACAACGCTTCTACGTCTCCCATTCTTCCATCTCATGGAATGATACACTAGAAGGCTTTGATTTATACAACTCTTTGTACAAACTCGATACAGTTGGGCATTCCTCATCCAACTAGAATTCCTAGCAACTCAACTATGTATGTTCTTTAACGTATCACATACAAAGACCTCTCATCCAGTTGTGATGAATCACAAACTGTTACAATGGTATTTACTCTTCTATTTTAGCTCACAAATACAATGTATAGAGTGAATACAAAGGCACAAATGATTCCATAATGAATCTGATACAATAAGGTAAGATGTGCCAAATGTTTGGGGAGTGCTCTTCATTTAGCAGCTTTTGTCTTTGAATTTCACCAACTGAATCACAAGTGGGTTTGCTTTGGAAGGCTTATATTGATCTTCAATTGTCTGCTATTGAGCTTCCAAATTATATATATATATATATATATATATATATATATATATATATATATAGCCCCAAGTAATGATATATACGTTAGATACAAGAATATAGTCGCTGTGACAGTTTTGGTAAGCTTTTAAATATTGCAACTGTCATATTATGCTTTTGGGCTATTTTTAAAAGGCTGCTGATTTGTTCCAGTAGATCAGGTCTACTTGCAAGTCTACTGGTCGAGTTGTTGGCCTCTACTGGTTCAAAATCCGCTGGCGTCTACTGGTTCAAAATCCGCTGGCCTCTACTACTTCGAAGTCTGTTGGACTCTACTGGTTCAAAGTCCGCTTGTCGACGTCTATTGCTCAAGGTCTACTGGTTGTTCGAACTCTACTGGTCGGAGCTTCGAGGTCTGCTGGCCCAAGGTCTACTGAGTCTTCGGTGTAGCAGTAGGTTGAGTTACTTGTAGTGTCTACTGGTCGAACTCTACTGCTCGAAGTCTGCTAGACCAAGGTCTGCTAGTAGTCCGGTAGAAGATCCGTTAGGTGCTTGGTAGACGGTCTGGTAGACGATCAATTTAGTTAGCAGCGCTCGGGGTCTACTGGTTGTATCTACTCGTCCAGTTTCTTCAACCTATTTCTTTGATAATCATCAAGCTTCTAATAATGATCTATTTACTGCACACTTGATGAAATATGTTAGCAACATAATAACAAGCTTTGTTAACATCAAAATCAAGATTATTCGGGTTTTCAAAACCCAACAATCCCCTCCTTTTTGATGATCACAAAACTTGAATAAAAATATGAACATTAAAGCACAATGTTGCATAACAAGAAAAATATTTTTTTTTCAAAAAAGATATGTCTCCCCCTTTTTGTGTGAATCAAAATGGAAGACAAATAAATTTACTCCCCCTCAAGGATTGATATTAAACTCTCCGTTAATTTTAAATTGTTTGAAAATTTGAACAAGTGAGGGGCAAATGAGGTAGGCTAAAACAAATTAAAAAATGCAATGCACCTTTAAGTTTTGAACAAAAATAACCTCTTTTGATGATGAAAGAAGCATACTTGGCAATAAATTTGAATTTCAACCTCAACAATGTCCATTTCATCTTTTCTAGGGCAGCACACTTGAGTATATTTTGCCGAATAAACTGCTTTTCCTTGTGAAGAATTAGGCTACAAGACCTATACTATTACGATCCTCTATGAGAATAGTTTGCAACGCAAAAAACGGTTCGTCATTTGGACATCCGAGCAAGAAGGAAGCAAATTTTCCAAAAGTCGCTGCAAGCTGCCAAAAAATAAAATGCTTCGAAAATTGTTAGAAAAATTCTTAAAATAACAGTTTAAATTAAAAACGAGTTTAGAACAGATTGAACAAAAAATTGAACATTTAAAATAGATTTAAAATTACTTTCGTGGAAAAATAAATAGAATGAAATTGATTTTTATGCTGAAAATTTTCATACACCAAGTTTTTGAAAATTATGCTATGAAAATAATTTCATGCTCATGAGAAAGTTTTCTTTAAAAGATTTTCGTCTAAAATTGGTTAAACTGCTTTCCAAGAACAACCTGTCTCTGATGCCACTTGTTAGGATCGATTCCGGGGGTGGATTGCCATTCCACACCCGAGCTCAACCAACTCGAGCTTTAATAGCTCGTGTTCTTGAAATAATGGCACCGAGAGATTATATCGAGTTCGGTTACAAAACCGAGCGGAAGACACTCGACATAACCCGCTCTAAAACTGATTAATCATTTTAAAGGCATTTTAAAGATATGCAATAAAGTACGTAAAAAAATTAAGGTAAATAAATGCAGTAAAATAAATAACACAAGCATTTGTGTGAGGATCGATTCCAGGGGTGGGTTGTCATTCCACACCCGAGTTCAACCAACTTGAGCTTCAATAGCTCGTGTTCTTGAATTAATGCACCGAGAGATTATATCGAGTTCGATTACAAAATCGAGCGGAAGACACTCGACATAACCCGCTCTATAACCGATTAAACATTTGAAAGGCATTTTAAAGATATGCAATTAAAATAAATAAACAAGCATTTGTTTATGGAAGTTCGAAGGTGGTGTAATCCTTCTACGTCTCCCCTTCTTCCACCTCATGGAAGGATTCCACTAGAAGACTTTGATTTATACAATCCCGTTGTACAAACCCGATCCAGTTGGGAATGCCCCATCCAACTAGAACTCCTAGCAACTCAACTATGTATGTTCTTTAATGTCTCACATACAAAGACCTCTCAATCGGTTGTGATGAATCATCAACCGTTACAATGATATTCACTCATCTATTAAGCTCTCATATACAATGAGCAGAGTGAATATATATGGCACAAATGATCTCTAACTAGATCTGATATAGCAAGGTAAGTGGTGCCAAAGGTTTGGGGAGTGCTCTTCATTTAGCAAATTTTGTCTTTGAAGTTCCCCAATTGAATCCCAAGTGGGTTTGCTTTGGAAGGCTTGGATTGATCTTCAATCAGCTGTTATTGAGCTTCCAAATCATGTATATATAGCCCCAAGTAATGATATATACGTTAGACACAAGAATATGCCCGTTGGAAAAGGTTCTGCACCATTCCCGAGCTTGCAACAGTCATATTCTGGTTTCTGGGCTCTTTGTATTTCGGACCGGATTGGCCGGATCAGCTTGGGCAGATCAGTCTGGCCGGATCAGCATGGGCAGCTCAGTCTGGCAGATCAGCACGGGCATATCAGTCTGGTCCGGATCAGCATGGGCAGATCAGTCTGGTCCGGATCAGTCTGGACAATCAGCTTGATACAAAACAGATTGATAAACTTGCTCTTGGATCTGTTTCTTGTAACTCTTCATTCTTTGATTTATGGGCAAAGTGATCCCATGAAAGTTGTATCCCTTTCTCTTAGCTTTCCACGGAATTAAGAATCGCTCGATTTCGAGTTTGTATGAGAGAGTTATGCTCGAAATACGAGGCAATGCTCCTGCTGTCTGTTTGCTGGATGCAGCAGCACATGGCGTGACTTGCAGAAGCTCTTTGGCCATCTTAATGTCCGATTCAGTCTTTCACTTCCAAAGATGACTTGTAGATCTTTGTCTTAGCTTTCCAACCCATACTGAATCGTTCCGTTCCGATAAGCGATCTAAGAGTTATGCCCACCAGACTGACAAGAACTTTGTTGTAACAGTTCGATCTTACAGGCGTCACATGGCGTGACTTGCAGAAGCCTTTTGGCCATCTTAACGTCCGATTCAGTCTTTTACTTCCAAAGATGACTTGTATATCTTTGTCTTAGCTTTCCAACCCATACTGAATCATTCCGTTCCGATAAGCGAGATGAGAGTTATGGCCACCAGACTGACAGTTGCTTGCTGAAACAGCTTGCTATTTCTTCGCGGTTCAGCTCGATCTTGCAAGCGTCTTTTCTCCTTGATAACATTTGAACTAGCCGATCTGTTGTGAAATATGACTTTTAGTATTTTAAGTTGGCTGTTCAATCGCTTTGGAAGCACGCCATTTTCATATCCGAGCTATGAGATATGATCGAAACAATCAACTCTGCCAGAATTCCAGTCTTGGTTCAGCTTGATATTTTCAAGCTACTTCTTTGTAATTAATCAAGCTCTTAAATACGATCTATGAACTGCACACTTGATGAAATATGTTAGCAACACAATAACAAGTTTTGTTAACATCAAAACCAAGATTATTCGGGTTTCCAAAACCCAACAATTTGTTTCTGGAAGTTCGAAGCACAACGCTTCTACATCTCTCATTCTTCCATCTCATGTAAGGATACACTAGAAGGCTTTGATTTATACAACTCTTTGTACAAACCCGGTCCAGTTGAGGATTACCCATCCAACTAGAACTCCTGGCAACTCAACAATGTATGTTCTTTAACATCTCACATATAAAGACCCCTCATCCAGTTGTGATGAATCACAAACTGTAACAATGGTATTCACTCTTCTATTTTAGCTCACAAATACAAATAAATAGAGTGAATACAAAGGCACAAATGATTCCTAATGAATCTGATACAACAAGGTAAGATGTGCCAAATGATTGGAGAGTGCTCTTAATTTAGCAGCTTTTGTCTTTGAAGTTCACCAATTGAATCCCAAGTGGGTTTGCTTTGGAAGGCTTATATTGATCTTCAATCGTATGTTACTGAGCTTCCAAATCATGTATATATAGCCCCAAGTAATGATATATACATTAGATACAAGAATATAGTTGTTGCGACAGTTTGCAACTGTCATATTATGCTTCTGGGCTATTTCTAAAAGGCTGCTGATTTGTTCCATTAGATCTGGTCTACTTGCAACTGGTCGAGTTGTTGACCTCTACTGGTTCGAAGTCCGCTGGCCTCTACTACTTTGAAGTCTGCTGGACTCTACTGGTTCGAAGTCCGCTTATCGACGTCTACTGCTCAAGGTGTATTGGTTGGTTGAACTCTACTGGTCGGAGCTTCGATGTCTGCTGGTCCAAGGTCTACTGGGTCTTGGGTGCAGCAGTTAGGGGTGTAAATGAATCGAACATGTTCACGAATTTTTCGAGCCGACTCGATAAATATTTGATTCAAATTCAAAATTCTCGAATTCGAGCCGAACTCGAACATGTTCGAACTATTTTCGAGCCGAACTCGAGCCCAAATTACTTTGTCCGATAGTTCGCGAGCCGCTTGCGAACTTTAAAATTTTATTAATATAATATAATTATATATTAAATAAATATATTTTGAACATTTTGGGTATTTATTTTCGAGCAATAATTTGAATAGCTCGCGAACATTTTCGAACGTTGATTCGCGTCGAACTCGAGCCAAATTGTTGAAACTTTTCGAACAATTTAATTGAACTCGAACTCGAATATAACTATTTTGAGCCGAAATCGAACCTTAAAATTTTCTGCATATTCGGCTCGATTCGGTTCGTTTACACCCCTAGCAGCAGTAGGTTGAGTTACTTGTAGTGTCTACTGCTCAACGTCTACTGGTAGGTCGAACTCTACTGCTCGAAGTCTGCAGGCCTAAGGTCTCCTGGTAGTCTGGTAGATGATCCGATAGGTGATCTGGTAGACGATCGAGTAGATGATCAATTTAGTCAGCAGCGTCGAGGTCTACTGGTTGTATTTACTCGTCCAGTTTTTTCAACCTATTTCTTTGCTAATCATCAAGCTCCTAATAATGATATATTTATTGCACATTTGATGAAATATGTTAGTGTAATACCCTTGTCCCACATTGGTTGTGGATGAAAATTTAAAGTGGTTTATAAAGGCTTACAATGGACTATTATAGCAACTTGGGTTAACCATTTTCGTAGAGCGAGGACGGATACGAAGTAGTTGCTATAGAAGCCCATTGTGCAGTCGTGCTTGCGTGGGCCCGGGCCCGGGGCGTGACAGAATGGTATCAGAGTCGGTCACCGGCAGAAAACACCGGGAGATAAGTGCTACGTGCATGGGAGCCACCTCTTGAACCTAAAAGGGCAAAGTGCTACACGACGGGGGCCACCTCTTGAACCTGCGGGGCAAAGTGCCACGTGCGTGGGAGCCACCTCTTGAACCTGCGGGGCAAAGTGCTACATGACGGGAGCCACCTCTTGAACCTGTAGGAGCCACCTCTAGATTCCCGGTGCCAGTGGATCGATGAGTTAGGTCGCGACGAGGACGTCGCGTTCTAAAGGAGGGGTGATTGTAATACCCTTGTCCCACATTGGTTGTGGATGAAAATTTAAAGTGGTTTATAAAGGCTTACAATGGACTATTATAGCAACTTGGGTTAACCATTTTCGTAGAGCGATGACGGATACGAAGTAGCTGCTATAGAAGCCCATTGTGCAGTCGCGCTTGCGCGGGCCCGGGCCCGGGGCGTGACAGTTAGCAACACAATAACACGTTTTGTTAACATCAAAATCAAGATTATTTGGGTTTCCAAAAGCCAACAATCTCCCCCTTTTTTATGATCATAAAACTTGTATAAAAATATGAATATTAAAGCACAATGTTGCATAACAAAAACATATATTTTTTTAAATAACATATTTCTCCCCCTTCTTGTGTGAATAAAAAATGAAGACAAATAAATTTGCTCCCCCTCAAGGATTGAGATTAAATTCTCCCCCATAATTTTAAAATGTTTTAAAATTTGAGCAAGTGAGAGGTAAATGAGATAGACTAAAACAAATTAAAAAATGCAATGCACATTTAAGTTTTGAACAAAAATAACCTCTTTTGATGATGGATGAAGCATACTTGACAAAAAATTTGAATTTCTTGACAAACCTCAATAATGTCCATTTCATCTTTTCTGCGGCAGCACACTTGAGTATATTTTGCCGAATAAACTACTTTTCCTCGTGAAGAATTAGGCTGCAAGACATATACCTTTGTGATCCTATATGCGTCTAGTTTGCAAGAAATGGTTTGTCATTTGGACATCCGAGTAAGAAGTTATGCCAATTTTCCCAAAGTCGCTGCAAGCTGCCAGAAAACTAAAATGATTCGAAATTTGTTAGAAAAATTCTCAAAATAACAATTTAAAATAAAAAACGAGTTTAGAACAGATTACAAAAATTTGAACATTTAAAATAGTTTTAAAATTATTTTCATGGAAAATGAATGCAATGAAATTGATTTTTATTATAAAAAGTTTCATACACCAAGTTTTCGAAAATTATGCTATGAAAATAATTTCATGCTCATGAGAAAGTTTTCTTTAAAAGATTTCCGTCTAAAATCGGTTAAAATGCTTTCCAAGAACAACCCGTCTCTGATGCCACTTGTTAGGATCGATTATGGGGATGGATTGCCATTCCACAACCGAGTTCAACCAACTTGACCTTTAATAGCTCGTGTTCTTGAAATAACTGCACCGAGAGATTATATCGAGTTACAAAACCGAGAGGAAGACACTCGACATAACTAGCTCTAAAACCGATTAATAAATTGAAAGGCATTTTAAAGATATGCAAGAAAGTATGTAAAAACAGTAAGGTAAATAAATGCAGTAAAGTAAATAACACAAGCATTTGTTTCTGGAAGTTCGAAGCACAACGCTTCTACGTCTCACCTTCTTCAATCACATGGAAGGATACACTAGAAGACTTTGATTTATACAACTCTTTGTACAAACCCGATCCAGTTGGGCATTTCCCATGCAACTAGAACTCCTAGCAACTCAACTATGTATGTTCTTTAATGTCTCACATACAAAGACCTCTCATCCAGTTGTGATGAATCACCAACTGTTACAATGATATTCACTCTTCTATTTTAGCTCACAAATACAATGAATAGAGTGCAACAAAGGCACAAATGATTCCATAATGAATCTGATACAGCAAGGTAAGAGGTGCCAAAGGTTTGGGGAGTGCTCTTCATTTTTGAGTTTGTTGACTTCGCCAGCCAGATTAGAAATAACAGCGGACAGATGAACTAGCTGATCAGCAAGAGTTGAAGACATCTCTTCATCATTATGGTCAGGAAAATCAAAGAAGTCCTAGGGGGATCACTTGCCAGAGTTTGTTCAAATGAAGAATGACCAGCTTGATCAGATTCAGCGGCAACAGAGACAAGACTAGAAGGAGCAGCAGATCTATCAGCAGATAAAGCAGCAACAGTCAGATCAGCAGGTGGAGGAACCTCAGTAGATACTTTGGTAGACGAAGCAGCAGGGTTAGCAGCAAGGTCAACATCCACAACAGAAACTTCCATAGCTATTGCAGCTTCAGCATATTCATCAGTAGGCGGAACAACAAGCGAGGCAATGTCAGTAGATACCTCGGCAAATTCAACACCAGACGGATCACAACCCTTAGAAACTGTCAACTCAGCAGTCATGCGGATCGGCACTATCGCCCAACTGGTTCGAAGTTCGCCGGCCTCTACTACTTCGAAGTCTGCTGGACTCTACTAGTGTGAAGTCCGCTTGTCGACGTCTATTGCTCAAGGTATACTGGTTGGTCGAACTCTACTGGCCGGAGCTTCGAGGTCTGCTGGTCGAAGGTCTACTGGGTCTTGGGTGCAGCAGTAGGTTGAGTTACTTGTAGTGTCTACTACTCAACGTCTACTGGTCGACATCTACTGGTTGTCGAACTCTACTGCTCGATGTCTGCTGGTAGTCCGATAGATGATCCGGTAGGTGATCCGTTAGACGATCCAGTAGATGATCAATTTAGTCTGCAGTGCTCGGGGTAATACTGACTGTATCTACTGGTCCAGTTTCTTCAACTTATTTCTTTGATAATCATCAAGCTCCTAATAATGATCTATTTACTGTACACTTGATGAAACTTGTTAGCAACACAATAACAAGTTTTGTTAACATCAAAATCAAGATTCTTCGGGTTTCCAAAACCCAACAAGTTCTATACTAATTTTATGATGCAACTCAAATGTTTTACATCGTACAACAACCCAAACACCAAACATTAATCGGTTCCCAAGTAGGAAAATTTATTGCACTAAAATAAAATTATATTATTAAAGTCCAAGAGAGACCATACAATGTTATCAACTATAAAGAAAATAATAAAGTGGTTGACCTCGGACTCAAACATAGTCGAAGAACATGATTCCTCATGCTATTTTCATTTTGTTTGAGAAATGAATATGAACTTTTATTTATAAATATTTTGTTGAGCATTTGAAGTAATATCGTTCTATTTATTTATTATTATTTTCAAATGTTATCGTCACATATGAACTTAAAAAAAGCATAAATATTAAAAAATAAAGAGGAAAAATCAACTTGGTATTCATATAAATTCACTATATTGAGTTGTTTATCATCATCATAAATATAAAAGATACAAAAGATCATGTTTAGTAATATACATGATTATAATGTCGTGAAATATTTTTGGCTACGTTATGAGGTAGTGACGACCCATGTGGTATATCAATCCCATCTTCATAGGAGCCAAGACCTAATCTATTGCCCTTTATGCCATTGTGTAAATGAATAAACAACACATCGGCCTATTTTCCGAATGCAAGATCCTAGATTTTTGGATTGCAATCTGTCAATATAAGGTATACTCAAAAACGAACAATTCAACCCGTCAAATATAATGAAGTTGGTCGAAGTCACTTTTGTATTGGTTTAAGGTGAAAAATTAGGGATGGTAACGGGGCGGGTCTGGGATTGGTTTGGCCAAACCCGTGACCTACCCCGCTTCAAAAAGGTTGTCTCGTACCCTCCCCGTGAACCGGCGGGTTAAACCCACCCCACCCCGATTGATTTTTTATTTATTTTAAAAAAAAAATTGTTTATTAGCTAAATATCATTTTGAAGTACAAAAATTGAGTTTTGAAATTGAATTTCATGTTTTTCTCTAGTAAATATTAATAATAAGATATGTAAAACGATCTTTAAGCTACCAAAGTTACTCTTATTCCCTTCAAAATGTCTAACTTTTTTAATATGAACGCATTCACTTTGATATAATTAAATAATGACACTTTATTATTTAATCAAACAAGTGAAATGTATATTTAATACTTAAATTTGGAAAAAAAATTAATATATATATATAGCGCGGGCGGGTCCGACCAAACCCGCGACCCACCCCACCCCACTTCAAAACTCGGTTGAAGCGGATTCAAACCTGTCCGGGTTTAAACACGCCCTATTACCATCCCTACGAAAAATCAACATAATTTGTTTCAACTATCCTCATTATGATTGTTGCAATGTTCTGTGTTACTGTTTTTTTTTCTAGCATGAGTGTCGATTAAGTTGAGTTTGTGTAGCTAATTTGTATTTCATTATGTACGGGTTGAGATACTCCGTTAAGTATCCTCTTGATATATTTTTCTCTTAAATATATACATTATTATTATAATATGTAACATTTTGATACATTATGTATAATAATAATAATAATAATAATAATAATAAAGTTACATATAAAATCTAATATTTGTTACACATAAACAGATATATAAAAGCATATTACGATTTTAAAAAAATCAGGAATATTAATTACAGTTATATTTTGATTTTGGGAAGTTGACGCTCTAAATTTTCATTCCTTGATTTTTCAATTATTTTTTTATTAAATATACGATAGGAACATGGGAAATATTTCAGGACAATAATTGGCCAATTAAATAATTATAGAAGAATTTAATAGATTTTCAGTATCCATTGATTTGGACAACTCATTGGGTAGGGTGTAGCGTACAAAATGCCTTGTTTACGTTTCATGTGGGTTTTATGATTTCCAACAACAAATGATTTAATTATAAAAGACAAAAGACAGATTAAATATATTCTTTAATATATAACTTGATGAATATAGAGACAGACATGAACTTATATGTTCAGGTTTGCAGGATATAAATTTTGTTGGCAATAATTGTGTAGGGTAGTATTCAAAACATGATGTTTGAGTTGTTGTACAATTTAAAAATTTGAGTTATATTAATACCACCAAGTTTGTGGTAACAGTTGGTATCAGAACCAAGACCATGTTTCAATTTACATGGTTTGCAAGAAGTGCAATTATTGGGATGAAGATTGTTGGTAAGCAATAATTGTACCTGCTAGGAGAGCGGTCAAAACATGACGTTTGTTGTACATTTTAAAAGACTTGCATTGTACTGACTAGCTATAACTTTTAGTAAAACGATAAGTGTTTGATCTTACAAATTTGGTCACTTATTATGAAAATTAATTTTTTTTCAAAATATTGTTCGACATTAAAAGTATTTTTTGATCGGCTAATTGTAGTAAGGGATCTCGATCCCGAGGCATATAATAGAATAATGGTGTGCACTTATTTTGTACGTTCAAATTAATCCTGCATAATATTTAGATTATAAATGTGTAATAGTGTGAGTAGATATCGATCACACGAGAAGGTGTGTATCTATTGTGTTAAAGAACTCAAAACAATTAAAAGTAAAGATGGGGTTTTTTAGATTCAGTTATAACTAAGAAATTTAAAAGCAAAATTATTAAAATATCATATTAAAAGCAATTAATGGTTTCGATCGATTTTACCATTGGAATTTATTAACTCGATCATCAATTTTCAAGAAGATCCAATTTTTATTTGAATATTTATCATTGTAAATTTAATTCCCACCTCACCTTGTTCTTAGTTAAACAACCAAGCCTTGTAATTTAACCATTATCAATCAATCAATCAAAACACAAGCAATTAAGATTTAAAACAGTGATAGCATTAAAACTAATGAGAATTATGAAGCTAAAAGACATAAGCACAAACATATATGTTTAATCTTTTCAAGTGTTTTCCTTGAGTTTAATAAACTCACAAGAGGAAACCGGTTAGTCTTAGTTGCTTCGCAAATTAGAGGGATCAAACAATTACAGATTTGATGTCTAATTTAGCATTAGATTGCATGCAAAACTATTAGGTAGTCAATCCGATAATTAGACAAACAAGATAAATCAGAAAAACCCATGATATTCACACAAAAATCGATAATAAATAATTTGAATCTCACAAGAATTCAAAACTCCAAAGGTATTATCCTCCTCAACCAAGAATTAAAGAGTTTAGCTACTCATAATCAAAGAAAATAAACGATTATAATTCTATAATTCATAAACTACGATAAATGAAAGAAAAACTAACTAAAGTCTCGATTTTGGGGTGTCAATCTCGTCTTCGTGCCTTGAATCCTTCCTCCTAGGGTGTAGCCGTCTTCAAAGCATGGAGATATTTCAAAAATATGACAGAGTGTGTGAAGAAACTAGGTCAAAATCTCTTTTATAAATGAAAAAATCAAGTTTTCATATTCGACACGCAACCGGCGATCGATCACCACCCTACCCGGCGGTGAATGACGCTTCATCCTTTTTATTTTTCAAAAATCTGTGTCCGGTCGATCGCCACTTGCAACTGGCAATCGACCACCGTTTTCCATAAATTTCTGCCTCTCGCAGTCGATCGCCAAACTTGATGCCATCGATTGTTATACCTGAAATCTCGTTCTTCGTCTTTCTATGACCTTCGGTGATCGATCACCACCTTAACTGGCGATCGATCGCTGGTTTTCAAAATTCAAATTTCCCTATTGTCTGCGGCGATCGTGGCACTCTCTAGGCGATCGATCGCTGGTTCCAGGTTTTTGTTTTTATTCTTTTCTCGTTCTTCTTCATCTCTAAGCCATGTGTTGAGCCTTAAACGCATTGTTGAGTTTAATGCTTAATTTATCTTCGGATTATTTATGAGTTTTGATAATCAACAAAACTTGTGTTTGTTATACTAACGTGTCTACTCAGTGTACATGTTTAGTTGATTGAAAAGTGGAATTTTTGAAGAAAATCAATTGTGCAAAGTTTGGGCAGGATCGCCCCAGGCGATGGCAGTCAGGAGGAGCATCGCCACTCACATTGACTGGAGCGACGCCGAGGCCCGCACGTAGGGCGAGTTCGGTTGAGGCGATGGCTTGATCGCCTGAGGCGATGCCTGGAACGCTTGAGGCGATGGGGACTTCGTTTGAGGCGATTAAGATTTTTGATCAACCGAAGCAACGGAATTGATTTTTGGTATGGATCGCCTGAGGCGATCTGGACTTTGCCTGAGGCGATCTGCGGAGTTTGGTGACCGTTGGGGCGCGGCGATGGTGATCGCCGAGGCGATGTCCGAGGCGATCTTGGAGTGATTCAAGCCTTAAGTGTAGCAACGGCTAGTAGGAGCTTTGGGAGCCTCCTACACTATAAATATGGATGTTTTGGAGCATTTTGAAGACAAGAAACAAGCTATAAACTACAATAAAGCTTTGTTCAATTCAAATTATTCAAGCATTGCAAACTTCATACATTTGTGTTGTATTGGAGTTTGTAATTCATTTCTTGTGTGGGAGTTTTGATTCTTCGTGTTGGTACACCGTGAATGTGTTTATTTGATTTATTGTAAGGTCCTCCAACACCGACGCAAGTTGAAAATTGTAAAAGTCATCAACAAGTAAAGTTGGTGCAAGTGTGTGGCTATCCTTGGAGTCCTTAAGGCCAAGAAGACTCGTGAAGAGTGTGGGTAACTCGGGAAGAGTTGTGTGTGGCTATTCTTGGAGCCCTTAAGGCCAAGAAGACTCGTGAAGAGTGTGTTGCTCGTGAAGAGCTGTTTTACTCGGGAAGAGTTGTGTTGTTGCTAACTTGGAGCCCTTAAGGCCAAGATCAAGATTGTTCTAGTGGAACCTCGGTTAAACGTTTTCTAACCGGAAATAGGAGACGTAGGCGATTCATCGCCAAACTTCTATAACAAATTCTCGTGTCTTTTATCGCTTTATTATATTATGCATTTATTTATTTATTCATTTTGTTTATTTATTTGATTGACTTAAGTTTTCCGCATCGCAAACTCGACTATTTTGCAAACTCATTTTAAAACGCTAAAGTAGCCAAGGAACCTCAATGAGCTTGCCCAACTTGGTGAGAAGTATCCTCCAAAGCAAATATGGAGAAGAACACTTAGAGCATTACCACAAGAATGGGATGACAAGAGGACGGCCATCATCAAATCCAACAAAGGAGAAAGTGCATCATATGATCTTGATGAACTTCATGGTACTTTGGTGACACATGAGCTTGAAGTGTCAACACGAAAGGGAATAAAGGAGGATGATAGATCCATAAGAAAGGGGATAGCCTTGGTCGGGAGGAAAGATCAATCCGATGATGAAGATGATGATGATGAATAGATGATCTTGTTCACAAGAAAGTTCAAGAAATTCTTCAACAAATACAACAAGCCAAAGACCTCTGGTACCACCAAACATGATTCAAAACAAGAGGTAACTTGCTATAATTGTCAAGATAAAGGTCATTATGCTAATAAATGTCCTAGGAAAAAGAACGAGAATAAAGGGAAGAAGAAAGCTCTTATAGCCACATGGAGTGATAGTGACTCCGATGAAGAAGAAACAACAAACCTTTGTTTCATGACCAAAAATGACACAAATGATGAAGGAGATGAAAGTGACGATGAGGTACCATATTTTGATGAATTATTAGATTCATATCATGAGCTTATTGATGTTCTTGGCAAAACCAAGATGAGTAATAAATTACTCAAACTTGAGGTAGCCAAGAGAGATGAAGAAAACAATTCATTGACAAATGAATTAAGTTCTTTGAAGAATCTTTTCGCAAATTTAGTGATAGTAGTTTAAAGATGAATGAATTGCTTGGCTTGCAACATTGTAGCTTTGATAAAGCCGGACTAGGCTTTTCAAGCAAATCTAAAACATTTTCAAGCTTGTTGGCTAAAGCTAAGCATAATTCTCCTACTTGCACTTATTGTTGTAAAGATGGTCATACAAAGAATAAATGTCGATTTGCTAAAATTCAATACCAACCTAACAAGAGGTGGAAATGGATTCCAAAGGCATTGATGAAAGCTAACCCGCAAGGACCCAAAAATCAAATGGGTACCAAAGAATCCCAGATCAAAAATTTGTTTTGTAGGAACAACAAAGGGATGGAGGATGAAAGCACTAGCACCTCAAGGGAGGAAATCATATTATGCACCTCAATAGAAGAAACGCGAGGTATAGGACCAATGACAAGAACGCACTCTTGTTATTAGTATTAAAACATGGCTGATCATTGACAACTCATTTCATTAAATGTTTCTATTTCTAGACACATCAAATAATATTTACAAACCGGGACGAGATTAAATATATTTTTAATATATATTACATAAACAAGTATGTGTATATGTCCAGTGTTTTGAGTAGCTGTCAAATCGGTCAACACAGCCCGACTAACCCGTAACCCAAATGGACCAGCCCATCTAAGGCAACCTCCAAGTAGGTTGGAAAAACCTCAACCCAAGGCGGGTTGCGGGTGTGGCTGTTCAATCCATCAAAAAATAAAATAAAAATTTAATTTATTATGTTTGTGAATTAAAATTATTAGTAATCCATATGTTATCTATAACATTTGACCAAATAGTTTGACAATCAATATCATTAATATAAAAAAATTAAAAGTGCATAAAGTTTAACAAAGTCTAACAAAACTAAATAAATAATACAAAGTTCTTCAAAATTAATAAACCATTAATATTATCGTTTCATCTTCTTCCTTATATCTTTCTTCTTTGTTTCCATTAGTATTGTTGTTGTACTGGAGGGCTAAAGATTGAGGGAGGCCGGAATCAGAGAGCTGGATGACCAAAGATTGAGGGAGCTGGATGACTATTTTATCAGCGAGCTGGGCGGCAGACGGCTAAAGAATTCGGGGAGGAAGGCTGATAGTGAAGATTAAAGAATGACCTAAAACAATGTCTAACTTCTAAGTTTAACTTGAGCGCTAACCAGGTCCATCACATAACCCAAATAGGTTAACCCATTTTTGCCCACTTTCAAATGGACTGGGAAAAAGTTAACCCAATCCACTTCTAAGTGTGATTTTTACACTTATTTTGCTATGAAATTATAGGCGCTTTTGTATGGATTCCTGGACGATTTTACGCTTTTTGGTATATACTTATTGATTTCAGGAATCTAGGTCTAAGTGCATAAAAGTGGAGGAAGTGAGCTAATAATAATGAAAAAGTGCCAAACCGAGCGAACAAGTCGAATAAATGACAAAATCTAAAAAAACTGAATTTGAAGACTGGCGATCGATCGGCATTTTCACCGCGATCGATCTTCGTTGTTCAGAAAGTTTTGGCGATCGATCGCGGATGTGCAAATTTTGAAAAATAAAACCAGATTGTTTTGGCGATCGATTGGCAGGATGTCGCGATCGATCGCCAGGCGCGAAAAACCGAGATTTTGTTTCCTTGTTGGATGTTTTGTGTCCAAAAATGGGAAAACTCTTTCACCACTATAAAAGGGATGAGGTGCACGAATTTTAGGGACTTTTGCTTAGATTTTCATCCTATGAAAATGCATCCACCTACATTCAAGCATCAAGCTATTGAAGAGCAATCAGGAATCGAAAAGACAGGACGATGCAACGAAGCAAGGAGTCGACGCCTAGCATCTTTAGTATTTCTAAACTTTTGTTGTTGTTTATTTTCAGATTTAGAATGTTTGATTTGTTGTTAAACAAGTTTTTACGTTCATATTTAATGATGGTAGTTGGCTAAATAAATTATCAAGACAATGAGATCCCTTGTATGAACCCCTAATTCAAGTTTGAGTTTTTGATTGATTTTCCTACAATTCTTTGAGTATGATTATGTTTTTAATGCTTTTCAAATATTAGCTACATTTGAATTGATGTTAGTAATTATAATTGATATTGACCATATGATATTATAATTTGACAAGATAATTTTTAGATTGAAACTGATTACGTAAAATATAGCACACGTGTGATATCTATAGACTACCAAAATCGAAAGCTAGAAGTTTTCATAGAGTGTATGCAATATTGAATGTTAAATGAGTACATGACAATTAACTTGTTACATTTTAATATTAGGTTCAATATAGCTTGACCAATGTATATTGGATAACATTGGAAAACTCATCACCTTAGAACGACAAATTTTATATCTTAACTAGTAGGAGAATTGTGGGGAGTTACATGGGTGAACCGAAGTCTTGATATTCGTCTCTGTAAGTTTGAAGAAATGAATTATTTGGGAGACTCAATGTAGTCTTCTTTTTATTGATTGTTCCAATCATAAAATAAATGCAACCATATGTCTTCTATTTATAGAAGACTTCTAATCCTAAAATCTAGGAAGATAAATCTAATTAAATAAAAAAATAAACTAGTATACTATTTTAGATAAACTAAAACTCCTAGCAAATCTATCAACACTCCTATGAATATAAAAATATTTATTTAGAGTTCTTGATAAGTAAAACTTTGTCATTCAACACTCTCCCTCAAGCTGAATCATATATGTTTATCATGCTCAGCTTGGAGGTCTTCAAATTTAGGATAGTGAAGAGCCATTGTCGAGATGTTTATCAACTTTTGTTTGAGGCTTCATTCTCTTTCTCAGAGTCATGCTCCTTTTCTTGGAGTCTGCGTTTGCTCCTCTTTTGTGAGTCTGTGTCTGCTCCTTTTTCTTGGAGTCTGCGTCTGCTCCTCTTTTGCGAGTCTGCATTTGCTAGTCTACGTCTCCTGCTCTTTTTGGAGTTTGCGTCTGCTAGTCTACGTCTCCTCCTCTTTTTGGAGTTTGCGTCTGCTAGTCTACGTCTCATCCTTTATTTTGGGAGTCTGCGGCTGTTCCTCTTTTGAGAGACCGAGTCTTTAACAATAGAGTTGATATTATCTACTCCCCCTCAAGCTTGGCTATAGATGTTTATGAGACCAAGTTTGCTGATGAGATGTAGGTACATGAGAATCCTCACAACTGCCCTAAAACAGATGATGAAAAAACACCCGACGATGCCGCGAAAACAAGGGAAAAAAATCGCAAAGTTACAAAATCACGAAACTACTGTAGCAAGATCGCGAAGTTACTGTAGCAAAATAGTGAAATTACTGTGGCGAAGTTACTGTAGCAAGTCGCGAAGTTACTGTAGCAAGTCGCGAAGTTACTGTAGCGAAAGTCGCGAAGTTAACAGTGTATGCGATTGGTTGCTGCTAGGATTTGCTTTACGGCTACTATTTGAAGGCCTAGCCGCCAGCGGTTGAGTTGAGATAGCAACAACTCGCCGGCGGCTAGGGTTTGATAAACTTTTAACCTTAGCTTTTTTCAAAGCTAAAGCTCTGATACCATGTAAGTTTGAAGAAAGGAATTATTTGAGAGACTCAATGTAGTCTTCTCTTTATTGATTGATCCGATCTTAAAATAAATACAACCATATGTCTTCTATTTATAGAAGACTCCTAATCCTAAAATCTAGGAAGATAAATCTAATTAAATAAAAAGATAAACTAGTATACTATTTTAGATAAACTAAAACTCCTAGCAAATTTATCAACACTCCTATGAATATAAAAATATTTATTTAGAGTTCTTGATAAGTAAAACTCTGTCATTCAACAATCTCTATTGATTTCGTCGCTTTTCATCGCTAGCTTATTTGATTTTGGCAAATTTTCTGGATTTATTTTAACTAAGTTTCACTCAATAATCGTAGGTTAAATATAATTAAGCTAATTAAATTTGGTAATTGATACTAGTCCCTGTGGATACGACATCTCTATTTTCATATCATTATACTAAAACTTGACACCTTGCATGTGCGGTATAAAATCGCTACACTGAAATTTTCTATTTAAAGAAATAACGATCTCCCACCTACTTTATGTGGTGGGTGAGCCAAACCCTATTTGACAGCTCTATTTTTTAGCAATAAATAATGGCACATAAATCATTTTTGTTCAACATTAAGGTATTTCAATGATCAATTGTAATGGGGGATCTCGTCATGAGTCATCAGATTTAATAGAAATCAAATTCTAGAAAATTATTGATGTGCCTAGAAATAGACACATCTATTGCGTTTAATTGTCTACGATTTGATATTGTTTTGATAGATAATTTGATACATATATTACCTAATCATGTAAATGCTTGAATTTGGTGGAAACGAAAGAAACGAGCTAACAACAATGAATTAAGACCAATGGATGACTTAGAAATCAAGAGGAGTCGAAGACGGACAAGAAAAGTTGAAGAAGAACCACCAATCAATCGGTGGGAAGGTCTCGATCGATCGGCAATGGATGTACTAAAAGCAACAATTTTGAAGAATTACCGATCGATTGGTAGAAATGGAGCTATCGATCGGTGAAGTGCGTGGGTTGAAAAATAAAAGCTGGAGAATTAAAGATCGATCGGTGAGGAAGCAACCGATCGATCGGTAGGCGAATCTAGAAAAATTAAAAGACCTGATTTCTTTCCTTTCTACAAGGATTCAAACCCATTTCTCCTCCTCCTATAAATAGACATGAAAATCAGACATTTGAGACACTTTTTTCACAGACTAAATATCAGATTTTAGAACTAGCTTTCATATTCTTAGATAGTTTTAAAGGCGGCTACAAAGATTAATACGAAGTCGGGATCGAAAACCGCGACGAGTGACTATCCAACTAGTTAGTCTTACTTTTACTTATGCTTTCTAGATTAAAATTTGTTGTTTTTAATCTAATTATGAGTAGTAAACGTTTATTCTTGGTTGAGGAAGACAAAACCTTAGAGTTTATGATTTTCATGAGATTCATGTTCTTAATCATTGATTTTTAATTTGTATTGAGCATCAAGAGTTTTTCTTTTATTTACTGATATGTTTGATTATGAGATTGACCATCTAATAGTTTTGCATATAATCTAATGATTGGCCTATGAAGCAACTAAGATTAATAAATTTTCGTTTGTGAGTTTGTCAAATTCTTAGGGAATACACTTGACTAGATTAAATATAGGCGCTTGAATTATGTTGTTTAGCTTTATCATTCTCACTAGTTTCAAATGCTATCGTTGATTTTAATATTAATCGCTTGTATTTTGATTGATTGATCGGTAAGTGTTAACTTAGAACGTGTGTGTTATTTTAACTATGAATAAGGTGATATAGGAGTTGAATCTCCAATGATAAATATTCAATTGAAAAACTACATCTTTTGTGAGAATCGATAATTGGATTCATAGTTCCAAGCCTACCATGTAAATAAAATCAATCCTAGTGTCCCTTCTGAGCAAAAAAAAAAACATGGTTGTAGGCTAAGCATACAAACACTTCCTTCCGATATTATTTGGCTAGCTTATCATCTTACCTAATGAGCCTAAATATGACTTTTATCCACACATTTTGAGGGAGTATGATGTATTTCATTCATATACACTTGTGTTATCATTGAATCAATATTGTTGAGCTTTATTGTCAAAAGAATGAGATGCATGAAAGAAAAGGAAATGCCTTGAAAATTTAAAAAAATATATATGACTCCATTGAGAGCCAAGGTACAAGAAGAAAAATTGAAATAAACCTTGCAAAAATATCAAGGTTTGAAAAAACATGAAAGAAGAGAAACTTTTATTGTGCATATCAGTATACTCTCTTGTTTGAAATATCTCACCCTTTCTTTCATAAGTCAATACATAGGCCAAGCTACAAACTAATAAACACCTACTTGATTTGTGTTTGCAAGTGGCTAAGATACTGGAGAAGAGTGTGCAAGTGAGCTTATACTTTTGTTTGTGTACAACTTGAGTTATTGTGAGTTTAAATTGATTGGATCTATAATGTGTACTTGATTATGACCCACACATACATTTGCTTGAGTATGAAATGTCTGGGGATTGAACTTGTCCCATGTTAGCTTTTCAACTTCTTTCATGACTATGCATGTTTAAAATTGTTGAGGCACTAAAGTGAGTACAAATTTGTTCATTGTAAAACTATGAGCCACATAAAGATTATTAGTTTTGGTCTGATTTACTCGAGGACAATTAATGTTCAAGTATGGGGAGTTTGATGTGCCTAGAAATAGGCACACTAATGCATTTAATTGTCTACAATTTGGTATGTTTTGATAGATAATTTGATACATATGTTATCTAATCGGTGTAAACGCTTGAATTTAGGTGGAAACGAAGAAAACGGGCTAACAACGATGAATTAAGACCAATGAATGGCTTAGAAACAAGAGGAATCGAAGACGGACGAGAAAAGTCGATAAAAGTTGAAAAGAACTACTGATCGATCGGTGGCAAGGTCCCGATCGATCGACAATTGACATACTCCAAACAACAATTTTGGAATTACCGATCGACCGGTAGAAATGGAGCGATCGATCAGTGAAGTGCTTGGGTTGAAAAATGCTGGAGAATTACCTATTGATCGGTAAGGAAGCAATCGATCGATTGGCAGGCGAATCCGGAAAAATTAAAAGAGTTGATTTCTTTCATTTCTACAAGGATTCTAATCCACGTCTCCTCCTCCTATAAACACCACTCAAAATCAGACATTTGAGACAACTTTTCATAGACTAAATTATCAGATTCTAGACCTAGCTTTCATATTCCAAGATAGTTTTAAAGGTGGTAAGAAGATCAACACGAAGACGGGATTGACAATCTCGACGTGTGGCGATCCAACTAGTTTGTTTTACTTTTGTTTATGCTTTATAGATTAAATTTTGTTGTTTTTAATCTAGTTATGAGTAGCTAAATGTTTATTCTTGGTTGATGAAGACAAAATCTTAGAATTTATGATTTTCATGGAATTCATGTTCTTAATCATTGATTTTTAATCTATATTGAGTATCAAGGGTTTTTCTATTATTTATTGATATGTTTGATTACGAGATGGGGCCATCAAATAGTTTTGTATACAATCTAATGTTTGGCCTATGAAGTAACTAAGCTTAATAAATTTTCGCTTGTGAGTTTGTTAAATAATTAGGGAAAACGCTTGACTATATTAAACATAGAAACTTGGATTATGTTGTTTAGTTTTATCATTCTCACTAGTTTTGAATGCTATCGTTGATTTTAATTTTAATCGCGTGTATTTTGATTGATTGATGGGTAAGGGTTAACTTAGAGCGCGTGTGATATTTTAACTATTAATAATGTGAGATATGAATTGAATCTCCAATGATAAATATTCAATTGAAAAACTACATCTTTTGTGAGAGTCGATAATTGAATTCATAGTTCCAAGATAGATAGAGGGAAACCAAGATCTTCTTTCATTGATAGTTTCGTTCTAGTTAGTTATAGTAATTTTAGTTCTTGATTTTAATTGTTATAATTCACTCACAAACCCCGTATTTTATTGTTTTTGATTTTCATTAACACGAGAATTCTCACATCCTCGTTTGATCGATCACTGGTCACACTACTGCATAATTGTTATCAATCTCGGATAGAGTAGAGTTAATTTGGCGTACACGATAAGCGCACAACACCTATTCAATTTCTTTTAATATATATATTCGGAATTTAAGAATCAGTTCGCTTTAGTTCATTCTTATTGTTATATACTTACTTCATGACAAACTATATAAATTTCTAATAAAAAATATAGGTTACTTTTTCCCTCTCTCATTTATTAAAAAAAAAAACCTTTTATTATTATTAATTATACTTACTTCATGACAAACTATATAAATTTCTAATAAAAAATATAGGTTACTTTTTCCCTCTCTCATTTATTAAAAAAAAAAACCTTTTATTATTATTAATTATTTTTAATAAAATATATAACAATCAGAATGAAATAAAGCGAACTGTAATGTAAGTATGTAGGGATATAGATAAGCAATCGGTTAATTCATTTATCGGTCGAACTAAATTTTCAAAAATCGAACAAACGAAACTTTTTTACAAAATTGAATAAATCATTTTTTAAAAGACTAATTAACCAAGCTAATTAAAACTCAATTAATTCGGCCGACAAGCGAATTAACCAATATTTTTTTTAAAAAAGTATAAATTCGGTTTATTTTGTTAAACTGATTTTAAAAATCAATGACGAAACTAAAACGATTTAATCAATATTTTTTAACATTAAAACTGTATTTCAGTTTGATCGGTTAGTTCGAGAAACCAAACTTTTACTCAAACCTACTAAGGAAATAATAATTGTATGAGCTTGAAAATGATGTCAGAATTAGGGTTTCTTCAAACACAAAACATTAGTCATAGGCATGCAAAGGAATGAGATTCAAAGCAAAATGTATTGTCATAAACAAAAAAGTACAAAAAGGACAAATACATACATAAAAAGACTACCTTTCCTTTTACACAACACCAATTTTTCTCTCCATTTTTTGTGCCCCCACCATCTTCTAATCAATCATTCACAATGTCACACAACACGCAAAAAAAAAAAAAAAATTTAATTTTTTTTAAGAAATAAAATTAAAAAATAATTTTCTTTAAACCTTTTGTATTTACTACTTTATTGTGAATATTCTTTGGTTTGGAATGTGGGTCAACATTTTGATTCTTGAAAAATTCAATTTGGCGTCTCATTTTTGTTTAAGTTTGAAGAAAAGTGTGAGAAAATATTTTTAACATGAATAAATGGTATTTAATATTGTTCCAATATTATATTTTTCTTGATTTACAGGTATGGTATCGGGGCTCCTTAAATTTATGCCTGGAACACCAAATAGATAAAAGGAATCATTATAGTGTTTAGCTTAGCTTATAAGTTATTTCAAATAGATCGAAAATCAAATCAGGGGCGAAACCAAGATTTTATAATTGGGTGGGTAAAGGAAATATAATATTAAAAAATTATTAATAAAAAAATTAATGTATCTAGAAGCATAATAAATCTAACATACCATAATAGATAATATTTCAATAAGATTATTAAGATATAAAAGCAAGAAATATATAAGACGACATAAGTACAATCGGATAATTTCAGTGAAACTGTATTTTATTTTATGAGATTTCTAGTCAAAATTCATCATTTATGGATTCAAAATCTACTAAATTAACAAATTTTTATTTGATATTGTAGTAAATAATTTTCAGTAATTTTTATTAATTAAATGCATCCAATGAGTTAGTACAATGTCTAAGCTTGAAAACGAATAAGGCTATCGATTAATATTAATTACAACTAAAAATACTATAAATAGAAAGTCAAATAAAATATATATTTCAAATTTAAGTTTTATTAGAATGTAGGAAGAAAATCCAGAAATTATTTCTATCTAATAATTTGTATACTCGATTTTCACGTCATAAACATTAATATGAAATATAAAATCCATCCATAATTCAAATTTCAACAAATTAAATAAATGAATAAGGTGTATGACAAATGATATTTATGTTAACTATTTTAGATGTGGAGCATTGGACTTAATATATAACAAGCTATTAAAACTTAGATTTTAAAATTAAAAAGTAATTATTAAATATAAATACGAATAAAAAATTTATTAAAAATCATCCATAACAATGAATTCATTTTTGTCTTTCCGGTCATGTACTTCTCCTTCTCTCCCCGTTCCGCCATTAAAATCTCCCACCTTAATACTCTGTTTTCTACATACAAAACACAAAGAAGGGAGCATAATCAATGGAGCATATCGATTTTGGCGCTGAAAATATGGAAGATGGAGAGCTTTGGCTTCATCCTGATTTCTTCTCAATGAACGATACCAAATATGGGTCCATGTGATGGCTAGCCAAATCCTGGTTTCGCCCCTGTCGAAAATTATTTAAAAAGTCCTAAAAAGAGCTTATAACATGTTAAAATAAGTTGTTTGATAGTTTATGTTTAAACAAAGTAAAGCCTTCTTAACCTATTTTTAATATCTTAGTTTACTATTTTGAAAGAGAAAAATATCTCATAAATAGGGTGAATCTAGCTTTGAGATTGAGGGGGTAAAATTATAATATTTCTCTCCCCATTCCACCTTAACCTCTGTCATTGGAATGCTCTGAGTAGGTGGACTGGCAGTCTGGATGTCATCGTTTTTGGCATTATTGCTTGTAGCAGGGTTTGCTCCAACAGAGTCCTCAAGTGCAGGGTCAAGCACTAGTTGCTCGATAGGCAAGTTTGTTGGTGCTTATGAGACTTCTGGTTCTAGACCACAATTGACAATTCTACGGTATCCAACTCACTATCACAGTTATCATCAATATGAGTATTGTCTAGTCGATTAGTTGGATTATTAGCTTGTAAATCAGAAAGAGATGAATCAAGCATTTCTATTATTAAAAACTCCAAAAGCTTTGCTAACAGCAGAGTAGCTAAGAAAAATTCATGCATCATATTTTGCATCAAATGCGGTTAGATGAGTCTTTCCATTGTTGAGAATAAAACATTTGCAACCGAACACATGAAAAAAGGAAATATATGGCTTACTGCCATTCCAGATCTCATATGATTTTATTAACATGTTTGTTAATCATAGATCTGTTCTGTGTATAGCAAACAGTGTTGACTACTTCTGCCCAAAAATTCTGTGAAATCCTGAGGCTAACATGGTCCTAGCTGCCTCTTTTAAGGTGCAATTTCTATACTCTGCTACCCCATTCTAGGGAATCCTAGCAGCAGAGTCTCATGCTTAATTCATTGGTCATCTAGATATGATTCTAGTGTCTGATTAGTAAACTCGGTACCATTGTCACTCCGAATAAGATCTATCACACATGATTTCTCATTTTTGAAGCCTCTTAAGTAACTTGACCAGCTTAGGTATAGCTTGGTCTTTGCCACTTAAAAACAAAACTCATGTAAAGCGTGAAAAGTCATATATTAAAACAAGCGTATACTTCATTTCCCATAGACTTGACACTGGTATAGGACCAAACAGATCCATATGCAGCAACTCTAAGCATCGAGAAGATAATTTACACCATTTGGTTTAAAAAGTAGACATAACCTGCATAACTAGCTAGGAAGCAGGACAAATCTTACCATTTGAAAACTCAGTTTTGGGAAAGCCTTCTACTAGGTCTGGCTGTAGACAAGGATCAAAGATTATTATATATAATTAGTTGGAATCAGACTTACACAGAATGACTATAGTTTTAAAGTTTAAGTGACTCAATCACTTATGCCGAAACCAATTTTTGGAAGTATTCATGGCAACAAAGCAATTATAGGAGGTAGGCTGGTCAAAATTCCAGTAAATTTTAGAAGTATTTTGGTTCCTCTTTCCTACTTACAGTACCTTATTGTCAGCAGACTTAAGAGTGCGGGTGTGTTGGTTGAATACTACTGAATTACAATTATCACATAACTGGCTAATATTAATCAAGTTATAGCATATATTTTCAACAAGCACAAAATATTTAATACGATGTTTTTTTTTGTGCTACATAATCTTTAATAACAATATTTTCATTGATAATCTTACCCTTACCCACGTTTTACCTTTCTCGTTGTCACCAAAAGTTATTCTTGGTCTGTGGCAGTCTACTAATTCAGACAACAGAATTGTATTCCCAGTCATATGTCTAGAACACCCACTGTTCAAAAACCACTCTAAGTTATGGACCTGATGGCTCCCAGATCTCTGCAATTAAAGTGAAAATATTGGTACACAATCATATTTGGGTCATGGTGGGATTACCCCTTTCGGGACCCACACTTTGATAATCCTAGGTTTACGGGTCGTATGTGTATCATAAAGTGTGTGTACATAATAATATGATTGTGATCTATGATAAGGTGTATAATACGGAGTGCATGCATGATGTCTAGGCTTTTGATTTTCTATTAAATAGCTTATATCTCTTCTGAACAGGCATATCTCTTCTGAATAGGCATACAATTATAGTACAAGCTGAGCTTTGCCTTACAAGTAGCATAATCGGTAGACCTATGTCCACTGTTGGACTAGTTTGTGCTTTTCTGCTGGCTCAACATAGCCTACACCTTTATGTGATGCCTGATTCTGATATTGTCTAGATTTAAGAGGCATTTTTATCAAATCCCGAGATATCTTCAACAAAGATCAACCAAGATAATATCACGTCTTATCATTTATTTGTGAATATTCTATTTCACAATTTGCTGGATTTTGATTATACAATTATATTTGTATATATAGGGCACACCATCCTTGAATGAAATATACAATCCATTCCAAAAACTCTATTTATCTTATAATTTTCTCCGACTCGTTGAAATAATAGATCGTGCTAGATTTAACAAAGTTCATTAACTTAAACTTGTTTCTTTCCACACACGGTTGAACACTTGTGCTAGCACAACTGCTATCATTGTTAAATAGCCAAGACCAGTCTTGTCACCGGCTGACTTCTGCAACTCATGCAATTTGTGTGCCTTAGCAGCTGAAGTATTCCATGTGCGAACTATTTTAGTGAGTCTTCGGTTTTCACATAGAATTAAGTCCTTTCCTTTTCGAGATGACTTATTCTTTCCCTTAAGCTATCTAGCTCACTTGACTATTCACAACCAAGATTGCTAGTCTGCTCTCATGGGCTACTCTATTCTATCTTAAAACCTTGAAGGACTTGGACAACATTTGGTACTCATTCACCATATAATGTAGTGCTTTGGTAAGTTCTTCATGTTAAAATTCAGAGGAATTAAAATCAAATACCTCATCCTCAGCATCTTTCGTCAGGTATTGGTCTTCATTGTCTTCGATGTCACTGAAAGAACTAGCAGACTTTCAGTGTCTGAATCAGAGTATGCCCACTTGCTCTTGTTCTCTCAGCAACTAGAACTTTTTGATATGTGCCTCTCTTGGATGACCTACTGTTATCCATAAACTTCTTACGGTCTTTGGAACTCCTCTGCTAGTCATCATTATTAGGTTTGGTACAGTCAATAACAAAGTGACCTGGTTTGCGACAGTTGTAGCAAACTCGCTCCTCGTCTGCTGGTTCACCTTTAGGATTGTGCTTCTTTGGATATGGCTGATACATTCTATGATTCTTCTTCATAAACTTACAAGACTTCTTGGCAAACATAGCCATGGCATCAGTACAGATTTGTTCGGAAGTTTTCTCTGCTACAGCAGTTTGAGACACTGCTATAGCAAGGTCCATGGTTGGCTGGCTGGTTCCTGGTTTCTTATCAATCTGGATACCCAACTCAAACTCATACACCTTAAGATCAGCAAGCAAATCATGAATCTCTCTCTTATTAAGATCTTTATATTCTCGCATAGAAATAATCTCGACATCTCATTCTCTGGGAAAGGCTCTCATCACCTTCAAAGCTAATTCTGTATTTGTAGTCTCCTTACCAAGAGTGTTCAGTTCAATCACTAACTAGTAACCTTTTAGGAAAGTCGTTTAAGGTTTCTCCTAGCTTCATCTTGATATTCTCAAACTTCTAGAAAGAAACAGTAAGCTAGTTCTCCTTAGTTTGGTCATTACCCTCACACAGCTCAGTAAGCTTTTCCCAGATTTCTTTGGCGGTGTTGCTGGTTTTAATATTGCTAAACATGATTTTGTCAAGATTCTTGAATAAAATGCCATTGGCCACATTATCTAGATTCGCCATTTTCTTTTCTTTTGTTGTCCATCTGCTCTTAGTTTTTCAACCATTTGTGGAGCACCTCCTGCAACGGCAGATGAGGTATTGGCCTTTAGAATCATCAATGGACCATCTGTGATAACATACCACATGTCGTCATCATGGCCGGACAAATGTGCCTGCATACATATTCTCTAGTCATCATAATATTCTTTGGAGAACATGGGAATTTTGTTGAATGATGTCATCAGTTCGAGTATTCTATAGATTGAAAGCATATGATCTGAAATCGCTTGTTAGGATCAATGTTGTGTTTAGAAGGGGGTTGAGTAAATATGGGCTTTTATAAAATATTCGGCTGATAAACAATCTTTGTAGGGACTGCTATAGGTTCTCAATAAACACAAAGCAAGCAGACTACTGAAATGAACAATGCGGAAAACTTCTGCTAGGCTTAGGGAAAATTAGCTTGATGCCAAGAAACAAATGATAGGTAGGGAAAGTAAATAACACAGATATTTGATTATGGAAGTTCGAATGATAAAACCTTATGCGTCTCCCATTCTTTCTTTGCAGGATGATACCACTAGAAGAATTGGTTTACACTCAACAATATACTACCCACTCCCGCCATTGTAACTCTTTAAGGCTACAACTCTAGTCTCAAACAGATTCATACAGAACCACACAGATTCACAAGGACTCAGAACTCAGTTTTAAGATTACAAGTATTTTTCTAACACTCTGTATCTCTTAAAGATAGAATAAAACAATGAAATGTTGGAGTGTTTTATCAGACTTGAATCTAAATATTCAAGAATACGTGGGAAGCTCTTACTCTCTTTAATGAATATGAATATTGCAATAAAGCGATTGGGAATGATTGAGTCTTGATTGCAGAGAGATTGCATAAGTATCAAAATTTCTTTCTTCAATCCGACTTGGGAATATTTATAGAACAAGCATCCAACAGAAACTTTGCTGAATTTGGCTTATAGTCTGATGACTCAGCAATCGTAGAGATGCCTGCCATTCTCTTTGTCAGAACCCTGCTGGTTTTGACAACTCTGGTAGATTACACTTACTAAATCTACTGGACTTAAGTCTGCTAACATCTCTGAAAGCATTAGTCTGTTGGGCAAATCTAATGGACAAAGCTCTGCTAAGCTAGACTTTGCTAGAGGTTGAGATTCTGCTGAAGTTCGAACTCTGCTAGTCCGAACGACAAGTAATGCACTATGCTGGCTGCAGTCTTGATCAACGATAACAAGGTGATAGTTTCCTTTGCAATCATCAAAACATAGAAATAATCTAGCAATTGGTCCAATGAGTGTGTAATAACAAAGCCCATTGGGCCAACCTATTTTTCTTTGTTTCTTGGGCTATTGTCATTGAACTTGTACCATCCGATTACTTTTAAAAACAATTATATCTATTTGTCAATTTATCTATATATGATATCTTACCCAAACTATAATGCTGCATTAATTTAACTATGATTATTAACATAATTGGATAGGATAATGAATAGTGATCGATAGATACTAGTATGTTATTTTTGAATGATTGAGATTGTAAATATGATTAAATAATGAATTATTTGTTTGCCTTATTACTTCACTAATAATATTATGTTTGATTTGTTAACAAGGGTATGTGATTTCTCATCTTCCCGCCTCACAATCACAACTTTCGACTAACTATTTCACATCTAAATTGAGATAATTATCATGCAAGCACAATACATAAATCCGAGATAAAATTGAAGTATGTGAAATAAACATGAGATATGTTGGAGTATTTAGCTCATATATCTAATCAGGTCAAGAAAATGCGCTCAAATTAATAATATATTATTAACCACCTTCATATTGAAATGGTCTTTTATATTTTTTTTTTCTACTTCACAAGCTACTTTTACAATTACCTTCGTATGTATTTGTTTTTTTGTAATATTTTACACAAAAAAAATTAAGAAATAAATTACGATATTCTCTTTTAATGGCTCGGTTTCGAGTATCCCCCACCCCAATATATTATGATTGTTCAAAACAAAAAAACGTGAGAGAAAAGAGATCGAAAATGCATACTTCCACCCTATGACCCAAACCAAGGCCAAATACGTAGACAGGCTAAAAATCTTACTATTGTTCTGTTTTAATTTTTGAACACAATCAGACATATTTCCCAGTATTAATACTAAATGCACCTTCACAGCCGGCTGTATATGGAGTATTACTTGCCATATGACAGGAACAAATCTTGAACTTTCAATCACCTATACCTACTATGACCTTAATAAAATATGAGGGAGACTCAAGTTATCCAACGATGTTGAGAACATGAGCTGATCCACACACCACATAACAGTATCTGCCCTTTCTAACCGCAGCCTATAATCTCATGTTAATTGTATATGTATATGGGTTGGGCTTTTGACTCAAGGCCCAATACATCTATTGGGTTGGGTTTATGGTCCAAGGCTCAATAGGCATCTATATTAGGCACTGTGTCAAACACTGTCCGTCAACCCAAATAAGGTAGGTATGACCTAGGGTTAGGGCTTGAACCCTATAAATATGAGTCTACCCTCCCCTATTCAAGACACCAAAAACTACACTCTCATTCTCATATCGTGACATGTCCATCTTGGAGAATCATCAACGACTCCAAGAATTTAAGGTGTGCAATTAGAGTAGATTACTCTAGTAGTAATCTACCAAGCCAACAAGAGAATGTTCAACAGGATCGAGGCTAATAGACCAGCAAAGACATCTGAGATTATTATATCAGGTATATCGTATACCGACTATTTATTGTATTAAATTCCAACATTAATCATGGAAGTCTATGTTATCCCAATGAAATCCATCCGCATGATGTAAGCAGTTGGTTTAACAATACATTCCCATCTATTTGGTGTTGATGACTTGTAGAGAAATTCTTGATGATCTTATTTCATCAGAATTTCAACCTTAGTTAAAATTAGTATTGTGATTAGGCCTCTCAGCTAAAATGTCAGGTTTGATTTCTCTTGAAGATCGAAGTTCTTTAGAATGAGCTGTGGAGAACCGCTCGAGTGCTTCTTATTTCAACTCGCTCTTTAACTCCTCTTCCTTTTCATCAATGAACAACAAGAATCTTTGGGGTCATGCGAGCGTGAACCCTTATCTGTCGAGGGTTCTGATGCAAGAGTAAAATATCGGTGAAATTTCCTTGTAATCTTGCAGAAATAGATTATGAGAGTAAGGTGGTTCCACATATAAGGAAAAGTCCCCCAAATGCTATTTAACTGGATTTGATTTGATGTTGTGTAGTTTGCCTGTCCATAAGGTCTTGTAAGCCCTTTGTCGCGTAGATTTCGGGTTCGCCATTTTCAGATACATTGTTAAAATTGTGGTGGACATGTCCATGGCTGAAGGGGGGCTGGGAGTCTCCTGGAAATGCTCGGAAAATTTGAGCAAACCTTAACTAGCATACAAGATAATGGAACGATGAGGAAAAGGTATGAAAACATTCGATTTAAAATTAGTGTATGTTGTTTTAACAAAATAATAAATAATAGTAATCGTGCTACTCGAATTTTTAAGCGTATATGTAGATGAATGGCGTCCCAAACCTCACCACATAAACATACACATCATGACGTCATTTGTGTAAAAAACATTTGCTTGAGATCCCTGTAATTGAGCCTCCCAATAAAACTACAAGTTGGAATATGTATATACAATATACAAGCTCGTAAATACAAATGACGTCTTCCCAAAGTAAATACAATATTGGTCACGTACACCAACACGGAAGAACCAACTCATAAAGTAAATAGATACATGTCATACATAGATATATACAAGCTCACATTCGAGCTGCAACTATTTTAAAAACATGAGTATTATTTCAAAGCAACTTCAGTTTTTATTTAACAAGGACTCCAACGAGCAAAGAACAAAAGCTCCTAGTCCTGCCTCCAAATACTACGTCTCCTTTAACGCTTACGCATGCTACATGTTTTAACAGAAGCAGACTCCAAATCCTTGTACTGAAAACGTAACAGAAAATACTCAATGAAATCAATAACAACAGTACGGAGATCCCTTGGTTGTTCCTATAACTTCATCCCCCAAAACATCAGTAGAAATTCATCAATCTCCATATCAACATCTCATCAGAAATAAAATTGATATAATGGCATCATCATGCCAATTATATTACATCGCCGCTCCTCTACTCCTGCGACCCAATATAATATCGATATAGCAACAACGAGCATGTTATATTGCTCATCTATTTCCGTGACACAGAATGATACGACCATCGACATTCAGTGACACACGAGAATAGTATTTCAACAACCCTCAATATTATCATTCATTTAAAACCATCAATATATCATAATTCAACAACAATACGAATATCAATTTATGTTCGTACGTCAACACGAACATGATAATCGATTAGGATTAGACTATTTCTAGCGTCTCGAGGCTCATGAAGTATCTATATCATTTTAACAACTCGAAATTAGCTCATTACAATAACATCAACATATAAATACAATTTCTAATAATATTTTAAATAGTCTCATATTATACTAAATTCATCCATAATAGATGAGGTTCGTTGCAAATTTACCCGATTGTAACTATAATTCAAAACAAACAAATTAATTAAGAAAGCTATTTAACTACTATCCCACATACAACCAATAAACCCCCAATTCATATAATAGTCCTTGCTACTATTGTAAAAGTAAATTTGTTTCTCTGTTTTTTTTTTTTTTTTAGCATTACAAAATTTCCATCATGCATAGATTCACATTACTACTACTAAAAATCACACAATCAGTCCCTACATATCACACTGTATCAGGTGTTTCATCGAGTTTCCCAGCCTTGAAAATGCACTCAAGATGTCTATCCATACAACCCACATAAAAAGAGAACAAATTTAATGAGCTATATTTTATATAATTTAGTGATTAGCGTGGGGCATTGCAGAGGAAGGGCATACGGAAGTAGATCTAACAGCAAAAAACATCTATGTAATATCTTTGAATTCAAGAGCTTATTGATCGTCACTTTTCAATAATAAATTTATGTTTGTATATGATTAATCCGCAAGTGTACGGTTGTCAAGTTTTAGTATTGTAATTTGGAGAAAAAGTTGTATATTTAACAAGGACTGATAGTAAGTACCAAATTAAATTAGTTTAACTATATTTAGTCTATGATTAATGAGTGAAGATTATACTAATAGTTTGTTTGTGAAGCTCAAACTCTTCAAAATGTAATTTTTTTCAGGAATTCTCGCCTACCAAACGGTCGCTACACAAGCCACCGATAGATTGGTATTTCCTTGAATTTTTACCTTCAGCTTCGTCTTCTACCTATCGGTTGCTAAGAAGCCACCGATCGATCGATATTTCCTTGAAATTGTTGCTCATGTTTCGTCATTTGCCGATCGATAGGTGTACATTTTTTCTTCCGAACACGAGATTTCGTCGTTTCTTCGATTAGTTTGCTCGTTTGAATCATTTTTCATCGTTTTAGCTCATTTTCTTCACTTTCATACACTTCGACATTGATTCTTGAAACATACAAAAACAACACAAAATCGCATATCATCCAAAAATCAACATAAAAGCATATAAATCATAGAAAAATATTGTAAATATCACACTTATCACATGTCCCTTTAGGGGCAAAGGTTGGTTGTAGTCCCACCTGGTTTTTTTTTTGGGTCCACACACACACACAACACACACACACACACATATATATATATATATATATAAAGAATCGTAGGTTGCGACTTAAATAACATTTTAATATACTGTTATTGTATAGTTTCAATACTTTCTATTTTCCTTCATCAAGTTAATATAATATATTACATATTACTTTTATATGTTTATATATATACTTCAGAAACAAATTATAATTGAGTAGATTAAAATTTTTTGGTTACGTTCCTATTTGCATCACATTGGATCTTCATCCTTCGAAACAAATGCTTTGTAATTTACTGTATTAGGTATTCCAATTCTTAATGACCTTCCATAGTATGGAGATACCCACCCATGCGAATTGACTGTCGTTCTTCTAGGCCTCAGAACGTTGTGTACTTATTAGTCACTTGAACAATTAGGTGTTCTACTGTAAAGTTTTTCTGGAGTCACCGTAGAAATCAATCAATCTTGATATTATCTCACTGAGAGGAATTTATGAATCTTCCTGATTCATACATAAGAAATTTGACAATGTTTTATGATGCTGGCCACCTGACACAACATTCTCATTTACCTAGACTTGAGACTGGTAACGAAATTTGGAGGTACAGTAGAAAGACCCAAGCAATTACATCAGTAGCCTATTTGCTTGTAATCCTTTCCATTTACATAGAGGATATCAAAAGCTAGAATTAATCTGGCTGGAACGCAACTTGGCCAGTCAGACCATTCATGTTTTGTAATATGTTGGCTCATCTCGATCAAATGTGCTTAAGGCCCCAATATCCAGGCTTCCTCCCGGGCTGTTCAAAATGGTGTTATATGAGAAGAAAATGGTCCACGTTTCAGGACATTCTATAACGCCTCTCAAAACCAGCTTATCCCCTAGAGCTACTATATAGATCCCCGGCTCTGAACATCATCTGAAACAGCGAATCTGAAAATTTAATTATTTTTAATAATTTATTTAAATTATTATATTATTGATTTAAAATTAAAAAAAAAGCTGAAATTTTATTAAACATTAAATGCACTTAGGATGGTTAATTAGTTGTTTGCCTTGATTTTTTTTTTTCCCCCAAAATCTTGTATTCTACAGCTGCCTCCTGGGGGAGCCAGAAAAAATTCAAAATATTTAATTATTAAAAACTTCAAAATATAGATGTAATGTTTTAATATTTACTCATATAACAATAGAATACCAAAGTTCTAATATTTCATTCATAATAAGTTCAAAAAACAAAATAGTACTATCTTCAGAACACTGTTTCTTAAAATAAAATCAATTTATTATTATTATTATTAATAATGAGACTATATGAAACACAAACTAATTATTAAAACCAAAATGATGGTTAAAGAATGAAACAAAACTATGCAAATTTTACAAATATATATGATAAACCAAAATCAAAGGTTGGCAATGTGAAATGCTTACAAACAAATGTGATGAAAAAAGATATAATAGTAAAAATACATAAAATAGTGATAACAAATCGACATCTTCGAGAATTAAAAATTATAGCAAGAAGACTATATTTACATAACGAACTGAAAATGCTTTTACAGAACCCGATTAAAATTTGAAAAGTTGAAAAGTTTTCCGAACTGAAAATGCTTTTACATAACGAAGAACACTTAAAATTTGAAAAGCTGTACTTGTCTCAATGATATTAAAACCCGATTCTGCATACAGAAAATGCATAAAATGATTGTTCTACTTTTCAATAATACAATTTGAGAAAAGCAACAACCAGAAAATATCAAACAAATAAAAAGTGTTCAAAAGACAAACCTGCTGCGTGCTATTTAAGGACGCACCAACATTCAAAGGAGCACATCTTTTGTGAGATGCAGAAGATGACAGCCTCCACCACGGTGCCTAAAAGTTAGGATATAAGGAAGAAGGAATGTGGTGGATGAGTAACCTAACAAGTTCCTAAAAACAGAAGAGATGCTCCCAAGAATGAACTTCAATAGATCCATGCCTACACAAAAACAGAAGAAGAAGAACAACAACAAAAAGTGAGTTCGAATAAAGCAGGTCAGTCAACTCCCAAAATCGAGTTACCCACCAACACGTTGTGAATCACCAAAATCACAACTAGTACGGAGCAAGAGAGAGACTGCACATACAAATTAAAAAGTAATCAGTGAAACTTGACATGTATATAAACACATAACAAGAAAACTCCCATAAACGCAAGCGGCGATCATCAAAATGCCAGGTCTTTTGTGGATACCATACAATCACTTTGAAGATCCAAAACGTTTACGAGGTACAGACAATTATAATCTCCAAATAAAACTGAAAAAAAATCCAAGACATGGTTTCCAGGAGCACTATAATATAGAGCAACAGCATTGCAATAGTTCCAATATGAACCTTTGAATTGATCCGGGATGCATTCTTCATCTCTTCCTACCACCACGTTCTCTGAGAGACAGAGATAGTGAGTCTCCAGTAGCAACATTGTAATAAGCAAGTGATAAATTATCCTTGAGGAAACCAGCCTTCCCACTCAGCTTCTGTTTGTTTGCAGGAAGCTGGATGTCACCTGCGATTTTCTCTTTCAGACTTCCAACAGTTTCAGACAAAGATAGGACCGTTATCTCCAGCACTTGCCCTTTGAGATTTCCTTCATCAACATTTGGAACAGATATACTAATACGAGCAGGACCCTGGAGACAACATATGATACAAAACTTATTAGAGAACATGTAGGGATAACATCTAGAACAGAGATGGGATAAGTTCAATACCGAATGTTGAGCCAGAAAATGGTCTTCAGGAATGAGTATGGAGTCCTCAAGTCTTTGTCTCTTGGGCTCTGGCTCATCTGGCAGTGGAGGTGGAGCTTCCTCAGGTGGAGGAGGAGGCATGCCTTGAGGCATAGGTGGCGGAGGAACGGTATGCAAACCTGGTTGAGGCATAGGAATGGGAACAAAAGACCTGGGACCACCCAAAGGTGTAAACTGTGATCCAGGTGGCAATGGAACTGGAATATTAGGTGAATTCAATGGCACAGATGGAAACATTTGAGGTGGATTTGCCACAAGAGGTTGTCCATGCATCATTTGCATTGGAGGAGGAGGTCGAACAGGAGGAATGAAATTCACAATTGGAGGCCTGGCTGGTGGTGGTGCAATAACCCCGGCACCACCAGGAGTGGAGTACTGGACAGTGATTGGAGGCCTGGGAATGTTCAAGGCAAGGCCAGGAGGTGGCGGCAAAGGTCTAATTGACGGCATACCATGCAGAGGAGGAGGAGGTGTTGGACCTGGAAGGGTCCAACCATCACTGTTGGCGACATTATTTATGTCCTCGCCACCACTATTCTGAGACATGGCTTGGTTAGTAGTTCGACCAATACTTCCTGTATGGCCATCCCACATGGCCTGTTTCGGTTGCTCATCGTTCTTTTCAATCTCGGCTTTGACGGCATTAGAAACTTCTTCTTCGGTGGTGCCGAAAATATCAGGACGTGTTCGTGCAAGTCCCACAATGTTCCTAGAAATTTCATCATCTGCCGCAAGAGTTGTCTCTCTAATCTTGGCAAACATCCTATCCTTTTGCTCTTTGTACTTGGGATCAATAAGAGAAATCCTCATGTGTTCGGACATCTCATTAATAAGAATAAGCTCTCCTGTTATTGGAGAGACAACATATTTAGTTGGATCTTTTTCAGATAAGATTCTCTCCTCTGGCCTCTTCCAGTTTTTCACAATTCTCAAAGGTGGTTCTTGTTCTTCTGAAGTTGTCTTGGCTTCATTATTTTTTAAATCACCATTTTCCTCAAGACTAGCAGCCCTCATGCCCTCCTCAACCAATTGGACCTCTTCTTCATCCATATCCATTTCTACCTCCTTGCCAAGCTCGATAACATCTTCTTCTTCCATAGTGGTCATCTTGCTTCTCCTAATTACTTCTTCAAGTGTCATGGGAGGTGGTAAATCCTCATCCTCATCGTCAGCAAAGTCTATTGTCTCAACTACAACAAAATCATGCCAATCAATCATAGCCATCTGCACTCGTTCCCCCTCTATCTCATCTTCAGCCTTCTGCCTAGCTTGTTCTTGTGACCGCTCCCATTCTAGACGACGCAAGCAGCGTTCAAGGACAGTCGTCATATCAGCAACACTCTTCCCGATCTTATCCATCAACCCTTTAGAAGGCATCAATACCTTTGAATATGCATCTGCAAGCGATGTGAAGAACATGAACATGCTATGTGTTGGCCGCAGAAAATGGAACTGAGGATTAGAGCTCTCCCGACTAGTCAAACCAGTTAAAAATGATTTCCCATTTCGCGCCACAAACTGAGCAGTAAGCTTGATTATATCCAGTTCCTCCCCTGTTATTCCTTCAGGCAGTCGAACAGTATATTGCTCTGCCTCTGGTTGCTCAAGAACCTTACGAACAGTTCTAAATTGGGCTGCAGGATCAGGTTTCGATAAAGCATCACTTGCATCATCAGCTGTAGCAGAAGTAGATGATTCAAGATCAGGCTGAGAAGTTTGCTGCTGAATGGAAGCTTGATTTTGGGCCCGAGCTTCAGATAGGCGGTGCTGATAGTAAGCATGGTAAGGATCGGAGGAATGTAGAAAATTGAACTTTGCATTCCCTTCATTGTTGGCGATGATTCGTTTCTCAAAGTCCGGTCCATGCTTTGTCACAAACTGTGAAGTTGTGTCTACAATGTTTCTGATGTCAGGAGGTGGGTATATAATTCCTATAGTCCTCGTATGGGTTGCAACCGAAGGTGGAGCAGAGTTGGATTTGCCATTAACCTTTGTCTGTCCGGCATCTGTCTCTTCCGATGCGTCAATCACTTGAGAGAGGGGTATCTCACCAAGATTTCCGTCAACAGGTGGTGCTGGAAGAGGTAGTATCGGCAAAGAGCCTAGCATTTTTCACTCTGCGGATGACAATCAATAACGAACGAAAGTTAAATAAACACATCTCAATCAAGTTATGAATTTTTTAGGCCAATCACTAGAAAAAAGAGGGCGGGCAATTCATAAACATCATACCAAATATAGAACAATTAGGAAAAAAGAAATAAATGCTAAAAAGATGTGTACTCATCAGGAACACAAATTTTATATTAGTCCTTACTTACAGAACCAGGAAAATACCTTCAACACGGACATTTGCGCAAGCTAGCGAATTAGGGTTTCGGTATCTGAGACTAATTCTATATGAAAAATCAACACTAACGTAGCATAGAATCCGTTGAAGAACTTCGTGATTTTAATTATACACATATATGGAAAAAAAATATAAAAAATTCTTCATTAGAAAACTTCGAGCCAATTGGTGAAAGTAAGCTCCTCTGTTCGTAATCTACTTCTACAAGTCTACAGACAAAATCACATCAAACAGCAGAAAAATAATAGAAATCTAAACACTGTGATGACTACGCATTGAAACGAGCAATAGAAATGACAATAGAAACACCAAAAAAGAGGAGGACAAAAAAGAATTACAGTGGTTCGGCTGGAGAAATACATAGGCAGAGATTACCTGATAAGAGAGAAAGGAAGACGGTGGTAACTAGAGGCAAGTTCCGATGGCGCATACGGAGGAGACTGCGTCAAATCGGTGGTAGAGAGAGAAGTGGGTCGATGAAGACCGTGAGGTGCAGTCTTAATAGGTTAAATTGAGGCCCGTTGATCTGATATGTGCGGGTGACCGCTGGAGAGGAGGTGATTGGACACAACCCGACCCAGACCCATATCCGGAGCTGGGCCTAACCACTTGATCTGATGGTAGAATTTATTGGTTATGGTATTTTTTGGGCTAAATTACTTCTCTATTTTGAACAATAAAAAATGTCACCCTCTAATTAAAGAATAATGTCTAGGGGTGGGATCGGGTCGGATATCTCGGGAATCGGAAAATTCGAGTCGGATAGCCGAAATATCGGGTACCCCATATGCCTTACCGATCCCCGACCCGAATTGTTCGGGGTCGGGTACCCTACTTTTGTTTTTTTTTTAATTTTTTTTTTTTTTTGCTTCTACGATTCACAACAAACAACTTTTTTTTTATTTCTTGGAACCCGTTCGAGTTCCAAGAAGGTACCCGATTCCAAACCCGAAAATTTCGGGTCGGGAATCGGGTATTGTCCTGAACCCGAAAAATTACCGTTTTTTTCATTCCCGTTCGAGAATACCCTATCGGGTCGGGTCGGGTACCCGAATACCCGACCCGAATGCCCACCCCTAATAATGTCTATCCGATCTGCTATATATTATTATGTAAAATCATAAAGGAGACAGTTGTAACTTTCATATATCTAGTATAAAGAAAATTCTTAGGGCTATCCACTCTAGTTTGAAAGTAGGACAGGGGGAAGAATAGAGGAATTATAATATATCTATTTTACATAATGTTCATCTATTATTGTTCAAATTATAGGTCAAAACTTATAAAAAAAATCGTTTTTGTAAGGATGCATCTTTAATTTTTCATATTCTTTGGGTCTCGATTTAGCATTGATTGTAATTGATTTGGATCAAATTTACTGCGAAGCAATTAAATTTAATTATTAAATATTTTACATTAAAAGGAAAATGCTTAAAATTAATTAATACGAATCAAGGACGCGATATTATATAAATTAAGTTTTTATGTATATTAAAACTTAATATGCATTTACAATTCTGATTTTATATAAACCAAGACCAAAATCGACTCGCGAGGCATCGAATTTTAGAATCGATTATTTTGTTTTTAGAAAACAATTTTGGTTTCTGATTTCCGATTCTGGTGACATTTTAATCTTCTTTCCCCGTATCCAAAGTGATCCTGATACGATCATAAAAAGGAGAATGAAAGAATGAATGCAACACAAGGATGATAAGCTGGACAACCATCAAGATGTGAGGGATAGCTAGGAGAGTGGGTTGTCATGTCTTAGGTAATTTGTGGAGTAGCAACTTAAAGTTACACGGAAAGGTGTATAAATAGACGTGGGACGTTGTAATTGAGATATAAAAGGGAAAATATAGGAAAATACTCACACATATATTATATAAAAAGATAAACCCGATGCATACGCGTCGGGAAGAGTTTCGGTCACTATTATATAAAAAGATAAACCCGATGCATAATGCTCCTGCGATGCGCGGGTTCGGGAAGAGTTCTGGTCACTTTGGTATATAACATATGTGTATCAGTGTATCTGGATTCTGGAATGGTCCTAAGAACCATGCTACAACCAGGCTTTAAAGGGCTGTGGAATTAGATGATCGAATCTACTAACTTTTTTTAACCCACTCTAAGAAGAATAAACCACATGAACAAGCAAATATTCATTGATAAATTTAGGCATCATCATCCTGGAGCACAGTGCACAAACACGATTACATTCTCACCAGTGTAATAGAAAAGCCAGTTACTGAGAACACGAGAAACTTCATAATTCATGCCTCGGATGGGGAGCAATCCGATGTAGGAAATAAGGAAAAAGCTGGTCACCAGGCCATGCCTGAAGTCTACGCGTAGTAATTTAGGCTGGCTTTCTTTTTGGCTTGAACTTGGATGATACCTTCATTAAAATCTTCATGGTTCACCTGGAAAATAGATGAAACACATGAATAAATCGAAAATCGGAATAAAATTTCAGTTTATGTCACCGGTTTAGGCTCATTCTTTCAATTAAATATGTAAAGCATTGGATAGGGAAAGAGAAAAATTTGCACGTAAACACTTCTTTCCCAAAATAAAATAAAATCAAATATTATCACCTCAGTGGCATCACGACGAAGTGCCAACATGCCTGCTTCCACACAAACAGCTTTAAGTTGTGCCCCATTGAAATCATCAGTTGAGCGAGCAAGCTCCTCAAAATTGACATCTGGATGAACATTCATCTTTCTAGAGTGAATCTATGACAAGATCATAACTAAAAGTCAGAATTGCTAAAGAAAGTACCATCTGGCAAAACTGAAATTGACAACACATGCCCACCAAATATTAGCAAGATGCTCAAACCCAAATAAAAAAAGCAAGTTCCCAACTAGGATGGTAAACCTGCAAAATACGAGCCCTAGCTTCCTCAGTAGGATGGGGAAATTCAATTTTTCGATCCAATCGACCAGACCGCATCAAGGCAGGGTCTAAGATATCAGCTCGATTTGTTGCTGCAATCACCTGACGTGCAAAGAAGTGGTGCACACGAAAAAGAAGTGACATAGACAAAAACATAATGCAGTCCACAAATTCAATGTCAGAAACTTCAGACTGATTATATGAATCTTCATTATCACAGCGTAAAAGAAGGAAAATAAAATAATAAGAGAGAGAGAGAGGAAAATAAAGTGGTAGGAAAATAAACCTTTATCCTCTCATCACTGCTAAAACCATCAAGCTGATTGAGCAATTCTAACATAGTTCTCTGCACTTCTCTATCCCCGCTAACTTCACTGCACAAGAATATCACAAGATCTGAGAGTGTTATCAACATGGCATCAGAGCGTCAAGAACCTCAAAATCCAAACTTTTTGGAGCGCAGGTAACAAGATCATGGAAACATTCACTGGGAAAGCATGTGCTTACCTATCAAAACGCTTTGTGCCAATTGCATCAATCTCATCAATAAAAATGATACAAGGAGACTTCTCTTTGGCAAGTAGAAAAGCATCACGAACAAGTTTTGCTCCATCTCCAATGAACATCTAAATGCACAAGAATCTCACTTATAGACTATAGTGCATGCAAAATAAATAAAGTAATGCAACTAACAACAGTCTGACCATGCCAGAGACTTAATGCATCACATATCAATATCATTGCACACTGCAAGAGTGAAAATTGCTACCCCAAATAAATGGGATTTCAATGAGATTTATGCTACCTCAAGCACAAATTGGAAACTAACTGTTCGCTTTACGATGAAAAGTTGAGCATCAAAATGAATAAAACTATAAAAGAACCCTATTAGATCCATACACCGATTAGCCATTTCAACCAGTACAAGTAGCCACCGGCAGCAGCTCAACTCACAATTGACCACAAATTTCTCATCTCATTTATCTATCTCACAGAACCATTCTCTTATTACACTACTGCTGACTCTCACCTCTTCTTTAGTCGCAATAACAGCAGGCAAGCCTTCTGTGGGCTATTGATATCACACAGATTTAACTATTCTAATGGATAGAGAAAATACACAAATCGAGGAGGGCTGGGAAGTAAGTCGAGGAAATAAAAAACTAACATGAAACCAACCTAAATTACGTAATGTGGATGGAATTGGTTTATTGTCAGGTTCTTTATTAATCTTGCATCCACTAGGGGAACAAAATCTGGATCCCATCTGGGTAACTGATATGAACAACCCCCGCCCACTAAAATATGACTTGATTCCACTTTTAACACCAAGCGAACAACACTCCTCCCACTCAAGAAGAATCATCAAGTGTCTAAAGCATGATGCTGTGACAGAATTGGTAAAGCACTCCCCTCCAAAGTGTTTTTAAATCACCATGCCACGAGACTCAAATGAACTAGAATTTTGAAATTAGACTGGAAAGATTTAAAAACACACTGCTACGTTAAAACAAATTTGGTTAGACATAGTAAGTACATTCAAGTATAACATTCATCTGTAAATAAAACAAGTCATAATCTGGCGCTCCCTTTAGTATTTAAGAGAACATACCATTATGCTACACTTAAAGAAAATGTATTATATAACATAATGACGACCAATGAAAACAGATTTAAGAGTAAGGATAGCATTTTCAAGATTAGATTATACAAATTGCTAGCTAAAGAAAGTATAATCAAGATCAATGATAAGAAAGTTAGAGAATGAATAACCTGCACAAGCTGGGGACCTGCTAGCTTCAGAAAAGTAGCATTTGTTTGGGCGGCGCATGCACGGGCCATAAGAGTTTTCCCTGTCCCAGGAGGGCCATATAAAAGGACTCCTTTAGGTGGACGAATTCCCAATTTTTGGAATCTCTCTTTGTGTGTCATGGGCAATACAATTGCCTCAACCAATTCTTGAATCTGCGGTGACATAACAAATTGAATAGTATTAATCAAACATCTTTATATCGAATCACAAAAGTGACTTTCATCAATTATTATTAAATGATGTTATTAGATTTTGGTTTATCAAGTTGGTCGTCTCTTGAACTAAAAAGACAGCCAAAAGCTCCAAAGACAACATAGGCTAATTCCGGTTTTATATGCAACTAATTATTATTTAAAACATAAGTATTAAATATTGTTCATGAAAAAAACATAAGTATTGAAAAGTTAACAAAATAGTCAAGGATAAAAAAAAACATGCTTGAAAAAGATTGACAAGAAGAATTTGAAATGACCCAGGGAGATAAGCTTGCCTGTTTCTCCAAGCCACCGATATCATTATAGTCTTCAGTTGGTTTTTCATCGACCTCCATAGCTTTTACCCGAGAATCATACTCAGATGGCAAAGTGTCCAAGATGAGGTAACTGTCTTTGTTCACTCCAACCAGATCACCAGGCTTTAACTTATCAGGATCAACCAGGCCTACTACGGGAAGAAAAATTGTCTGCATTTCACAATCTAAAATTAATAAAGTCTTCGAAAGGGTGAATGGGTTCCATATGAAGTAGAAATCAAGATTAAAAGAGTGTTTTAAGAAGAAAAAAATCTACAAAATTATTTCATTTCATTATTTTGACACCTATATACAGTAAAAGATCGTTAGAACAACTTTTAAAATAGAATTTTGACGGACAAACACCTATATGTGGAAAGAGTGAGAAAAAAATGCATATCTAAGGCCACAGGCCAATTTGTTGTTCAAAGAATAGCAATAGTAAAAAGGAAATGCACTGGATTGAAACACATTGAAAGGAAAAAATCCACAATAACACACCCCTAACAACACATGAACAAAAACAAGAGATTAAGAGAGAATAAGAGTGAGAGAAGCATAGGAGTATTCCATTTAACCTGGCGTGTGGACGTTTTAAGCACAACACATTTTCCCATCCTTTGTGAGTCAAGATCAATATTTGCACCATCTTCTTCAGCCTCCTCCTCTGGGTTCATCTCCAAAATCTGACAAAAAATACATCAACGGGTCAGAACCCATTAACTCCACAATAACAAGCCAATTTATTACATAAGTGAAATTACATGGAACACTTAGAAACAGAAAATGCAACGATTGGACCTCAATACATGGCCGTTAGAGCAAAGCATGCCACTGAAATGTTATAAAGCTATGTCCATGCACTTTTTAAACTATTTTAAAGGTCAGGTGGCATTCTGATCTCCCAAGAAATGTTTCATGTAACATCCATGGTTACAAATCCTAAAATTACTATAGAACTCTGACACTGATTAGAGGATATACCATATACCACGAGAAACCACTACTGCCTCTCGCTTTGTTGTGAAACTTGGATGGCAGACTCAATACATTGGCCATTGCACTTCATCAACTTTTCCAATTAAAGAATCTATTTGCATTATAACTTTTCTTAACCCACAAAGGAAAAGAAAAAAAAGGAACAGGCTTGTGGCCATATAGGTCCCGATAATGTCACACAGAGTCTCCAAATTTTCTTTGCTAATAGAAACCTAAATCCCGAAGCCGAAACCACAATAAAAAAACACGTTGTCTCTATTCGATTTACATTTCTCCCAAGCCGGAAAAAAAACATAAAAAGCAAATTTAAAAACACTTAATAAAAAATAAGGACCCAATATGCACCAAGGTCAATCCTAATTAAATATACGCACCTCCACAATGTTCCCAACTAGGTAAGGGAGTTGCTTGTTGAGCTTGATTTTTTCCTGATTCTCTTTTATCTTTTCCCTGAAAGAATCCAACTCTAGATTCGTTCTTTGCAACTCATCCTGTAAAAACACAGAAACAAAAGCAATCACATAACATCTCAATACATATGGTTTCACTTCAATTATTCAATTAATAACCCAAATATCGATATCATAGCAATCACAACCGAATTGCCAGCTAAAATCGACAAAACCTTGAGGATTCGAATCTCGTTGTCGAGTAGGCGAGAGGCGCGAATGATATCTTCAGTTGTCATGGTGGACATATGGTCGTCCTCGAAATTGTCTTCCACCATCGGCGTCGCCATTTCCGATCAGCTATGTGTAAAATTCAGGGAGTGTGTGGGAAATTTGGGGAAAGTCGATTCAAGTAAAACGATGGTACCTTGTGAAAGGGGTATATGAACATGGGCCAGCCATGAAACATTGTTTGGCCCATTGGGCGGGATACTTGCAGGCCTGTAATTTTTAGCTTTTTACACCTATCAGACAATTTTCGTATTTATTTTACTGAGTGGTTATTAATAATAAATTTTATATACAAAATAGAGTATATACAACTACAGCTACAACAACTACTACTATTACTACTAAATCTTTATTTCCAATGAATTAGGTATGATACATGAACAATAGAGAGAATCAAGTCGGGTCGGACACTTGTGTCAGTCTACTCCAAGCATTTCTATCGGTCAGAATATGATATTTGAGGGGACAAAAAAAAAATATCAAGCTAAAATTGAATTCATTTTAAACATTTGAGCATCGATTTCTAAAAATGAACTTAGCCCCATATCAAAATGGTTTAACAATATTAACCTCTTGAATTTGGATCCAAAACATAGGGCTAGTAGCACAAGAATTTACTTGACAAGCTACATAAAAGCACATGCATTTATGAGGTTCTTTTGGAAGTACATTGAATCAATGAAGTTTTTATCCTATTGAGTAGAGTTGACTATATGTATCTCCCGATCCACATATACAAAATTATTAATGTTTTACACTAGTTGGCAAACACAACCCTCCTCCTTTATCCAAGGATGAATCTAGCCCAAGTATTTAAGGGGCAAAATTGTAGGTTTGTTTTTAGGATGGCAAAAAATAAATTTTTTTTAAAATTTTGGGGTAAAATATATATATATATATATATATATATATATATATATATATATATATATATATATATATATATATTGAGGGGGGAGCTGATCCCCTTCTTCCCATGTACATTGACCCCTGAGTTAGGCACGGGGCAGCTACATCCTTAAAAAAAATTAAAAAATTGACACTTGTCAACCCCCCCCTTCTCCCCAAAAAAAAATTTTGTATTTTACCTCTCCTAAAATTAAGGGTGAGCAAAATTTCGGTTACACCGAAATATCCGACCGAAATGAATAATTTCAGAAATTCGGTTCGGTCAATTCGGAATTTTGGTTTTTTTTTCGAAAACTCGGTTAGATCGGTTAAATCGGTTCGGTCTCGGTTATCAAATTTTACAAATCGGTTAAACCGATATAACCGATTTTCCTTTTAAAAATTAATTTTTTTAGAATAATTAGATTTTTTGGGCTTGGCCCATCTCGGTTGTCAAATATTTACCCTAGCTTTTTCTAAACAACTCACAAGAAGCAGCCGTTCTATTTTTTTTAAAAAAAATCGGTTAATTCTGTCGGTAACCGAAATAACCGATTTTTATTCGGTTTCGGTTAAATCGGTTTTAGCAAAAATTTCGGTCGGTTCGGTCCTACCAAAATAAATTCGGTTAAATCGGCTTTTCGGAATTCGGTTCGGTCGGTAAAATCGAACCGACCGAATACTCACCCCTACCTAAAATTATATTCCGATCCCTCAAAAAAAATTCTCATTGTTTTTTATGTTATTATTTTTTGTCCTCCATAAACAAAAGTGCTAGGGTTTGGAACCAGTCACGGCAGAGTTACTGGGAATATATTAAAGTTTAAAAGAAATGGGGAAGAGCAAGGATCGTGAACAAGCTTCTCCTCTGATGCCACGTGGTCATCTGCAAATACAAAGCAAACAATAAGTTTTGGAGCACAATGAGAGTGAGAAATATCTGCAGAGGGTGTGGTGTGGCATGAAACAACAAATCTTGGATCCATAAACCAACAAGTGATCATAATTTCTGAATGTGTCCATGTCTTCTCTAGTAAATGCTTACTGAGAACACGAATTCAGTTCGCTAAAGTTTTGTTGTTCCCAGTTGCGGCAACATAAGATAGAAAATAACAAAAATGAAGAGTAAAATAGACACCAAAATTTACGTGAAAAACCCTAAAAATAATTAGGGTAAAAAACAAGATGAAAAGATTCCACTATAATATTTGTGGGTTACAATCTCTCTCTATTTTTCAAAGAGAACAACACTCTCAATCTAGGATAAAACTACCTTACAAATATTACAGAAATACACTCAAATATAAAAAATATGACATAATACTCTGAAATGGGATTATTCGAAATGAAACATAATAACTCTATTTATAGGGGGCTCAACCGCATCCAAAACAAATATCGTTAAATTCCTCAACTCCCACCATCCAACCACCTTTGACCACTTGTTGCCGACAAGTTTTTCATACATTTTCACTCCTGTGAATTCATATGGATCCCTCCCATCCAAATCACACTGAAACGTATTCAAAAGTCAGGCAAACAATTCAAAAAATAAGTGAGGTTACAAATTTACTGTCATTACAATGACAAAAGATATATTTCCTTTTCTCATGCAGTAGGAAGTTACCATGAACTCAACCTTCGCAATGAAGTTTATGCTGATTGAACATGGAGCAGACCACATCATTTTTCACCAGTTTTAATTCCATTAGATGAGGTCAAGCAAGTTCCTAAATTGAACAAGAGAATCCATTTGAATGAAAATATAAGGCAGGATGTCGTGTATCCTCTAAATACGTGCTTAAACAAGTTCATCCATTTTTCTTTTTCCCTCTTCAAGGCACATGTATCAGGTGTTGGAAAAATTATGCTTAGTGCATTGAATCAAGCATGGAAAAGTCGATAAAATGGAAACGGACGAAAAAAGGACGAAAAGAGGTGTAAAACCACTGCCCCGCAAAACCCGGGCAGTGAGGCCTGAGAATTCCAAGGCAGCAGAGGCTGCAGCGCTGTAGCGCCGTTTGTTCTGCCTGGGACGGTTCCAAGGCTGTTTTTGAAGGTTGTGTAGACTTTGGCATATTGTTGCGATTTTTCATGAAAGTTATTACCAAATGATAGAACAACTCCATTTTAATTAGAACACATTGTTTCTACAGATTAAACAAAAAAATAGAGAGAAATCTATGCATTTGTTGACGCCATTTTCTATGGAAACCTTTTGAGTGCGCCTTTAAGCCTTTGTGCTTTAAGTACTCGTTGTTTGAAGTGCTTCTATCAAGAGTCATAGCCGTTGTATCTTGGGAAACAAATTGTCGTTGAAACTATAAGCACCATTGCGGGGCAATATTGTCTTAAGGACGGAGATTAGAAATATTGCATCAACATTCATCATCTTGAATCATTGTTACTTTGCTTGCTTATATTACATAGATACACATCCTGACAAAATATCCTACAATCTTAAATCATTATTTGTAACAACTAGCTTCTTCGAGTGCAACAAAGACGTCAGTAATTCATGGTGAAAGGCCCGAGAAATTCAACGGACAACTTCAAACGTTGGCAACAAAAAATGCTCTTCTGCTTGATCACCTTGGGTTTGACAAGGTTTCTAAATGAAGATGATCCTACCATTGAAGATGATGAAACAGACACCCAAAAGAGGGTTGCGTTGATGCTTGGAATCAAAGCAACTTCTTGTGTAAGAACTACATATCAACGGTCTTGACAATACATTATACAATGTGTATTGCCCTGTGAAAACCGCAAAGGAATTGTGGGGATCTTTGGAGAAGAAATATAGATCCAAAGATGCCGGCATGAAGAAATTCATTGTTGCACTGACGATTCCTGGACTTTAAAACGATTGATTCCAAGCCAGTAATGGCGCAAGTGCAAGAACTATAAGTCATCATGCACGACATACATGCAGAGAGGATGTGTCTTAGTTATTCATTCCAAGTGGCCACAATGGTTGAGAAATTGTCTCGTATGTAGAAGTATTTCAATAACTATCTCAAGTACAAGCGAAAAAGAAATGAGTCTTGAGGATTTAATTGTCCGTCTACGGATTGAGGAGGACAATAGAAATTCCGAAAGGAATGAGGAAAAAGGAAAGAGCATTTTTCTAGATGAATGTAATGGAAATTATACGTCAATTGAAAGCAATAAATTCATATTATTACTTATTTGATTGAGTTTTATGATTTGTGAACATGATTATCATATAAATCATAATTCTATATGCAAATTTGTAATGTTAAATTTAATTCTTTATGTTAGTGTTACCTTAAAACATAGTATGAGCCTTGTCTGTTGACATGATCACTTGGACTGCCACGGTTACTGGGTACTCGAAGATGAAGAATTTGGAGAAGGCTAGAAGCTACTTTGATCGAATGCCGAAGAAAAGTTTTGTTTTCATGGAATGCAATGCTTTTATGAAGAGGCATTGCGTTATATAATCAGATGGTGAGTATTGGTGTTGGTCCGAATTGAACGACCATGGTTGCAGTTTTTTATTCATGTTCCTCGTGTAGTGATACTGGTCTCGCAGAAATGGTAATTAAAATGCTTGATGATAGGAGAATACAGATGAAACCCATTGTCAAGGATGCTCTTCTTGACATGTATGCGAAGTGTGGGTGCCTTGAAAGGGGCAGAAAATATTTGACGAGTTGGGTGTGGATAGGAACTCAGTGGCTTGGGATGCTATGATTTCAGGTTATATGAAGACTTGCTGTCAGCAAGAGAGCTGTTTGATCAAATGCCAGAAAAAAAGATGCTATCTCGAGGAACACGATGATTGCCGGTTGCGCACAAAATGGAGAATCATCACTAGCGATCGACTTATTTAAAGAAATGATAAAAGGGAGAGTTATGCCCGATGAAGTTACCATGGTTATTCTAATTTCATCTTTGTGGTCATCTAGAGGCAATGGAGCTGGGCAATTGGGTCGTTGAATTTTTAACTGCAAACCAGATAAATTTGAGTATGAGAGGATACAATTCTCCGATTTTTATGCACTCCAGGTGAGGAAACATGAATGAAGCTGAATGTTTTTGAAGCAATGGAGAGTAGAGGTGTGGTTTCCTACTCTGCTTTAATCACAGGTTTTGCAGCTCATGGTCATGGCATTGAAGCCCTTGAGCTTTATGCAATTAATAAAAACACAAAGGAACCGGATTGCATAACTTACATAGGTGTGCTAACATGTCACACAGGAATGGTAGAAGGTCGAAAGTCTCTGAATCAATTGAAGCTCCAGATATAGATAGATCCCTATGCATGTATAGTTGATTTGCTGGCCGGGTGGGTAAACTGGATGTAGAAAAAAGAATAATGGCAAAATGCCAATGCGTCAGCGTGGAGGAATCTATGGCTCTCTGCTAAATGCTAGCAGGGTACATAAAAGAACTGATCTTGGGGAGTTTGCTGCAAATAAGCTATTCGAGCTTGAACCAGAAAATTCGGGGAATTATGTCTTTTTATCTAAGACATGCATCAGCAGGGATGTGGAACGAGGTTGGGAGAATCAGAAATTTGATGACAACAAGAGGCGCGACCAAGACGATTGGATGGAGCTTGGTTGAGCATGATGGGAAGATGCACAAGTTCATGGCAGGGGATTATATGAACATGTTCGATCAGTTGATATCTATAATATTTTGGCAGAACTTAAAAGAAAATCGCAAGCGGCTGGATATGTAGCTGATAAAAGTAACGTGTTTTGGGACGTCCTGGACGAGAAGGGAGAAACAGTGGGAACTCACAGTGCAAAACTAGCTGTTGCATTTGGTCTGCTTGTTTTGAACCGAAAACTGTGATACTAGTAATGAAGAACTTAAGGATATGTTGTGATTGTCATATTGCTATGAAGTTGATTCTATAACAGAAGAAAGAGAGATTATTACAAGGGATAACACAGATTTCACAGCTTCAAGGACAATGCACTCATGCAAGGACTATTGGTAGTGTTTGTGATGTGAACGGGACACAATTTTTTAAAAATGAATCTTACGTGTTCAAGGAAATTTCTGTGTCATAGTAGCATGTTACTGCCACCTTGACGCGGGTTAACTGTGACCAAAATGGAAGAATTACACAGTAAGAATAATAAAGACATAATCTTTTCATAATCGACTCTAAAACAAAGCACAATATTTTCCATCAAGATTCCTAGGATACATTTCAGAAGAACTTTCAAGAAACAGACATGTAAACAAGTTCAAAACATTGAGATCCTATCAGCATACAACCTAAATTATAGACTGAACACAGGCTAGTGATTCAACCATTGTTTTTTAACTTTTTGATATGTTCAGACTTAAGACTAGAAGTTCTAAACCTTGATCGTTGATTTCTGAACGGTAGATTAAGTTTTAGGCCTTTTGTTACTGCAATTAGGGCATTTATACTGTTTGATATGCTCAGCTTTTGCAGGTGTTATCTTGACACATTTGCCATGGAACCATTTCTCACACACATCACAACAAATCCAGAACTCATCATTCGCATAGTTGTCTCCACAAGAACCACATAATGTTGCTCCTTGTTCTTCTTCCTCCTCTCCGCTCTCAAATTCATCCTTTGATGCAGGCATCTTATTAGATTGTGACTCGTCCTGTTGATTTTTTAGAATTAAAAACAGAAGGTGCACGACTGATGCATGCGAAAATGTAAAAGCTGAAAACAAAAGTGAATCTTATAAAACAGACTCACCATTCTATCACTAGATTTGGTCTTGCTGCTCTTATTTTGAGCGGTAGCTTGGTCATTTGCCTGCTTAGCAGCTCCCATCACAATCTCAAACACAGATGGCACATCATTAATCATCTGGAAAAGCCTCTTCCTGTGCAAAATAATTTCCAAAAACTGCTAGAATCAGCTAGTACAAGGATCATATTGATCTAAAAAGAATGGTGGTCTCCAAAAACAAAAAAACAACAAAGCAAACAACCAAAAAGATATATGATGTACTTTCCCAGATGCTTGAAGTTCTACACCAACAGGACAAGTACAAGAAAGTTGAAATAATCTCGCAGGGTTTCAGACAGAAAGATGTCACATCCAGAAAATAAGCATAAGCAAGAGCTCAGAAAAGTGAAAGCAGCGGCACAGCACCAGTATATAACATTTTGTTAAAACTCAGAACATAAACTAGTGCAATATAGGTGAGGTCAATGGTAAAGTATTGATTTTCAAGGGCATAGCTCTTGGAGTCAAGTGACACTGAGTGCCTGGTTTTGAATTTCATTTAAAAAAAGGTGCAGTACATGGAGAGGGTAAGGGAGAAACCAATTCATGTAGCACATTCTAACAATATAAACATCCAATAAATAATTAATACACATAATTATATTATTAAATGGCAAAATCCCATTTGGTCACGCATGCATTCAGAAAAAAAGGTATTTTTTCCCGTGAGTGCATGATTAAATTACTACTGTAATTCCAGGAGCATGACCAGTACAAACCAATCACACACTAGGCTCTAGAATTTTGACTTCCCACCGGAGAACTCCACCTTCTAGATATCAGGTAAACAGCACTAAGATGTCCTCATCTTGACGCACCACTAGTCAACTGGATTCTGAATCTATAATTTGTAGGAGCCTTTAAAACTTAAAGACTTTTCATGCTTTCAACACTAAGAAGTCTAGTAATACGCTAAAAACTGACCAGATTGACAACAAATGAAAACTACCAACATGTATGCAGGAAATAGAAAAGGTCACAAAAGGAAGAAGATACTTTCTAAAGAGAAATTCCAAACTGAACTAAACAATTACCTCAATTTCCAATTTCAACAGAATAAAATCTCATGTTAGTCATCCTTCGAAAATAAATGAAATCAGAATTTACTAAAAACTATTTAGTAATCTCAAATCTAGAAATGGCAAATCATAAATTAACAGAGTTGGAAGTCTAAAGGTGCAAACATAATTTGGAATATATTAATACAGCGCAAAAGAATTACAAAAGGATAGAGGTAGCTTCACCAATATTTTTACCTTTCACTCTTACCAAAGCCAAAGCGGGCACCAAAGTAGAATGCAACAGAAAGCAGCCATGAGTCGCCGTGAACTGCAACGAGTGATACCCAATCCTTTTCTTGCATTCCATCCCTAGCAAAATTTATTCCCAGTGCTGGCTCGGGAAGTTCGGGAGGTACCTCGTCCGCAGGAAGGTTGACTTCCCATGTCTCATTTGGAAGTCCATATAGACAAAGGTTCTCCTTTTCTGCACGCAATCAATAAATTCAGAAATATCACTGATCTCCAAAGGTTATCTAAATTCACTTCCTCAAACTGATATGTAAAAGATTATATAAGAAATAAACAAACTACGAACAATGGCATGACTTAAATTCCACTAATAAAAGTGTTTTTTTTTAAATTTGCCATAAAACGTAAATATAGAATTAAGTTTTATGATCATTAATGGGCAAAAAATTGTCTAAAAGAAGATACAGATAATGTGGACAACTGAACTTGGAATGGCTGCATTTAAGAATGCACCCAGAATGATGTTATGAGATGAATGATACTCAATCAGGTAGTTGCACTAAGATTCTAACCAAAAATTCTACTGTTCTGTTAACAAAAAGACAACTTGGCAAAATAGACTCAATCACAAGGGCGTAACTTAGGAATCCAAACTTATACTTTACCTGAATATTATATAGCTATAAATTTCAACTAATATCAACAAATTTCGATATGATGAAGAAACTAAGTACCGAGGAAAAAACTTTTGAGGAGCCTCAACAAAAGTATACTCTATGCTAAAAAAATCTCAATTCTCATTATTAGTTGCGACTCAACAAACCTATTGATAGCAGACGGATGAAAAACTTCTGCAAGAATTATTAAAACAATGGCATTCCGGCAGCTCTGAATGCTCAATCAACTCCCAAAAAATGAACAAAAATGCACAGTAGATTATCACATTTTGCAAAACAATCCCCTCGCGGGCATCAAGAAACTACAAATTAAAATTAGGGATAATTACATCTAGACCCCCTCGACTTTGGCCTATTTACAGAAATCTCCCTCGACATTGGCCTATTACAGAGACCTCCCCTCCAGACATAACACCGTCAAAAACAATTAACAGGATGCGTGAAATGACGTTTTTGCCCTCTTAAACATTATAGATACACCACCTTATACTATATGTAATATAAAATTATAAAAAAATTACATATACACCCATATGGTATATTATATATTATAATTACACCATCTATCGTGTCATATTATTTTTATTTATTTCTTTTATTTTTTATATATTTCTTTGTTTGTTTATTTTTTATTTATTTCATATAATTATCTATTAAATATTTGTAAACTATAAAATAGCTTTCATATTAATGATAATATTTTACAACTACTTATATATAAAAATACATTCAATATTATCTAATTGTATTATTATCATAGTATTTTATTTTATTTTATTTGTAATTATAAGATAAAAATGATATTGATTTAGGCCATGATCTTTAATGACAATTATATTTTAGACGTTGACTTTAAATGATATGTATTAGGCCATGATCTTTAATGACACTCAGTGTTTTATCGAATCAGTTTATTCGATTTAATATAAAAATCAGCCACTTCGGTTAGCTGAAAAACAAATTTGGTCGGTTCAAATTTTGGTTCTGAAGCTCACCCTTTGTTGAACTTGTATATGGGTAGTTTGTTTTCAAAATTTAAATTTTTATACCGTTCCTGAAATTATTAATCATATATTATTTATATTTTAAATCATTTATTGAAAAGTACGATTATTATATATTATCAAGTTCGCTATTTTTTGGCTGATCAATATTTATTTACGTCAATTTCGAAAATGACAATTGAACATATTATTTTTTTTAATCTGACTTTCAATTCGATTTAATTCTAAATATACACAATGTCGTTATTTCTAACAAAAGTTTTTAAATTTATATATATATATTGAAATTTTCATGGTATATATTGATATTTTACAAGATTGAATAAAAATGATAAATATTAAAATTATTAGGAAAATAAAAAACAGATTTGAGTAAGTAGTAATTATACATGAAATAAACAATTCGAAAAATAAAATAATCGTTTTATTACGATCACACCACCTATAAAATATCATAATTACAAAGACACCCCCTCTAAAAATTTAGGTCAAAATAGTGATCAAAGTTGACCAGGTGCAATTTGGGTTTCCAATAAAAATTAATTGAGGTTTTTATAACGGCCGTTAATTTTACTAACGGCAGGGGAGGTCTCTGTAATTTTCCAAAGTCGATGGCAGCTTTCTGTAAATAGGTCAAAGTCGAGGGGTGTGGATGTAATTATCCCTTAAAATTAAGTAATAAAGACGTATAACAGTACAATTGAACTAATAACATTAGGAATTTAGAAGTTTACCAACATAAACATTCAATAGGGAAGAACTATGCCAAAAATATTGATACTTGCACAAAGAGGCAGTTTTTGCATGAACGCCCTTTGTTTCACAATCATCGCTCAATACACGTCAACAACCCGAGTTTCAAGGTTACTTAATCACCCCGTTATTTTAAATAAGAGTCGAGAGGTTTAAAAAGAACGGAGTTGAGGACAAACTCACCGGGATTACACTGCTGATAAAATTTCTCAACGTCTGCAACAACCACAATAACATACAAAACACCAACAAATTAGCCACTGAAATCAACTTGACTCCCAAATTCACCCACCAAAAAACCACAAAGGAAGCGGGAGCGGGAGCGGGAGCGGGAGCGAGCATATTAAATCTTTAAGCAGATGCATATACACAAGCAAGCGACTCTTCTAGACGATAATAAGTATCAATACCTGAGGTGAGGGCCTTGATGATGCCAGCTCTACGGCCTTTGAAATCGTGAAACACTTCCTCGACAGTTCTCGGTATCTGATGCGGAATTCCCTCCATTTCCAATTCTATAACACAAATTACAACAAGCCCACGAAAATAACTCAATAATTTAACCCTTTCGTCCGAAAAATCGAACAAAATATTGAGCGACCCAAAACCCAATTCGGCAGCTAGGGTTTCTCCTCCATAAATCCCCTAATTACTGGACGTGCAGCGCACGCGTTTGTCAATATGCACGACTGAAAATACAAAGATGAAAAGAGAGAAGCAGGGGGAAGGAGAGTGAAAGGGATTACCGAATCAGGGTTTTAGACTTCCGTACTGAAAATTTTGGCATTTTCGCCTATAATTAGAAGCTATTTTTTTACCGTTCTTGTGATTGATTTTCGGAGGACACTCAGCGTTTTGTCGTCTTATGCCACCATACTTCGCTGTTGTCTACGTGGCAATGATCTATTGGCTGAGAGGAACATACTGATGGGCACATCCAGTAGCGAGAAAAAATAACTATTTCTGTAATTGTTTTTTTTTGTTTAAAAAATAATCAAAATCGTTATGCTTTTTTCATTAACCATCGATTCAATTGTCATCTTGGATCTATCATGTCAGGCATTATCTCGTGGGATAGACAATAATATTTTCCTTGTAAGATATCCATAAAAATATTTGTAAACACCCGATTTAAATATCACTTATGAATCTACTCATTATGATTCACCTAAAATGATTGGAAATTAATTTATATATATATTTTTTATTTTAAAATATTTTATTTTAATATTGAATTTGTGTATAAATTGATTCGAATCGGGTGCATACAAGTCTTTCCTATTTTCTTGATACCACAAATCAAACTCAAATTTGCATCTAAAGGATCACAACTTTTTTTTTTTGTTTTGCTTCTAAAACCAATCATGTTTAAGAAGTTACGTATTTGAAACCGTAATAGTAACTATAAAAATAATTTCATTTATGTAATAAAGTACTTAATTTATAAATACAATTTAACGTTATTTTTGAAAAAAATTTAAATATTAATGATATTTTTATTTAACTATTAGAAAATTTACTATAATAATTGGGTATGTTTTTTAGAGGGATAATTGGATTATTTACGCAGTCGTAAGCTTTAAATTCAATATAATAAATTTTGTGTAAAGCAATTATATCACAGAAATCATAATTGAAATCATATCGGTTCCAAAATCAAAGCCCATCGATTTTAGAAATCATGATTGAATCTAATTCCCATGGAAAATAATTTTACGAATCATTTTAATATGAATGGTCTAAAATTATTGATATATTAATTTTTTATTTTAAAAATATTATATTTTAAGATTAAGTTGGTATAATGAGGCTCAAACCTAATGCATATTAGTATTTCCCAATTCCCATTTAGTAAGCCACTAGTTGGCCTGAGTGACACATATTCCCACTGTTTTGAAAATAGGATCGATTCGGCCGATTCGAAAGGTTGAATCGGTGATTAGTGCTTGGTCCGATCCGGTTGACCCTCTAAACCATCCTGCTAAAAACTCGATGGGATTCGGACTTAACCAGTCAGCCGGTTCCTTCAATTTTTTTAAAATTTATTTTAATTTTTTGTTAAAATAATAAGCCAAATTTTATGAACAAAAATATATTAAAGTAATTTATTATTGAAATAATTATAAAATTATATTTTATGTGTGTCTATTTATCAAAAAATTCATATAATTTCACAATATGTTTCTTATATATTATATATAAATAGGTTTAATTTCTCATAAATTATAAATATATAAATCATTCATATTTTTTAAAATATTTTCTTATGATTTGAGACATTGTTCTTTTGAACATTGATTGTTGTTTTTATATGTTTTATTGTTTTTCTTTTATTTTGGATATTTGATTTAATGTGATTATTTGAAATTTGACATTTTATGTTGATGTAATAGTAATCATTTTATTGTAAGGAAAGCTTGAAAATATGGCAAATAAATGATATATATATTAAAAAAATTAAAATAGTTATAACATCACACTGACATCATCATCGATCGAACCATTGGTTCAATAGGTCAAATATATAACCAATAAGAGCATCAATTTAATGTCATGTCCGGTTTTAAAAACACGGCCTACTCCAACGTATTTGAATTCGTACACTTGAAATTTTTAAAGTTTTTTTTGTGTAGCTAGTGATGATCCACTTTTTTGTTTTAACTATGTATATGTTTAAAAGAAATTGAACTTTTGAAATTACATTATTCTTTTACTAAATATGGGCACTACAAAGCATGAATGCGATACACAAATATTAAACTCAAGCACTTGATACTTGAACAATCAAATGAGGTGCAAATATACAAATTACAAGTGTTTTGAAAATCGGGTTTAACTGGTAACTGGTGTTTGGTCCAGTCCGATTGACATCTAAAACCAGCATGCTAAAAAATCAGTGGAAACCGGGGTAAAAAGCCGGTTCAACTAGTGAACCAGTCGATAGTTGAACCGGCTGGTTCCTTCATATCATGTATTATTAAGTACACCAAACATAATATCACTTATCATAATTTACTAAGCATACGCACCAAACACAATATAGTTTATCATTTACTTATCATCTAATTATCCACTTTTTTTACTTTTATATATCTATCACTTATTATATCATAACAACCAAGCGCATTGCACATTGATAAGAGATATCCTGCATAATTAAATTATTGCATCAATACCACATATTTGATATGGAGAGAAGCTGTGACATAAAATAATTCTAATGAAAGTAACATATTAATTTGCTGCATTGATGTTATTTTTAAGAGTATCACCATGACACATGTCATCTCTAACACATATTGTCATCATAGGATCACATTGTGCTACTTTTAAGGGTAACATCAATGTAACACATATTAATCAACGGGACAAGATAATTTCACATATTTGCATATATACTTAATAAGTGAAATTTTTAAAAATCATGTTGTATTTATGTAAAATTTAGTTCAAAATATGGGGAAAAAAATGATGGGTTGTATCATATTTGAATTTCATGAAAATCATTAATCAACCTGAAACATTACAAATAAATTGATTCAATTGAGTAGTATGATGTAATTGAATTATGTAGGGAGATTTTCAGCCCATTACCAGCCGGAAAAATGTTTTTTTTCAATTTAGTCTGGCAAAAATAACTTCAAATCGTTTAAGTCGAATATTAGAAAAATGGTCAAAACAACAGAGCTCCTCGATCTATTAGATTTCTGTCCACCGCACTTTGAACTCTTCATGGTTGTCTCCAATGTCCCACTACACTGCTACAAAAAGGCAACACAAACGGAGACAAATATATTGATGAATACTTCTCCCCCTTCATCTTCATCCAACAATCCAATGTCTTTCAGCAATCCCTCCACTTTTTTCATGAACTTCACATTCAGAAACTTACAATCACCTTCTAGTTTTTCGATTCTAGTTCAAAATAGTTGTAAACCCGGGGGTGAATAATTTTTCGATTACAGTTTACTACAATACATTTGAGATGTTTGAATGAAAATTTAGTGTTGAACATATGGCTCGTACTAAAAATAGGAAGTTGTATTGTGCGCCAGGATAGCGGGGTCAAGGGGTGATAGCCCCCTTGCGGTGGTCTCTATATTTGCTTATGAATTGCAAGATCATCAGCAATAATACCAATCACGTGCAGCGCTTGAGTCTAGCGGCGCACATATCCCACATGTACCGCTAGACTCAAGCGGTGCATGCATCAAGAATACACTTTTTGTTTAAGATGGTGGTGTATGTGGTGCACGTAACACATATTCAAATCCTCCTAGCCATTATCCTACTGCCAAGATCATCAGCAATAATGACATTAACGTGCACCGTTTGAGTCTAGAGGCACATGTATCACACATGCACCGATAAACTCAAGTGGTGCATGCATCAACAATTACACCTTTTGTTTAAGATACGTGTGCACCGGTTGTGTAAATGCGTGCACCGGTAGTCGGTACACATAATACCCTGCTTAGTATGTTATGTTTCTACTAATACGTCTGCTCCATCTAGACTAACCCTCACATGCTCTGAACCACGACAAAGAATGTATTTCAACGAATGGCTTTCACACTTTTGAAATATTATGTCACAAACTCAAAAGTAGCTAAGTTCATACTATGAAGCGGTGCATGTTTATAAACTTCAACTTCGGTGCACGTTTATAAACTTCAGATAGCGGTGCATGCTACAAACTTCAACAACGGTGCATGTTTACAAACTTCAACATTTGTGTACGGTTACAAACTTCAGAAACGGTGCACGTTGTGCACGTTTCTAAACTTCTTTTTTATCGGTGCACGTTTATAAAACTTCAACTTTTATTGATGCATGTTTATATACATTTTATGGCGGTGCACGTTTCTAAACTTCAACTGTTATCGATGCATGTTTACAAACTTCAACATTTAACGGTGCACATGATGTGACTAGAAATAGACACATCTATTGCGCTTAATTGTCTACGTTTTGGTATGTATTGATGGATGATTTGATACATATGCTACCTAATCATATATTTGTGTAAATGTAGGTTGAATTGAAGAGATTGATCTAACAATGGCGAATAAGGATCAAGAAATGTATTGGAGTTGACAAGAGATCAAAGTAGGCCAAGAAAAATGCATAAAAATTATATGAGGTGCTCGATCAATCGCCCAGAAGAGCTCGATCGATCGAGCAAGGCAGAAGATTTAAGCAACAAAATATGTGAGTGCTCGATCGATCGAGCAGAAGAGCTCGATTGATCGAGAACGGCAGAAAAATCTCGATCGATCGAGAGAAATTCTCGATCGAGAGAGAGACCAGAATCCTCAAAAATTAGGAAACTCGATTTTTACCATCTTGGATAGATTTTTACCCACTATATCCGATTCCTACCATATTTAATCAAATTTGGGGACCTTAAATCAGATATCCTTCATTATTATTCAGACTTTACATTAGATTTGAGACTCTAGAATAGATTTTACTCTCAAACTTTTGAAGAACGCTTTGGAGGATCAAAACACGAAGACGTAATTGATGAGACGGAAGCGTGTTTCTCTTTAGTAACTCTTTTCTACCGATTATTTTATGTTTTATAAACTAGATTTTGTTGTTTTTAGATTGATTATGAGTAGCTAAACTTTTTGATTCTTGGTTGAGGGATACTTGCCTTTGGAATTAAAACACTTCTGAAGATGTTGGTTTGATTGTTTGATTTTAATTCAATTCCAATTTATTTTTTCAGATTATGATTATTATGATTACTGTGTTTGATTGATAGATTGATCACCTAGTAATCATATACACAATTTAAGGCTAATTAAGAAGCAATTAAGATTGATAATTATCAGCTGTTAGTGTTATTAAATTCTTAGGAAAATCGAATGGGTAATTAATTATAACGGCTGTAGTTTTTATTGATTAGATTCGTCAAACTTACTAATTTTTGAAGCTATCATTGAATTAATCTTAATAGCTGTAGTTTTGGTTAAGGATTTGATAAGAGTTGAATATGAATGATGTTTTCTATTTGACTACGATTAAGATGAAGGGGGAATTAAATTTCCAATTGATGAATAATTGAATGAAATCGATTATTTAGTGATTTGATGATCAAGTGAATAATTTCCAATGGCAAAGCTGACCAAAAACCAAGGATTGCTTTTTAATCTTGATAATCTAGTAATTTTGTTTGCCTTAGTTTAATTAATTATAATTGAGAATTGAAAACCCCCCTAATTTTATTTGTTTAATTTTGTTTTTCGTTAACACAAGAGCATACACTTTTTCGTGGGGTCGCTCCCTACTTTCACTACTACATTAGTTTTATAAAAAAAAGTAGGGTTAATTTTGACGTACATGATAAACGCACATTATAAACTTCAACCTTTAAAGGAGCATGCGAGGTGTTACATGCACAATATACCGGTACATGCATGGTATTATCGGTGCACCCATGGTGTATTAAGTGCACCACCTAGTGGTGCACGTGAGGTTTTACGTGCATCGCCTACCGGTGCATGCAGAGTATTGTCTGTGCTGGCGATGTAAATAAAATCGTCGAAAATGTAAATAAATTTTTACCATTGTTTAGTGATTTTTCAGTGAAATCAATCTCACACACACTTTTCTTGACTGCTGTGATTTTACCTTCACACAATATCCATCAATAACCAAAATTAAAATCAAATCAAAACTTGGCAAAAAATTCGAAAATGAATGATAACACAGCCCCAGAATAACGATGAACGTGGAAGAAGAGGTGGGAGACTTAAAGAAGTATTCAGACAATTCATCGAATATCTGAAATGCACTGTAAATTAGTTCCTCATTCATCAATTTAAATATTTTGATTATAAGTAAAAATAATAAGATGATGACAATAAAATAGCAAGCGAATAAGAAGAAGACTATAATCAGCATAAGAAGACAACAATTTGTAGCAAATGAAGAAGAGAGAAGACGGGTTGAAAGAAAATTTGAAGAAGACAACATAAGTATCTAGGTTTATCGTTTGAGCTGCAGAGGATTTTTAAAAATAAGTTTTGAAGATTATATGAGGGGTATTTAATGGGAGAAAAGAAAGACTTCTTAGATTAGGATTTCAAAAAATGGACTTATTTGAATAAAGTATTTAAAAGGGAAAATTTAGTTGTAAAGAAGATTTTATACATGATTATGTTGAAATATGTTTTGGTAAGTGACCGTTATATTCAATTTTGTGCTTAACTACCCATGGTAGATCATAACTGAACAGCCAGGCCCAACGCGACGTGTGGATATAGACTATTAAGGCCCAAAGTTAACATTTATTATAGCTATTTAAAATAATTATAATTTAATATGTAGTTTCTCAAGTCGAAACCAAACTCAATATGTTTACAAACTAATAGACTCGAAATCAAACCAACTATGACTAAACTCAATATGTATAGTAACATAGTTTAATACATGGATTTAACAACTACATTAGAGATATATCATTTGATTTAATCCACAATATATGTAGGCATTTTGAGTTTGATTTGAACCACATATAATACACATCGCTATAATAATATCGGTCTAATAATACTCATGGTCAATAACATGACGGTCCAATAATACTCAATACGTCACTAACAAGACGTTTCAATAATACTCATTGTCAATAACATGACGGTCCAATAATATTCATCGCTATAATAATATCGGTCTAATAATACTCAATCTGATAAATTTTTTCTCCTTTTCAAAAAAAAAATAAAAAATCGAATCAATTTATTATGTAAACAACCACCAATATACAAGCTTCATAATATTATGATTAAGCATTTATGTTATGCCTATGACATGGTAAAAATTTGTCCATTGGTCAGTTCGATTACCAATTAAACCTAATTCTAGAAAATCAAATGAAAATGATGTTATTTTTAAGAAATCAGATCGGCTAAAGTTCATCAAAATCTAAACGAACCAATTTCTTGCACTAGAGCCAAATTTATTGTTGGAGTGCAATAATTGTCCCTGCTTGGAGAGCGATCGAAGCGTGGCGCTTGTGCTGCTCTACGGTTTAAAGATTAGAGTTGCATCGTTACCACCAGCGCAAAGTACTTGATTCTACAATTGGTATCAGAGCTAAGGTCACGAGTTCGATTCCCATGAGTTGTAAGGTAGTGCAATTATTGGGAGGGAGATTGTTAGAGTGCAATAACTATCCATGCTTGGAGAGCGATCGAAGCGTGGCGCTTGGGCTGCTTGCACTGTTACCACCAACTATAGTTTTTGGTAAAACGGCAAGTACTCGATCTTACATTTATTAAACTCGAAGATAATTAAAACAAATTGAACTATCGTTAAGCACTTTTGCTATGCATGACATGCTAAAAGTTTGTCCATCCGCCAGTTCGATTATCGATTAAACCTAATTCTAAAAATTCAAATTCAAATGATGTTAGTTTGAACTAATCAGATCGGCTAAAGTTCATCAAAACTTAGACCTAAACGAACCAATTTCTTGCACTAGAACCAAACTTATTAAAGTCGAATTTTCAAGATACTTAAAACAAATTGAACTATATATACAATTTTCCTAATAGTATGGTTAAGCACTTATTCTATGTATGACATGCTAAAAGTTTGTCAATCGGTCAGTTTAATTACCAATTAAACCTAATTCTAAAAATTCAAATTCAAATGATGTTATTTGAGCTAACCAGATCGGCTAAAGTTCATCAGAACATAGATCAAAACGAGTCAATTTCCTTGCACTAGAGCCAAACTTATTAAACTCGAATTCAAGATAATTAAAACAAATTGAACTATATATAAAAGTTTCATAATAGTATGGTTAAGCAATTATGCTAAGCATGACATGCTAAAAATTTGTCCATCAATCATTTCGATTACCAATTAAACATAACTCTAAAAATTCAAATAAAAATTATTTTATCTTCAGATAATCAGATCGGCTAAAGTTCATAAACTTATACAACGGATAATGGTATTTACCATAATAGTACATTTATTATTTTCAAAAATAGAGGCGTCATTACCAAATAAGAGGGATCCCATAACAAATTATTAAAATATAATATGCGTAATCCATAAATCAGAAATTTGGATCCGTGCAGAGTGACGATGATTTCCGATGACACATCGGCAAATTACAGCCACCAGCAAGGAGTTGACTTAGATCTAAACGAACCAAATTTCTTGCACTAGAACCAAACTAATTAAGCTCTAAAGATTCAAGAGAATTAAAAATGGAATATATATGTGCAAAACATGCCTGAAAAAATTACCTGAAATTTGATTTTGAGAAAAGAATTTAACCAAACCAAACTAATCTCTATATATAAGAACTAGTAACCAATTTAATAAAATAACTTAAACAAATTATCAAACTAAATTGACTCGGGAACTTACTTTTTGTTCCCCAAATTCACTCACTATCCCGAATACCAAAAACAGGTTGGGGAAAGAAAAAAGACAAAAAGAATGCAAAAGGAAAAGGAATAAATTTCTAACAATCTAGCCTCTAGTCTAAAATTAGAGGTAAACAAACAAAAGGGAATCATAAAAAATGAAAGAAAACAAAAACAAACAAACAAAAAAAGCATCGTATTTGACTTGAGTATACTTTTATTCAATCAATGCCTAGTATTGAAAGCTCTCGAAGTTGACTGAGAGGAGCCATTAGTATCTAAATTAGTTATTACAATAACTTATGAGAATATTACAAAATCCGTCACATAAGTCTAATTCGTCAAAGTTCGATCTCAGAGTAAAAACTTGGCTCTATTTTCGCTGGAGTACTTACATATAACCAAATGTTGCTGACAATCTGCAGATCATTGCTAACATGGCCCGAACATTGCTGATATATTCGGCACCACGTCAAGACTCTGGGGCGAAAAAAGGATTTAAAGTGCAAGAGAAGCCAAGTTGTTGTATTAAGATCAAATTTTGACTGATAAGATGACCAGAAACTAATATAAGTCGAATTTCTCTATTTTCCGGAAGAAAAAACCCTAAATAACAAAATGAATTACAATACCCAGCGGCATTGTTTCTTTGACATAAAGTTTAGTAGTATATAAGTACATATAGCCGCGTAAGTCATATATAAGGAAGTATATAATAATATCACTAATTATAAAATGTGCATGCATCAAATATCAGTTACTTAAAGACGTGGTGATTGTTCTCTAACTTGCTTGCCTCTGAACTTGTGGTCCAATCCCAAAATCTATCCGTAAAGGCCTCCTGGATCGAGCCCGGAACCAGGTTTACTGATTGCTGCTGCTGCTGCTGCTGCTGCTGCAAAGTGGAGAAGTGGGAAAAAAGATTGTTGATGTTATTATTACTGTAATGATTTTCTTGATTGAATGAGTAAGTATTCACTATCTTTTGAAGGTCATCGATTGGATTCGAGGTCGCATTAGCGAAGATTGTGGTGGCATTTGGTGCTATGGTAGGATAAATCATATGATCAGTTTGTAGTGGATTGATGCTGTAAGAATTGGGGCTTGAAAGGGCAAGAGAGGTGCCGATATTTGTGCTGCTACTCGGGCTCGACTCGGTTACTGGTCCATTGGTGTGATGTGATGAACGTGATGCATAATTAGCTTGGATCAATCTTTCCATGGAAAGATTCATCGTGTCGTTTCGATCTCGAGCTGACTTTGATCTTGTTGATGAAGATGCTGATGATGATGAAGGTTTTGTTGGAAGAGAACGAGGGAGAGATGGATGGTCTTCGAAGCCAGATCTTTTGTGGACTCGGCATATTGAAATTTCAGCCTGAAAAATTATTGTTCAATTCATTGGGTTAACTATCAAAGAAAATGAAATGAAAACATATGAATCAAGAGTTACTTTTGTGTTTGATGATTGCTTTATTCATAGCAAAGTATTCTATGAGGGTTTCATAAAACTAAGAAAAAACTAGAGATCGAGATTTTAAAAAGATTTTTTTTCCCTTCTTGATGTTGATTTCAACCATTAATCCTCATCACTACATCATCGAATCTAAGTTTATCAAACTCTCACCTTTTGTAGGCGCTCGGTTTCATGGTGTGGCAATCGATATTCGTTCATGATCCAACTTGTTCGGATCCCTTTCGGGGCCTTACCGGAGTAGAACACAAGGGTTTTCTTGAGTCCAATAGACCTCAAACTCTCACTTCTTATCATTTTATCAGCACCGGTAGCCTTCCAATATCCAGAAGTCGTCACCCGATTAGGTCGATCCCCGTTTCGATACTTCCGATCTCTTGGCACATAGAAGTACCATTCCTTCTCCCCTATTGCTGCCAAAGCTGAGACAAACCAAAACAAATCACACACACAAATTAGACCTAGCAAGAAACAGTCATATCAAATGAAAAGGAACATTTTTACATATAAATAAAACTTGTTTACTAAAAAAACTTTGAACAAACCAAGACATGGACAAATTAAGAGGTTGGCAAATGGAAAAGGGTTGCTCAGAAAATGGATGAAAAAGTGAGAATTATACAGATTTATATGTGTATATATACCAGGAAGTTCCCAAGGGTCATAGCGATAAAGGTCTAAAAAAGTGATGAGTTCAACATTAAAACGCTTGCCCTCCACCTTACGGCGGAGGTAGAATTCAATAAGCTCTTCCTCTGTTGGATGGAAGCGAAATCCCGGCATGATCATGTCGTGTTCGTGTTGGTCATCTTCGTCTCCTTCTTGCTTGTTTCTATCTTCTTCTTCTTGAATATTGCTCATGGCGGCTGCAAGGGGCATATAATTATGGCAAATTAACCCTCAATTATTTTTGTACATCAACTATATATTTGTCCTACTATACATACACAGATGGAGTTATTATGGATTTATAGGTATTAGAATGGAAGTGCAAGTTGATGTCGTGTAAGTTCTTAATTTCTTTATTTGAAATTATTATAGAGGAAGAAGATATGAGGGGATGACATAGGTGGAGTTGACGGGAAAGTTTATAACATTAAGTGGCTAAATATGATAAAATTGTAATTTCTTTTATTATTATTTTTAAAAAAAATAGATGTTTTATCTTTAAAATACATTAAAATTTCTTTATTCATCATATACATGGATGAACCTACACTAACTAACGGAGAACATCTCAAATTTTAATCAAATATAATCCCACAAAAATTGTTTTTAATAAAAAATAGTCCACATAAATGTTTTTAAAAATTTAGTCCAACAAATGTAATTTTAATAAAAGTGGTCTTATAATTGAAAATGGGACTTTGAAACCCTTTTTGATTAAAATAAAATTATGAGGCTAATATTGATTAAAAACAAAAGTTTACGACTATTTGATTAAAAACATTTCACATGAGACTATATTTGATTAGTTATAAAAGATTGAGAGTAGTATTGAAAAGACCCTTATTTTATATGACCATTTTTTAAAAAAAGTTACCCATATCATATCCCCAACCCCTCAATATTTAAAAAACCCATATTTTTGCCCCTTACTCACTCCAAAATCTAGATTCGCCCCCGATTTTTTATCATATATTTTTTCGAATATGCTAATCAGAAAGTGTTACACCCAATATGTGTTATACAATTTACATAGATTTTTAAAGGTTTTTAGTCTTACTAATTTTACTTATATTATGTAGTTGTCTTTAATAAGTGTGAGATTAAGAAAACCATTGCATTATAGAGCAAAAGGGTTCTTGTAATCTTATTGTAATATCTGATTTCACTATAGTGAAATCTGTAGAGTTGGCAAGTGGACGTAGTTTTCACATGTAGATTAAACCACTATAAATCTTTTATAATCTCTGGGTTTTATTTTTCGTCAATTATTAACGTTTATGTTAATTAAAATTAGCTAACAAAAAAGGACAATTAGCATACTTAATTGTTTTCTCGTGACCTGCCGATGGGTAGTTATTGCATTGAGGTGTTTCTCAAAAGGGAAAAGGACATCACAAAGCAAGCACAGGACAGGGTGCCCAAATTTCTCAGCGGTGGGTTTGGAGGCTTTCTTAATTCCACCATAGATTTTGTTATGTTCTGGTGAAAATTTACTAATTATTCTATTTCTTTTGGCTTTTGCAATCACATCATACGTTGAAAAGATTGAAATTCGCCTCAACTTTTTAATTCATTATAGAAGAAAAAGTAGTTAAAAATATTATTGAAAAGATTTGTAACATATAATATGATAAGATCTAACATATATTAAACTCGATGACAAACAGACACACACACATACGCTTAGCATATTAATTTACTAAATTAATGCCAAGAAACATTTGAATTGATCAACATATATAATTTGTTAATTAAAAGATAAGGGTTATTTGGCTTCTAATCATTTTGTTATGATCAATCGCTTACTACTAGGCAAAAAAAATTATAGCTATTAAAAGATGCAGATTTTTATTTTCTTATACAGTGGCAGTACAAAACCTCGTACTCAGTGACGGGTGGCATGAGTGGATGCACCACATGAGTGCCAATGGGTAAGACTTTTTATGCTATAGAAGGTGATAAGTACTTCGTCAACGAGCGTACGAGGATGTGCCGTGTAATTCCAAATATTCCCCCTAGAAGAATCCCCATAAATCGCTTCTGGATAGACTCGAACTCATGAAATCGCTCTGATACCAATTGTTAGGATCAATGCTTACAGCTAGACCAAAAAAATATAGTTGTTAGCAGATGCACAACTTTATTTTCTTATACAGTAGTAGTGCATACTCTCATACTAAGTGACTGATAGATATGAGGGGATACACCATATGGGCACCAATATGTCAGCATAGACTGTGAGAAGCACTTCATCTACGAGTGTACATGAGATATGTCATGTCTTTTCCAACACATTTGATATCTCAAAGTAAACTATGTGATCACCATATCATATAAGAGTGTTGTTATTTATACTTTACTTTTTGTTACATATACTACATAGATAAGGATCGATAGAGAATATCTTAATAAGGACTAATTGAGTGGTGATAATTAAGAAATATCCAGGATTTAGTTAGGGTTGGTTTGCATTGATATATCGTACTTGAGTTGTTGTACAGTTTAAATATTTGAATTGTATATCTACTATCAACCATAACATTTAGGAAAATGGTAAGTACATGATCATACAATTGAAATTAGAGCTAAATTATGTACTTCATTCCCGTGTATCTCAAATTTATGCAAATTATAAGGAGTGAGATTCTTGGGAATCAATTATTACCCTTATTGAGAGAGCGATTATTTTAGGATCGATTCGGTGATGGGTGGACAATCCATATCCAAGTTCAGCCAACTTGAGCTTCAATAGCCCGTGTTCTTGAAATAATTGCACCGAGAGATTATATCGAGTTCGGTTTCAAAACCGAGAAAATACACTCGACCTAAGCCGTTCTATAACCGGTTAACCATTAGAAGTCATTTTAAAGATATGCAAGTAAAATATGTAAAAATATTTTGGTTGAAACATTTTATCAAACACTTGAAATGCTACACTTTGGTGTTTTATCAAGCACATAAAATGCTTCAATAATGTTAATCAAAACAGTAAGATAAATAAATACAATAGAATAAATAAACATGAATTTATTTATGGAAGTTCGAATATGGTGTAACCCTTTTACTTCTCTCATTCTTCCATGAATGTAATGATACACTTGAAGATTTGGTTTACAATCAAACATGTACAACCCACTTAAGCTAATACCACATAGATAGCATAAACCCCTAGTCCACACAGCTCATACAGATTCATGTTGTTTAAAGTCTCACATGCAAAGACTATCCCACCCAGTTGTGATCTCACCAAAAGTTAAAATTGTATTCCCTCTTCTATTTAGCTCACAAATACAATGAATAGAGTGAATACAAAGGCACAAATGATATTGTAGAAGATCTGATATAAGCTTGAAACATGTGCCAATGGTTTGGGGAGTGCTCTTCGTTTAGCAGATTTTGTCTTTGAAGTTCCCCATTTGAATCCCAAGTGGGTATGCTTTGGAATACTTGGATTGATCTTCAATCTTCTGTTTTTGAGCTTCCAAGTCTTGTATATATATACATTAGATACAAGAAAATAACTATTGGGTGAGTTTTTGTAAGTTTTCAAATATTGCAACAGTCATATTCTGATCCTGGGCTATTTCTAGCAGTAGGGGTTCTCTACTAGTTCGAAGTCCACTAGTCGACGTCTACTAGTTGTGGGGTAGTCTACTGGTTGAGTCTGCTGCTCAAGGTCTACTGGTCGAATGGTCGAACCATGCTGGTTGTCGAAGGTCTACTGCTCAAGGTTGAGTCTGCTGCCAACCTTGCTATCCAAAGTCTGCTGTTCTGTTTTGTTTTCTAGGTTATGACCCTTGATTCGTTGATTTCTGGGGAAAGTGATCAACATAAAAATTGTAGCCTCTTAGCTTTTCATGGAATCAAGCATCGTTCGGTTTCAAGTTTGTATGAGAGAGTTATGCTCAAAATACAAGGTGGTACTCCTACTGTAAGTCTACTAATTTTGTCTGCACAATATCATCTTATCATGCGATTCAGCCTTACTTATGACGATGATTTGTAAATCTTTGTCTTATCTTTCCAACCCACTCTGAATCAGTCTATTCCGATAAGCAAGTTGAGAGTTATGGTATAATTACCACATTTGCTACATTCTCGATGCTGATGTTCATGCGAGACACCAGGAGACACTTGCAGACAAGTTTGCGTCACTTATACCTCTTAATCTAGTCTGTTGGCTTGAAGTACAACTTGTAGTAAATTGAGTTGGATGTCCAACCCATTTAAGTACATGTTGTTTCAATAATCGAGCTATAAGATATGATTGATTTATTCAGCTACGCTTAGGGTGAGCAAAATTTTGATTAAACCGAATTAACCGACCGAACCGAATTATTTTGGAAAATCGGTTTAGTTAATTCGGATTTCCGAATTGGTTAATTCGGTTATATATTCTACTTATAGATGTCAATGCAAGAAAATCTATCGAATATGGATGTTGATGGTAACTGTTCCATACCACAATCTTCGATGGAAACATGTGTAGATTCTAAAGCTAAGACAAGTAAGCGAAAAACAACGAAACCAAGAAGTGAGGTATGGGAACATTCACAAAATTTATCAGCGACAGTCAAGAAAATAAAGCCAAATGCAATTATTGTGAGAAGACTTTTTTTTGTGATCCATACAAGAATGGAACTGCTAGTTTGGTGGCTCATATGAACTCACGTAAAACCACTCTCATGTTGTTGAAACAACTCAAGAACAATTAAGTTTACAACCATGTGCAAAAAGGAATGAGGCGTGTTTTACTACTTTAAAATTTGATCAAGAAGCATGTAGAAAAACTTTAGCTAGAATGGCTGTAATTGATGAACTCCCTTTCAAATTTGTAGAAGGAGAAGGGTTTAAAATATTTATGGCACATAGTGAGTCCAAAAGTTTCGAATTCCTTCAAGATGGATGGTTGCACTCGATATTGTTGATTTATATAAAATTGAAAGGGAGAATTTGAAAAGTATGTTGGGTGCTTCATCTCAAAGAATGTGTTTGACAACAGATACATGGACTTCAATTCAAAACAATCGCATGTGTCTAACAACCACTTTATCGACAAAAATGGAAGTTACTAAAAAAGAATTCTCAATTTTTGTCCAATTACAAGTCATAAAGGTAAATCAGTTAGTTTAGTTATTGAAAATTGCTTAAGGGGTTGGGGAATTGATAGAGTTTTCACTATTACAGTTGATAATGCAAGTTTCAATGATGTTGGATCAGTAATTTTAGAAGAAAGATGTCTTAATTGGAATTCTACTATTTTGAAGGGAGAATACATTCATATGAGGTGTGTAGCTTATATTATCAATTTTATATAATAACATAAATTTTTTAATGATGTGAAATTTCATTTAAATAATTATTATGTTGGAAGATCAGAAAAAGGAGGAAAAAACAAGCTTTTAAGAGAAAATAAAAAGAATATTTTTTGTTCTAGAATGAAAAAATGTACCCAAAAAATTATAAACAATGCCTAAGAAACGAATATTGACATTTAATCTCCTAAAAATCCTTGAAATAATAAGGAAAACTATTATTTTCATCTTTTATGTTTGTGTCTTTACGATTTTGATCATTTATATTATCAAGTTTCAATGTCAAGTATCATGTAGGCACTCGTAGAGAAAGACTAAAATTGAAAACAAACTGCCAAAAAAATAAAAAATACAAGACTAATGCTCAATGTTGACAAAATAGTGGACCAACATGATAGGCAGATAAACATATATGTAAGCTCATCGTGTACAAATAATAGAGTGTTTGTGTCACACAATTGATCCTATTAATGACAATATATTCTATTCACGATGATGCGTGCATTTGAGGTGTGCTCTCTGCTAAGCTAATCTTCAGGTAAGCTCCTCAAGGGGTTGATCTCTTATGAAAGATGTTTCTTGATCAGTTATGTGTTTGAAATCTCTTTTCTCCCTCTTTTTTTGTTTAATTATCTTCAAGAATATGTCTGTTGTAAGACATACATAAGATCTCTGAACCTTCTTGTATTTTATTTGTTTCTTCCAACAATCATATTTACTTTATTGGTCTGTTGTTCTTTGACTCTATTGATTAATCCTTCTGATATGAGAGTTTGCTAGTGATAAATCAGCAAGTACCTTGCTGGTAGTCACTAGACTAGACTCTATTGCTTTTGTTCTATGTATTACTCAGCTGATCTTTGAAAGTATCAGTTGAGTTAAGTACTCAGCTGATTTCTTTTGTTCAACGGGTTTAAATGGATTTAACTACCCTGTTAGTTAACTAGCTAGTCCTTGATTAGTTCTGTTGCCCGCTCTTTTGTCCTGTCATAGATTTGTTCTAATAATGCTCAGTTGTCCGGACTCAGCTGGATTCAGGTCAACTGGTTTGGAATGCTTAATCAGTGCTACTAATTCTTTTTTCTAGTTTGACTCCACTGAAATGGTCTTCCAACAACTCTACTGATAGGCTTTTAACGTTGAACATTCTATCTGCACACTTGATAAATTCATTAGGAAAAAAAAAAAGTTGTTAAATCAAAATTTGGATTAGTAGGGTTCTCTGAACCCAATACAAACATTTTCGATTATTAAAGTTCAGTTTCTATAATTGGCAACCTAAGTACTTAATGCAACAAAAAGAAGAATAAAGGAACATAGTTATCCATTTGAACAAAAAAATTATAGATAGATGATCCATTTACTACACAAATTTGCACTTTTCAAATTCAAACTCAAATTTTAATTTATTATCATAAAACTCTAGAAATCGATAAACTATTTTGAGCTCAATTTCAAGTCAAACTTGCATTTTCTGTGGGTAAAGTTGCCAAATTTGTCGTTCAGTTGTCATGTTTTCTGTTTTTATTCTCTATCTTGTTAAAGTTGGATTTTAGTGCAGTAATTTTAATTTTTTTTTTGTTTTTAGTTCTATTTATTGAAGTACTGACATGGCCCCGAAAATTATTGATTAAAATTACTTATGTGTCTGATGCTACATCAAAAATATAGAAATATGACTAAAAAATGCCAAGTTATTGCACTAAAACCTAACGTCGAAAATGACTATTTTTTTTCCATTTTCCAAGTGTATAAATGTAAACTCGAAACGTTGAATCGAAAGAAGCTATATTAACAAAAGGACTCGATTTTTTCTCTTTATCAAGCAAAATAATTTTTAAACTATAATTCAGCCTGAAATTATAAGTAGAAATAGCAACGAATAGGAACATTACACGTGGGTTCACTCATTAATTGCCTGCGTAATAATACTTCGCAGACTAGTGATAAATTAAATATCTAAAAGAGGCATAAGTAAAGATGCAAAATTCTTAGAATTTAAATTCTTGATGTCCTTTCTTTAATAAATATAATGAATGAGTGTAGAATAGCTAGGGGTTGCGATAGGCTGGGCATGGGAATTTGTAAGTCAAAGAGATGCCCGATTGAGACCACTCTACATATAATAACAATGGCTAGTTATTCATTCCCTTTAATTTATTTTTATATATTCGCATGCATACATGTTCAATTTTTTTATTTTTTTTTACAAAAATACGATTTAAAGAGTTTGAATAAGTAAATTTGTTTTTTTACCAATACATGTGTTGTAATGCAATAATTATACATGCTTGAAAAACGATCATAGCGTGGCGCATGAGCTGTTGTACAATTTAAAAGATTTGAGTTGCACCGTTACAACTAGCTATAACTTTTGGTAAAGCGAAAAGCACGTGATCCTACAATTGATATCAGTGCTAATGTCATTCGATTCCCGTGAGTTGTAAGGTAGTGCAATTATTGGGATGGAGATTGTTGGAGTATAATAATTGTCCCTGCTTGGAGAGTGTTTAAAGCGTGTCACTTGCTGCTGTATGGTTTAAAAGATTTGAGTTGCATCGTTACCACTAGCTATAGTGTTGGGTACAACAATTGCTCTTGCTCGATTGAAACGTGTCCTACACGTCTTGCTTTTACTACTATATCGGGAGTTACTCCACGTAGTGCTTGACGTAAAACAGATAGTTGATTTGTTTGTGGTGCTTGTGATGCTGTATGTTTTAAAAAGATTTGAGTTGCACGTTTACCATCAGCTATAACTTGGTAAAGCGGCAAGCGTTTGATCCTACAATTGGTATCAAAGCCAATGTCACATGTTCGATTCTCATAAGTTACAAGGCAGCGCAATTATTGGAAGGGGGATTGTTGGGGTATAACAATTGCCCTTGATGTGTGATCGATCAAAACGTGTTGTTTGTGCTGCTGTACGGTTTAAAAAGATTTGAGTTGCAGAGTTATTATCAACTATAGCTTTTGGTAAAACGACAACTGCTTAATCCTACATATAGATTTTGGTAAAGTAGCAAATGTTTGATCCTTCAATATGCATGTATGCAATAGTTTTTTTTTTTATATATAAAAAAAACACGCATCGCTTGTGCTTGGTTACTTTCGGTTAACAGATTTTCGGACTTATAAATTTCGACGACGGGCGTGTATGTTAAAGTATTTTAAAAATTACAAAAACATTAGACGAAAGTTAAGATATGATAATCACATTATAAAAACATTAAACTAGCAGAGGCAATGATTGCTCCCAACACATGCTTTTATCGAATGCAAAAAATCATACATGGGGATATATTACACTAAAGCTCCCAAATACGAGAATCCATCATAAGTACTAAAGAAGAAAATATTACGAGTTACGATCGATATTATATTGATTAATTTCTTATTTTCGAGCTTAGTTCCGAGCAATGTATCTTCGTAATTATAGGTTGAATGACCACCATTTTTCATGATAAAGTCCAAATGATTATCGGTAGATCTACTCCAAAAAAAATCTTCTTACATTTCAAGTCTATACCTTATTTGAATTGTCATATTACAAAAGTCATCCCCTTTCTCCAATTTTGTCTAAAGCAATGAGATTACTAGAAGGAATCAAAAGTCAGCAATCAAAGTCAACTATCATTCTTCTTTGCAATCGTCATGGAAATTTGATACTACCCATTGCCAGTACCTGAGATATATCATTCGTTGTAATGGCATATTCCAAATGGAATATGTCATTTCAAGTGAGATGCCTTTAAAAACAGTGTTCTTAATAATATCATCAAATAAACTCAATCGTTATTGTCATTAAGGGTATCGTCAAATGAACTCAATCACTCCCTGTGAAACCACTCTTAGCACACATACCGATGCATATAGGCAATTACAAATTATGGTAACAACAATTGTAAACACATATACTGATACAGATAGACCCATCCATGGGTTATTGGTTGGAGTCGATGGGTGGAAGGATTGAGATTGCCTAACCCTTAATAGTAGCAGCTATGTCGATTGTGGCCCGATTCTGATCGGTCTTTCGTTTTCGACCAATCTTGGGTTTCAATTTTGGTTCGACCCTTTAGTTTCTTAATACAAAATTTAAATTAAATTAAATTAATTTTAACTGTTCAAATTTTTAAAACCAAAAAGAGTTGAAATACTAATTAAAGTTTTGAACTTAGGTATACAAATTGATTGAAACTTATATATGAAAACCATTATTGTTAATTAAAATAATATACTTTTTTTTAACAAAAACAAAACAAGAGGTCTTGGTTTTAAATTTCCTATGCATTCTATTAGGATGTCGAGGAATCGAGGTTCCAATTTTCTTACCATTCTCCTTCCGCAAATTTCGTTGACACAGTCAAGGTATTACCTTGATTGTTATATCAAGAGCCCAAAATGATTTGAGGTAGTGGGTCTCACAAATATTTTTTGTATGAGACGCATTGCCTCAAATCATTTTCGGCTCTTGGATTTGATTCTATCTCAGATAGCGACATGGCCCAATCATTGTCGTTGTGGTTATTTTCTTCGAGGTCAAATGCATCTTGCTCACGATCCGAAAGAGCCTAACACAGCTATATTTATTTATATTTGCAACCTTAAACTCCACATATTAAAAAAAACTATTATCAAAATAAATAATATAATAACAATAATAAGCTCGAGAGTGCGTGCTAATGTTGTAGGATCAAGTGATTGTCGCTTTACCAAAAATTATAGTTGATGGTAACGGTACAACTCAAATATTTAAACCGTACAGCAGCATAAGCATATTTCGATCGATAACTCAGTAAGGATAATTGTTGTACCCCAACAATGTCTAATGTCAACTTTTTTGACTGGGGATAGGCTAAAGTATTTTTGGTGCGCAAAACACGATTCAAACCCGAGTCTGTCCAAAGTGAACAACGGACCAAATCCATATCTCAACCATTTTCAATGAAGTGGAAAACTGGTGAGATGGACCGGCCAACATGACTCCAACTTGGGTCGAAGTCTGCAAACCGCCAATGACTCGGTCTTCCATTTTTGTAATATTCTAAACATTTTTTCAAAGTCAAATTCCGTGGACTTTTTATTACAACTTTTTCAAATTCAAATGAAATTTCCCATCACAACAACTTAAAATATGTGACTTTTAATAATTTTTTAACTTTCATTAATAAAAAATCTTAACTCAATGATATTATGTATCTCTGCCGAAAGATATATATATTAGAACAATAATGTCGTCTTCTTTTTTTTTTGTCTTCTCTTTTTTATACCGAAGAAGACATGACTCGAAGTTATACAAAGACTTGGAGTGCAAGGGGATTACAGAAGATATGTTGACCGATATAAGCGTTTGGAGAAAACTGACGCATTTGTCCTACCGGACTTGATTCTCTATTGTTCATGTAGCCTACCCTAATTCATTGAGATTAAAATGTTTAGTTGTTATTGTTGTTATTTTTTGAAAATGAATCCAAACATTCCTAGAAAATAAATCCAACACTGCATTTATTTAATTATTGCAATATTTGTATTAAATTATGCTCTAAAAGATATTAAAATATAATGTAATTATAATTATGTGACCATAAATTAAAGTTCTATAAAGTTTTTTTTTTTAAAAAAAACAATTGCCTGATTGATTTATGGTTACTAAGATTAGAAAACGACATCAAAGGAATATGGCCTCAACCAACCACATATTAAACAAGAGTACCAACACCACCTTTTGATTTATTGCTATGGGTAATTGCTCCCAATTCAAATGGGCCATCTTTCTTTTTGGTCTTCAATAAAAAAGATTCAGCAGATTATTGATTCGGTGGGTGGTGCACGTAATACCCTACGTGTATCAATAGAAAGTACACACAAAATTCTATGTGCACCGATATGCGATGCACATAACACAACGCCTGCACCGGTAGGCGGTGTATATAAAACCCTGCGTACACTAGCAACTATGTAGGGCTATTTTTATCATTTTAACAAAAAATGGACTTAATTAAGCTTTTTTGGTCGAAAAATATTTTATCAACCGGTACTGTCCGAATTTCTCCCTTATTAATTTGGCTATATTTATTTATTAGTCATCAATGGAAATATTTTTTATGCCGTAAAAAATATTTGTGCTTAGTTGGAGAACGATTGAAAGATGATTTTTGAGGTATTTATGATTTAAAAATATATTTAAATTAAATTGTTACATCTAGTTATATGTTTTTAGTATAGAAACAATTGGTCAATCATACATCAATAACTAGCTAATAAATTAATTATATTTGCATAATACAAATAAATATATTAACACTATCGAACAAAAAATAATATATATATATATATAGCACCGTTAAGGTTTTATTGCACGTTGTCTTCCATTGACTACATATACTGTTTTATGAATGTGAGTTAATTTTGGGATAATATACACAATCGTCTCTATAGTTTAGGGCCCTTCCTCGATTCAGTCTCTCAATATTATTTATCAGCTAATTAAGCCGATCAAGTATGTTAAATTGTCCCGATTACGTCCCCAGACTTTCCCATCAATTCGAACGGACTGAACATACTTGAAGGATTAAATTCGCACAAAAAATAAATATGAGTGACTGAATACGGAAGAGGGTTAAACTATAGGTGTGATTATGTATTATTCCGGAATTTTAATATGGACTAGCTAAAAATGTCTGATCTTACATGTTCGATTTGTTAAGTATTGACGGAGCTTTGTGAAGTATTGACAGATATGTTAATATCGGGGACGTGACCGGGACAACTTAATATATTTGAGAGACTAAATTATCACACGAGTTGAGCGACTGAATCGAGAACAAACTTAAACTAGAATGTGGTCTTTTGAATAAAAAATAATTTAATATCGCTTTCTTCATTAAAATCATGGTTGCGTGACTTGGTGAGATTGAGATGGATATGCTGTGAATCGGGGATACAAATAAATGGAGGAGAATGAGCTCTCGTGAATCCTATTAGTGCCCAACTACATGAAGCTGACCCCTTAAATAATTGTTAGTATATTAAAACGAGTTTTTTATTATTATTTTAAAAAAAGTATATTATAAAAATATCTTTTTTATTTTGATTTAGTATTATAACAAAATTCTATAATGATAAATTGCTTAGATTTATAATTTATTCATTTATTTAACAAATATCACATTATCTATATCTAAATTATTTTATTCTCTCGTCTTTACAACATTATCCATAACTTAGTTAAATTTAGTCTCATATATTTATTTTAAACTGATCATATTGCTAATTATTTAAATTTAGATTTTATAGAAAAAATATTTAGAGAATATGAAAACTATATACATACGTAAGTATAATAATAATAATAATAATAATATAATATATGGCGAGTATGAAACAACTATCTTTTTTTAGCAACTATTACTACTATTTGGTGGTGGGGGGACGAAGACTCTAACACGAGACCTCCGAGTCTCAATGGTGATTGGTGGCAAATGGGCTACAAGCCATCGGCATATAAAACAACAATCTTGGAGTCATCGTGTTCACAAAATGACCATATCAATTGTATTATAAAAAATTAAAATTTATTATTAAATAAAAAAATATGCACCTAGATTATTAATTTATATAATTGTAAATAATATAATAAAAAATAATCTTTGAAGTTCTTGATTTTAACATAATATAAAAATATTTTATATGAAAGTACTGAATATACAAAATTATTATACACAAGAAAATATATATGTATATAACATGTGCCCAGGATTTCTAGTAAATCATAATTTGTTAAATTGATCCATGAATCGCGTGCTAGATTTTACAAGATAAGTAAGCGAATAACAACAATTGAGGGTCGTGCTAAACCAATTCTCTAGTGCTCCATTTAGATGGAAGGATTTGAGAGATTTGGATTTCAAATTCCTAATTATTGAAGTCATTTCAATCCAAATTTTCAAATACATCATTGAAATGAAATCCTTCCATCCAAATATAAGCTGGACCGTGGGATTGAGAAGAATGGGTGGTATTTTTCTACTTTGTTGGAGAAACCAATGACTTGAGAAACGAATGTAGTTGTTCAAACCTTGTTTGTTTGTGTTTGTTTCAATGATAAACTTGCAAAGGAACAGTTTCCATTCAGTTCATGTTGTATGTGTAGAGTTTTGTGTTGATGTGTTCATCATCAATATTTGCTAAATCCTGCTAAAGATCAGGCCAGGTTTTGTTGAAGTGCTGCTTTCTTGTCTTTACTTTGTTCTCATTAGTTATGTTTGAGTACACTAGACTCAGTGTGGGACAAGCAAAGGCAGTCACCTTATCAGACTTTCAAACACCTGTCCCTGTTTGGAAGATGTTGCTCAAAACACGACTCGAAAAGTACACAATTTTCTCAATTTATGAAGGTCATCCTTGCACATGAGCTGTGCTTATTTTCTTGGTATCGTTTCAATTTTATCGTATGTCCCCAAGGAGAGAGCAGAGCAATGGTTACTTACTGTTTATGCATTGCAAGAAAATTGATCAGACCAACAAAAATTTACATCTATACAGATGAAAAACGCAGGTATTAATTTATCAACTCATACAAATTGCAACGACTGTCTTTTGAACCATGGTCACTAGCATAAAAGAGGATAAGGAATAGGCAATAAGTTACGATTCGGCCCCTCTTCTTCACACGACATAATATTTCATAGAATGCAGGCTACTGCATGTATTCATCCAACTACAAAATTTACAGGTTCATTTACATCATAGATCAGCCTTACTTGGATTCCAACTTTGAAGGGAGATTACCGGCACTGTAAGAGAAGATACTTTCATTGCTATAAGGATGATCATAACCTTTGCTCGCCCCTTCATAACTCGTTGATGATGATGCAGATTCGACATTAGGATTCAAACCAGATATTTCCATGATATGCTCTATCTCTTTAACCACCTCATTCATAGCTGGCCTGCTATCCCCGGACTCGTGAACACATCTCAAAGCCAGGTCAACAAACATTTCGAGGCTTCTAGGTGGCATGCTTGAAGCGATAATTGGGTCAAGAAGGCCTTGAAGGCTGTAAATTTCCTTCGTTTTATCCATGCTTAGCTTCACTTCCCGAACAATATATTTCCCTTTCTCAATAGGAGTTCTTGCAGTTAGGAGTTCTAATAGCAATACTCCAAAGCTGTATACATCGCTCTTCTCGGTCAATTGTTGTGTCATGTAGTATTCAGGATCCAAGTATCCCTGGTTTCAGAAAGAAAATAAAAATCCTTAATGGTTTTTCAGTTCTTGTTCTTCTCCAACTTTTTTTAGTCACTTTTCTGATTGAGCTTTGGAACAAGAACAGGATAAAATTTGACTCGAATTTAGATATTTATAGAAAAAAACCTAAGAACCAACAGGCTAGCCTTAACATATATGTATGTTGTGTTTTCGAGTTCTAGAGATTGATATGTTTACTAACCATCGTGCCTTTGACTTGAGTAGAAACATGACCCTTTTCAGGATCACTCATAGGCTTAGAGAGACCAAAATCTGCTACTTTAGCATTCATTCGTTCGTCTAGTAGTATATTGTTTGATTTGATATCCCTGTGTATGATGGGTGGATCTGCGAGGTCGTGCAGATATTGCAACCCTCGTGCTGCACCAAGAGCTACTCGAAGTCTCCTCATCCAGTCTAATCTGATCCCAGTCTTCCCTGCAAAGAGATGCATTAATCAAACCACTCGGGATACTCTATCGAAACTTGTACTCCTTTTCCATGTGTTTCAATTATTTCATCATTTAGTTTGTAATGTTATATAATTCAAGTTTAGGGAGTGATACTTTTTACAGTTTACGAGGCATCAAGTTGTGGGGAATTTTGTTCCTCCAATGGTTCATGTCAAGAAAAAATTTACATATTGTATGAGTCTCAAATCCTCAATAAGATAAGAAACATCAAGTGTGACTTAGCTTAGAAGTACCTGATAGACTTTCCTTCAACGTGCCATTTGCAATATATTCATACACTAGCAACTGTTCGCCTTGCTCGAAACAAAAACCCACGAGAGACACAACATTCTTGTGATGAACCCTCGAGAGAAGCTCGATCTCAGTCTTGAACTCCAAACCACCCTGCATTGATCCTTGTCGAGCTCTTTTAATAGCTACCAGTTGTCCAAGAAGAGTTCCTCTATATACCTGAGAAATGTTTGAAAATTTAGAATGAAGCCGAAAACAAGACTTGATGGAGCATAACTGTCAATGTAAACGGATCCCAAATGATTATATTAGAACAAGAAATGCCATAAAATTAACCTTCCCATATCCACCAATTCCTATACTACTGGTTTCAGAGAAGTTATTTGTGCATTTCTTAAGTTCTTCAAATGAGAAACATTTTGCTCCTTTTATCTGAGGGACTCCACCACTATCCGTATTCGGGTTCCAGGACGCTGCATTTATAAAAAAAACATGGTCACAACTTCTGGATATATAAAATTAGCAGAAATTAAGGCAAGATGACCTGAACCATACCAAAAGGATCGCTCTTTTTGGCTGCCGTTTCAGCCCTTTTCTTCTGCAAGAAAGCATAAATTCCTGCAAGGAGTAACAGCAAAAAGAGGACCGCTACACCGGCTGCCGCTCCAATGATAATTTTATTGCTTGATGAATTATGCGACCCCTCGGTCAAGCCTGGAGGATGGTGAGAAAATCCACATAAAACATAATTTTATCTTTCCTCATATTGCACATTTCTGAATCTTGTTCACCAGTTTACCTGCAAAATATTCATAGCTGTTGGCAGCGAAATAATAGGGTCCAAATCCATCTGGTGGCTTGAAAGTTTGATTGCTTAGTGCAAATCCAATTCTAGAAATCCCCGTTCGATTGAAATATTCTTGACTGGATGGAAAAACTTGCAGATTCAGTTGAAGGTAGTCATCTACATTTTTGGTTGGATTACTTAAAGAAACTGAATCCACCGGAAGACCCTGAGTCCCAAATGTAAGCATCAGTTTGTTGTAGAGAAGTGCAAAAAGAGTAGAGTTTCCAAAATTGGAAAAGGAAGGAGCTCTAAAAATCAGGTTTCCTGAGTAGGGATATGCACATTTGCATTTTGGGCTCGAAATTTGAGCCGACATGCAGCTAGAAGGTGCACAATTTTCCCTTGGTGTCGAGTATGAAGTGTCCGATTGCCTAGTAGTGGTGCAGTAAGTCTCGGTTCCTCCTTCATCACATACAGGGTTACCCAGAAGTCTGTGTATATCAATTAAAACACACAAAAAAACATCGTTAAAAGCAGAATGAATGCTCTCCTGAGTTTTGCATAGCTTCAAAGATGAATGTTAACAGCAAAAGTGTATCGTTTGAATGTGATTTACATGATTTGAATATTGTAACCAGGTCGTTGAGTAAAGGAATCAACAAAGTTGTTTCTTAGATCAATCAGCTGTAGTTGGCTGCTGTAACTTGACCCAATATTCAAGGTACCATTGACCCGATTGTTCTTCAATGAGCTGATGGAAGAAACAAAAATTTCCCCAGGATCATTACTGAGGAAACACAGGAATAGAACAATGCAGATAAAGTAAGACATCGCAACAATCAGAGTTCACTTACACAGTTTGCAACTGAGAAATGCTAAACAAGGAAACAGGAAGTTGCCCTTCAATTCCTGTGTTGTCCATAATCCTGCAAATTCAATTACAATATCAGGCCGTGGTATCATTATGGAACCCCGAGAGAGAGAGAGAGAGAGAGAGAGAGAGCAGTACAGTGACATTAGGGATGGCAAAGAAGAAAACCATGGCGGAATGTCCGATGCATCAAAGGAATTATTGCTCAAGTCACTGCAATAATATGGTTAATCATTGTATAATTGATCAGTACATTCTACATTTTCTCCATGCTTTGCAGTAGTATCAAATTCAAGATGAGATGATTTATGAACTGATTAACCGTAGTTCGACTTACACATGGTTGAGCACATCCATGCCACTGAGATCAGGTAAAGGTCCAGTCAACTTATTGTTTGACAGAAACCTGAAATGATGAACAGAACATCTTGATCTACCTACATGTTTTGCTTCTATAAGGATTGTCCATTCATTGGAAATGAAACAAATATAAATCACTTATTTCTTTACTACTTACAGCGCCTGGACGTTGGTGAGGTTGTTAAAGGTTTGTGGAACAGAACCACTTAGACTGTTCCTATCTAGCCGTCTGTGAAAAGAGAAGGATATTTAGTTCAAACGTCACCCATAAAATGCTACTTCGATAGATTGGATCAGGTTACTTACACCACCTCCAGAGATTTCGTAAGCGCCAGAGTGGAAGGGATGATTCCAGTTAGCCTATTGTTTTCAAGAAGCCTATTCAAATGTACATTATTAGAACAAGAATCAGACAATTTTTGTTTAAATTTCAATTTCTACATTAGAATACTGTATTTAAAGACATCAGAGAGTCAAGAATTGGTAAAGATAAACAAAATCATTCTTCCTTAACGGAGATCATTAGGACAAAAGCATGATCTTCTGAAATAGCATGCTAGCTAGAATGGATATATCCCTCTTTGACAAGCATTCACTCAGCTACGCTAAATTAAAATCATGCTGTAAGTTTTGTGATATATAATCATTCTAAAACATGGTTAGAGTACTTACAAATGTATAAGACTAAAATTCGAGCTAAACAGCTGCGATGGTATTTCGCCAGACAGCTGATTATTCCCAAAATGACTGCAGAAAATGACACAATTCGACTTAAGACACATTAATCCTTATAAAACTGATTAAAGCAATTTAGAGAAGACGCGTACAAGTGTTTCGTGCGGGTGAGCATATCAAGACCAGGTGTTCTTCCATTGGAGACGGGGATAGGTCCAGTAATCTTGTTATCAGCTATATCCAGCCAAAGTAGATGTGATAAATATCCCATGGAAGGTGGTATCTCACCAATGAAGTTGTTCTTATTCAGAGACCTTCGTTTAACATAAAGGAAAAAATTGGATCAGGAATCCAACAATGAACTTCTCCATCGCGTACCTCATTTCGCATGTCAAAGAGAGATTAGAAAGCATTGTTTGGCGAAGATTCTCAGTATTCTAGTCGTTAGAAGATCAGGTTTCAGGTGAAAAAAGAAGAAAGAGTTGTTTGAACTTTAATGTAATGTTGCTTGACCAAGACTACAGTTAGGGGAATATGGAAAAGCCAAGAATCCTTACAGGTAAACAAGCTTTTGTAGAGATCCGATTGAAGGTGGTATAGGACCAGAAAATCCACAACCAACTAGTATTCTGCAATGCATGTAAAAAATTTCTTAAAATGAGAATAATATGTGCATCAGCTGGTGACTAAAATGTCTAAAGATTTCCTTACAAGCTCGTTAAGTTTTTCAAGTTCTCTAATGATGAAGGAAGTGGTCCAGTCATTTCTTTGTTGTATGACAGATCCCTATAAATAGGAGCTTATAATCAGGAATTGCAGATACACATGCATATATTAAGAAGCGATGTTGTGATGTTTCAATCATGTCTCCCTTGAAACCGAACCGGGACATGAATTTATCGATTTGGCATCAGAACACCATTATTAATCCCTGCATACAAATCTATATAATGGCACACCAAGATATCTCAAAATTCAAGAACATTGACAACAACAAAACAGTCTACAGTTGTTTATGTTCTCTCAGACTTTAACCTCTAGCAAATAATGTGATTTTTTGTCCAGCACTATCGTCAAAACCAATTCATGAAACGAATGTTTGAAAAGAAGGAAACCTACAGGATCTGCAACTCAGATAATCCAACAATGTCTGATGTTAGCTGACCACTCAAATTGATGCTTGCCAATGTGCTGAAATTGGACATTCGGATTATAGTAAGAAACAAATAATGTGTTACTGGTCTTTTTACTTTGTGTATACGTAACGAAACATTAAAGATTTACATGGAAACAACACGATCGCCGGCGCAGCTAATTCCATCCCAGCCATCTGCACAAGGATCATCCCCAGACCAGTTGGGTGGTACGTTTTTCCATTGCTCTCTCAGAGCATTTAGAGCAGCAGCTGCATCAAAGATTCATAAGCAATGTTTACTATACTTAAACCAAAAAATGTCATCAATATTGATTACAATAGGACTCCATTTTCAAAGTACCTATTTCTTGAGAGGGTACTAGGCTTATGAAACTTGAAGAACTTTGACAAAACCAATATGAACAGGTAAGACTAAAAAAAGATGGAGATCGACAAAATCCTAGATTTGAAATAAAATACCCAGGTAGTACTTTTTATGCCATGAATTGTTCCAACACCGAATTTACAATCCAAGAAAGAACCAGCCATCTTTGTTACTATATGAAATAAGAAACATGAGGAAGGAAAAACTGACTGCAACTGTGAATTTTCAGTATACTATCTTGGTAAACCATAGCAACAACCTTCTATTTAAATTCTCTTCGAACCTGTGATAATTATTCAGGTATACTTTTGCTTCAAGCATGTGAACATTTTTTATCATTACTTGTATCACACCTTATTTAGGATGTTAAAGGGGATGTGCGCCTATTGAGAAGAAACTTAGATTGACTCGATTAAGATGTTATGAATATTTACTTAGGAGACCAATAAATGTCCCAACTACTCCATGTGAAGCCATCACAAATACATATATTAACCGAGGAAGATGAACACCAAAGAAGATTTGGTTGATAACGATAAAACATGAGAAAACTCATTTAAATATAGACGATGATTCAGCAGGGAAATATCTCATTGGAATAAAGGCTTGATTATTGTTGTTTACTTGTAACACACCTTATTAGGCGATAAGTCTGATAAAATCCCAAAATAAAAGAACTCCCCTCTAGGAGAAGCCGATGCCCACAATTGCCTATTTTGAACGGATATTTACTTGTCTATTAGTTTTTGTTGCATACAACTTAATCCAGCCTATAGTATCAACACATACCACGTTATGGAGACTAATCCGATAGTAACTCTTCCCTAGATCAAACGGTTCCAGTACGTGGATTTTACAAGACTACAAATATCAAGCGATAGGCCAACGAATTGTAAAATGGAAAGTAAAGGACCATGGTTCGCCGGTCGCCGGAGGGCATAGCATGATGTACCCATTCATTGAAATTTCGCGAAACGGTCGTCCTTATAAAAATAATTAGATATTTGATAAAAAATGAAAAAAAAATGAAAAAAGTTCCGCAATGCTGGCCGCGAAATTGTCCTTCCGTTCCGCGAAGGCAGTGAAATCGTCTTTATAGTTACACAGTTGTTTTACCATGGAATTTTACCACACAATTGTCATTCCCGTTCCGGAACGGCCATTCTAGCCACGACCTTTTTTACAAACCATGAAAAGGACTAAACAAGAAAAGAAAACCTTCTTGAACATTAGAAAATTAGACTTACAGTCATATGGATCTGTCAATGCTCCTACTGTGAAAACTTGAACCAAAGCAGCCAACAAAGAGAGGTGAATTCTCCACATCATAATTGATTGATCAAGAGAAAACTATATAATTTCATATATTTCAAAGAACACTCCAAGAAATCTGAAAAAATAAAAACAGAAAAGAATTGGAGCTTCTAAAGATGCATATTTTGTGATATAAATCTGAAACACAAAAATGACCAGCGACAGCTCTTCATCAATGCAAGTTTTCAATTTGTAAAACTTTGTCCAATAATTTGAGAGGGCCCAATCTATTTACTTCTTCATGTGGACAGATTCAAAATGAAAATATATATAGATTTATAGACATATAAACATTAGAATATGCACTGCATTTATTACACCAATCTAACGTCGACTGATGTTTCAGTCTTGCGTGTAGTTACGTGCATGCTAATGCTAGTTAAAACAACTTTCACTCGTTTAAAATAAAATACTCCACAAAATCTAATATTATCTAAAATAGACTTTCATGGAGGAGTTCTAAACATGTGGTATTCAAAATTCACTTTCTAAAACTCTATAAAGATGTATAGGTATCCAAAATTTCAATAGATTTACAATGACTTTATAGAATTCTTTGGTCCAAACCTTGAAGATATATGTACAACCGAAAAACGTAAAAGATTCTACCTCACTCAGTCACCCACCCTCAAAATTTGGAATGACTTCTAATTTAAAAATTCCCTCTCCCTCTCCCTCTCCCTCTCTCTACGTGGATGGGGATTAGAGGTCGGTCGAGGAAGAACACGTAAAGTAGAAGACATTAAATTCAATATTCATTTATGAATTATGATTTTTTATAATAAAAATCATAATTAAATGTATATCATTTGTACCATATTATATTATTAAATAAATAATCTAGATAAAACAACAAAATATTATCTTTTATTTATTAATTTTTTCACATTTCGTACAAAAGAATGTTTTATAGTGTTTATTAAAAAGTTCACATGAGAAAATGTTATCGTCGGAATCGGTTGATTCAAATGCCATATTTACGAATGTCTAAAATATTGTAATAAAATCTCACAGAATTGTATGAAAAAAACTACAATAGTCTATAAAACATTTTTTATAACTGTTTGATAAGTCAATATAAATATATCAACTCTATAAAGCCTATTTTTTTAAAAAAATCATTAAATCTCTAAATGAATGCACCCTCCTAAATGCAACAGATTAGTGATAAATACTGAATCTTTGAAGGTTGTATCTTTATATAAAATACTTGAATAACTGCATTAGTAACAAAAACAAATTTCACAAAGTTGTCTAAGGGGTGTGCAACGTTTGGTTAATCGATCGAATCGAATTTTGATTCGCTTTCGGCTCTGTTTTCGGTTATATGGTTCGGTTAACCAAACCGAATCGAGAACCAAAATTTTCAAAAAAATTAATTTTTTTAAAAAAATTTAATGGTTTAATTTTTTTAAAAAAATTTAATGGTTTAATTTTTTTTAAAAAATTTAATGGTTTAATTTTTTTAATGGTTTCACTCATGATCTTGTGAATAAGTACTCGTAAATTAATTACGTATTTTCAAGTATAATATAATTTATTTTATTATCTCCTTTAAACTCGATTATTTAGAATAAATAGCTTCTTAATAATATTATAAGTATAAAACTAAAAGGTCAAAGGTTTAAAATTATTTTTAGTCCAATGTATGATGTATTAGTTTTTGTATTTATGTTGAATTTTCATCAACTAATCATCCAAGTTCCAAATTAGTTGTTAAAAAATGGGTTCAAATAGAAACCTAATCGAACAATTTCAGTTTGGTTTTAAGAATCGAAAACCAAATCGATGAACAACCTAAAGTTGTCCATGTTTAGAAGAAACCCAGTAAATCCGAGAGAAGATATTTTGTTGAAGTCAACTTATGAGGTCATTTTCAGAGGAAGCAATACTCATCACAGTCACATTAATTAACTCATAAATACAAATCTCCACTAGCCTTGAGCTGTAAGTGCAAATGAGTGAGAATATGCAGTTAAATATGATGATGATGATGATCATAATTGTGCGTCTTTTGAATGAATTTACTGCCTAAAACCAAAAGAGTTGTCAACTGACGGTTAACCGGCTTCTATCAAAACTAGTGTTTAAGTTACAAGGGCAAGGTGTGTGAAATTTATTTTATTTTTATTTGCATAGTTTATGTTTTGAAAAATAATATATTTTGTTTTAATAGTTTTTTTATGTTTTAAATTTTTTAATTAGGTTTGATTATTATTTTTTTATGGTAATGTTTATTTTTTTATTTGGGGATAGTTTTTTTGTGTTTTAAGTCTTTCAATAAAATTTATAACATTTATTTCCTATGATAGGTCTGGATACGATAATTTTTTTAGAAAATATATATATATACATTAATAATATTTATAAGAAATCAAGTTTCAAATATATATTCAACATTACATAAAATCAAAATAACAAATGTTACACTTTCATCGAATCCAAGACAAAAATAGAGTTTTAAACATCAATTACTACTTAAATCAAGAAAATTACATAAAAATATTGTATAATCATTTAATTGACTGCCATATCTCAATATATTGATTTTTCATTAGCAACATTTGCAATATAATAGACTCAAATGATGGTTCATCAAGTGATAAATTCACAATATCAAGAATGCTAAAATCATATAACTACTCAAAAGCATCTACAGTCAAATCCCACATTTTGGAGTCGCCCTTCATATATTGTGGAGATTTCCTTGAAAGAAGACATACTATGAATTAAAAAATTTGCAGCAAGTTGTGGTGTTATTTGGTTCCTCTTTGTTGAATGAATAAATGCATAAGTACTCCAATTTCTCTCACAACAAGAAAAAGAAACTTGATCGTATTCATATAACTATATGAGATTAAAAAAATTAAATTCGGATACTCCAGGGCTTATCCGATACATCAGAATCAGAAGTATCTTGAAGTATCTAGACAAGTATACAAAATAAAAAATTAATTTTTAATTCAGATACGTCACGTGGGTTATCGGATACGTATATGGCAAGTATCTGTGAGTATCGGTATCCGAAAAATATCGGATATGTGATCGTGAAAATTTTAGGAGTATACATCCATCATAGTTTATTTCGATTATTTTGAATTTTTTTATTTTATATTTTGGTATCCAAAACATATCAGAGAAATTCTTGACCGGTCTATGCATCAACACATATAAATTCTTATCAACCATAGTTGAATATTTTTTTATGTGTTGGTGCAGAAATCAGACCTCACACCCGATCTATACACAAATTTCCCAACTTATCAGCATTAGGAAAGCAAAAACATGAATATTTTTTTTCTTAAATAATATATATAAATTCAAAATCACGAATACAAATCAAAACATGATTACTAATAGTTTAAAGTTATTAGAACTTTTTGATTTTGTTTAAGAATAATATTATTTTATTATGTCCTACAAAAATAATGTTTTTATTTTTATACAATGTATTTATTGTTATGTGGTTTTCTTTTATAAAATTTCTCAAATTTTGTATGTATATATATATATATATATATATATATTTTTAATATATTTTCTTTATTTACACAATAAATTTGAATCGTCGCACATATGACAACTTTCAACAAAAAAATTAGTTAGCATTCATTTTCATAATTTCTCGTCTTTGCTGAAAGGATAAGACTTTGGGTCTAAAAAATATCCAAATAGCATTTATTAAATCCAATTATCTTGCACAAATATATATATACATCCAGTTTGAGCTTTATTTATATATCAACTCAATATTAAAAATAATATCTTTTTAAATAAAATATATATAAACTAACATACCAATCATATTAAAGACTAATCATATTACATTGATATAAAACCATAGATGTTCCATATCATTTGGGAATAAATCCCATTTCTTTGTGAGTCAGATTGATCATGCAAAATGTGGACTATAATTGGAGATGATGTTACTCAAAATTATTTTACAGTGGTACATTGATAGTTTCATATCGCCTTTGTTTTTTTAAAAAAATTAAATTAAATTGATGAAGAAAATTAAAAATATATGTATTTTCGTTACATTCAAATACATCATTTTGGACTTTGATTATTTAATATAGATATTATTTTGTATATGGGCTTCTAAAAAGTATGTATATCATACCAAGAGAATGTTAGGATCGAAGCAGTGTTTAGAATGTGATTGAATAAACACAGGCTCAAATCGACTTTTCTCGAAATACAAAAGACTGTTAAGTACTGCAGTCGGATCTCAATCTAATGCAAGATAGTAGACAACTATGGTGAGTAATGCGGAATATGTATATCGAGCTTGAGAATGAAAACTGAAGGCAAAATAAATGCAGTAAGGTAAATGTGGAAAGTAAATGAGACAATGATTGTTTCTGGAGTTCGAAGTACAAACGCTTCTACATCTCCCATTCTTCATTTGCAGGAAGGATTCACTAGAAGATTTTATTTACATTCAATATTATACAACACACTTATGCTACTACCACACAGATAACTTAAACTCATAGTTCACACAGATTCACAAATATTACAGTAACTTCAGAACTAAGTTTGAATAAATACAAAGAATTTCTTAATACTCCATCTCTCAAAATATGTAAATCATTTTGGTGCTTGAGTGTTTTTCTTGAGCAATATACTTTAAAACTCGGTTCTTTAAGATCACTATGAATGCTCCATTACTGCTCTGCAACGATTCTAAATATTGCCGTAAATACTTGAGTGATTGAATGATTGCATAATAAATTCGTGTGTCAAGAAAGAGTTTCTTCAATCTGCTTCTGACGTATTTATAGCTCCAAAAGTCTAATGACAACTTTTCTTCATAAGGAAGTATTACGCATAATCAGTTTCCAAAATAGAGTTTAATATTCCTTTCGTCTTCTTTCCAAATTCGTCATTAACAACTAGTTTTTCTGATGCATTTGATGGTGATGATGAAGGCGACACTCGGTGTATTATTGTCAGAAATTCTTCAGTTGCATTTTTGTCTTTTGGGCTAACGTCTGCTGACTCTTCAAAGTGACTTAGTCTACTGGACTGAAGACAACTTGTCTTATTGTATACGGTAGACTGCTGCTGTAGAGTTGTTTCTCAGTCTATTGATATCTTTCGGTAGACTTTCAGATAGCTCGGTAGACTCTTGTAAAGTAGTAGACTTTGCTTGGTTAATTCTTTCGGTAGACTCTGCTTATCAAATGGAGACTCTCTGAAACAATATGCACTTGTTAATGCAGTAGGCTTCTTGAAGTGGTTCTCTTTTTGATGATGATAAAACTTGGCCATTGAGTCTTTAACTTTGATCGATAGATAGCAGATCAGATCTGAAAAGGAAAGCTTACAACACATTGGAGAGAATTAAATGTGAGTATAAGCAGATTACAAAAAGTCATCAAGAGAGACATTATTAAAATGTATCATTTTTTATGTAAAATGATTTATGTTACAATCCTTAGAACAATCCTTAGGCTATTACAAGGAAACAACACTTGAAAAACAGTACAATAAAGACATTCTAACTAGTTTCAAAGCTAATTACAAGAAGAGGAGAACAAACCATTGGAAAACTGTACAATGAAGATTCACAAAGAAATTCTAAGTTATCTTCAAAGTAACACATCACTCAATGTGACAGAGCACGATCGGAACGTCAGTGCACGATTTAGTAAAATTTAGTGTGCGACTTAGTATTTTTATTTGAAACAAAAACAAGATATAATTGAAAAAGCAATTCTAACTAGACCCGACCATGGTTCCTGTCGGTTCGACAGTTTAGAACCGTCAGTTCGACGGTTCAAAAAACATCGACCCTTAACCTTAATATTTCGTGACGGTTCCAGTTACGGTTAACCAATGGTTACGGTTACGGTTTGACTGTTATTTTTTTAAAAAAATTAAAAATATTATTAAAATTTGAAAAAAAATGTAAAAGGTATTTGAATGTGTTTTCCTCCATGGGTTAATCGTAAAATAACGTGAACAAATTCAAGCTAAAATAATAAAATTGTGTAAGATAGACTTGTTATATAAACATATATAAATTGTAACACTCTATTTAGATCAACAAGACTTTTATAACTAGTGGCTGAAGCTAATTATTCAAGTTGTAGGTCATGAATTCAAATCTATACCATAATATATGTTTTAAATTTAAAAATGTAAAAAAAAAAACGGTTTACGGGCTAGAAAATTATGACGCTTAACCAGTCCGTCTACAGAGATACCGATTATGAGTCCGATCCATCGAATATTTGACCCCGTTAACAGATTCGTTGACCACCGGCCGGTTCTAGACGAGTTCGGGGTCGACCCTTAGTGGGGTATGTCTTAACATCACAACTTCTCTGAGAGGTTTACTGTTAGTTGCTTGTAGAGTTTCAGTTCACCTAATGCACCGCGAAGACGAGCTGGCCGCAGTCATTGACGGCGGCGTGTTACTGAAGCTTCCGCTTGGCGGCGCGGCGCCTACATTCAATCTGGAGAAAGCAGTGTGCAGCCATGGTCTGTTCATGATGGCTCCCAACCATTGGGATCCTCAATCCAAAACCCTCCAACGGCCCCTTCGTCTCGGCCTCGCCGATCACGAAACCTCGTTTATTGTTCGAGTTTCTCAGCCTCCTAAATTTCTTCACGAGCTTCATATTCAAGTTTTAGGCACGCGCTCTCTCTGCCCTCAGCAGCAACGCTCCTTGCTGGTTGGAAAATTTTTCTGTTGTCTTTTCGTTTTTTATGTAAATTTGAGTGAAATGCATGATACATATCTTATATAGAAGTTTAATATCAACATTGATATATTGATGTTTCTCTTAGATGTTATTTGTGAAATTTATTGAAAATTATGATGATTTGTGACTCAATGCTGCTTGCGCTGGTTTTACAGCATTGAGTACCAGCGATTGGCTTTGTATATTGTCCGTTGAAAGCATGTATGTAGCTTTGTTATCGCCCATGGCTTCTTTGTATCAGAAATCGTCATCTGTTATATTAATCGACTCAAAGGTACTAGAATTTGTCTTTGGATCATGATGGTGATAACCAAACTGAAGTTTCAAATTTTATTCTGTAATTGTGACTTGTTCCTGCGGATAGTCTTCCCTGAAGGTCTTTGATGTCTCTTGAGTTGCTGCGACCTGTCCAATATTTGAGTTCCATCTTGTATATGGTCTTGAAAAACTGTGTTTTATTGAGAATTGTTTAGTTTTTTTTTCACACTCACACAACCACAATTACTCCAATCGGTGAGCTTTCGAGGGAGTGTACATTTCTTTTTATTGCGCCTAGGAGTTATATTTCAATTTAATTTTGTAGAGACAAGTGAGCAGAATGCTGCGACTGTCAGAGGAAGAAGATAGGAGGTTGAGGGAATTCAAAGAAGCACACAAGGAAGCAAAAGAGAGGGAGTTTGGAAGAGTATTTCGGTCTCCAACATTGTTTGAGGATATGATCAAGTGTATTCTCTTATGCAATTGCCAGTGAGTGAATCCCCTTTTAATGCTTAAGATATTTGCATGTAAAATGGTTCTTTGATTGGCTTAAATCATTGCCAAATAACTCAGGTTTAAAGATCCATATGTTATCTCTGTATTTGGAGAATTAGAAATGGAAGAAGAAAAAAATAGGGTGAAGGAGTCATAGATTTCACCTGAGCAGATTAAATGTAACAAGAATTTGTAGAACAAAACAGAATATTGGTGTAATGGGTGAAAGAAAAAAACAAAAATTTCCCAGAGGAAATCCTCTATACAGTAGCCACCCTAGCTCAGCTCAAAAATAGTCTTGTCCTCAAGGCTAAAATCTGGAAATTGAGTTAGCAACACATCGACATCTTCCCATGTAGCTTCTTCTGCTCTTGACCCTTCCACTGCACTAAAATCTGCAAGATCTACTCTGTTCCCCCCTTCTTGAATCTTCTGGACAGAACTTTATGTGGCTCAAAGTTGACAGTTAAATCTGCCTCCAGAGCTTCTGGTAGTTTGATTTCTCCTTCCAGATTGATTCCAATTGATTTTTTTAAACATGAAGCATGAAAAATAGGATGCACTCGAGATTCCAAAGGAAGTTGCAGCTTGTAAGCAACTGCTCCTATTTTTTGCAATATCCGAAACGGACCATAATATCTTGCAGCCAACTTTTGATAATCCTCTTACAAACTGATTGTTGCCTGTGAGGTTGCAACTTCAAAAAGACCATGTCCCCAACTTGAAAAGATGTATCTCGTCGATGAATGTTCGCATACTTGATCATCCTTTCTTGGGCTCTGCGTGAATTGAATCTCACTTGTCGGAGAAGTTCATCCCTCTCTTGAAGATCTTGTGCTACTGCTACTACTAGAGATTCTCCCGGCAGATACTGAATGATAGTAGGTGCTTTTCGGCCATAAACGGCCTCAAAATGTGTCATATCTGCGGCCGATTGAAAGATAGTGTTCTACCAATATTGAGCCCAGGAAATCCATTCCGCCCATGTTTTTGGTTGCTCCGAAGCAAAGGTATGAAGTTATGTTTTCAAACATCGATTGAGAACTTCTGGCTCTCAATCTGTCTCAGGGTGATAGAAGAACTCATTTTAAGTTTAGCTCCCTACAATTTAAAAAATTCAGACCAAAAATGACTCAAAACTATTCAATAATAGAAAATGTGTTGCTTTCGAAAGACGATCGACTACCACCATATTTGTGTCGAATCCCTTAGATTTAGGCAATCCGGTGATGAAATCCATCGACAACTCTTCCCAAATATATTTTGGAACTGGTAAATCTTGCAATAGACCTGCAGATACTTAGCCTTATATTTGTGCTTCTGACAAATCTCACATTCTAATCTATAAATATCACTCTTCACACCTTGACAATAGAAACAGCCAGCTATCTTTTTAAGAGTTCGAAAAGCTCCTGAGTGCCCCCCATCGGTGTAACATGAAAATCTTCAAGTATCTTTTGTGCCCAACTCGATTTCCGTGGCATCACCAACATGTCCTTGTAAAACAATCAATCTTTGATTATTGAATAATGCGCAGGTCCAGCGTGTTCAGCGCGTAACTTCTCCAAGTTAGACTGGAGTTTTGGGTCTCTGTTGACATCCAACTTGATCTCCTCTCCCACCTGCGCACCTATTACCTCAAACTGAGTGATGTACTCATCAATAGATCGCTGCCCTTGTCTCAGTGATGCCAGAATTTCAAATGGGTTTGCAGCCTTCCGCCCCCATATCGTTTTATAAGTTCTTCTGCAAATAACTCTCAGTTCATGTTGGGAATCTTGCTCTTAATCCACTTAAACCAATGAACGGCCATTCCTTCTAGGGGCGAAACCAGGGGGTGGCTAGCCTAGGCTTGGCCCTTAACCCCGAGCTTAGCCCAAATTTTTACAATTGGTAGCATTGGCCGGAAGGGAGAAATCGATGAACTTGGCTTGCATCTAAATGAGGGCCAGATGAGAAAGAGAGGTTGGGAGAAGAAGAGAGTGAGTGCTTTGAAGCCCGGGTTGGGATCTCATGTTCCTATGAGCTTAGCCCAAAGTTTTTTAATTTTTTTAGCTCATACATACTTACATGTAATAGTACTCTTAATTTTTAAATTTAATTGATTCTTATGTGTTAAGTTAAGTTCAGTGATCTAACATTCAAAATAATTAATATTATTATCATTTGCTATAATACGAGTTAGGCTTTTTTTCTTTTGATTTGCATACTTATGTTTATTAACTTTTATACCTTATTTAGGGATAATACATGATATGGTCCTTCTTGTTTGCACTCATTCCCGATTTAGTCCCTATTGTTTGCACTGACCCGATTGAGTCCCTTTATTTTTCTAATTTGTCCAAATCAGTCCTAAACGTTAAATGCACCGTTAAAACTAACAGAGAAGTACTGAATCGGGTTACTTAAAACTTCAGGGACTGAATTGGGGGAATTGACGCAAACATTAATGACTGATTCGGGTCATTTAAAAAGATTGGGTGACTTAATTCTTTAAATTTTTAATTATTATGGATACTATATTTATAATTTTGGCAATTTTTTTGTAAAATTATTTTAATTAAATAATGATATAATATATTAAATTCTACGTAAAACCAATTTTTTACTCAAACAAAACAAAACAAAAGAAAAATCAATAGCATATTGATATACAAAATATACTTCGATGGTTAGTTACTTATTAAACAAGAAATATTTTCGACTTCATTAAATTATGTCTATAAAACGTATCATCATGTATTTTTTATTAATTAAATAATTTATTTGATAAATTAAATATTTTTTTTTAAATTGATGACATTTTTTATAATTATTTAAATTATGATATTATATATTAAATTCTACATAAAAACCAAATTTTCACAAGATAAATTAAATAATTAAAAAAAATGTCACCAATTTTAAAAAAATTATTTAATTTATCAGAAATAAAATATTTTTTTTATAAATTGATTACACATCTGATAGACATAATTTAGTGAAATCAAAATATATCTTGTTTAATAAGTAAACTAGCCATTAAATATATTTTGTACATCAGTATGCTATCGATATTTCTTTTGTTTTGTTTGAGTGAAAAATGATTTATTGTAGAATTTAATATATTATATCATTATTTAAATAAAATTGTACAAAAATTATAAATAAAATATACATATTAATTACTATAAGAATTAAAAATTTAAATAATTAAGTCACCCAATCTTTTTAAATGACTCAAATCAGTCTCTAATGTTTGCATCAATTCTCGATTCAGTCCCTAAAGTAATAAGTGACCTGATTCAGTTCCTCTCCGTTAGTTTTAATGGTGCATTAAACGTTTAAGCCTGATTTGGGACAAATTAGAAACTAAAGGGACTAAATCAGGAATCGGTGCAAACAAGAGGGACCATATTATGTATTATCCCCGTTATTTATTTATTTAACTTGTTATAACTGGAATATTGATGGATTTTATATTCCATGTTAATGCTTATGATTGGAAAATCAAGTATATGAACTATTAACTGAGAATAATTTTAATTTTCTGAAGTATATTTTATTGGATTTTATATTCATGGTAGTTTTGGTTGTAACTAATATTTGTGGATAGCTTTATTCGTTTTCAATATTAGGCATGAAATTAGGGTTCTAAATTTTCATTTCTACCAACTCATTTGATGTATTTAATTAATTTTATTAATAAAAATTATTATAATATCAAGTAAAAGTTTGTAATTAACTAGATGATGGACCCATAATTGATAAATTTTGACTAGAAATCTCATAGAATAAAATATAATCTCTGAAATTGTTAGATTGTATTTACGGTATCTTATATATTTCTTGTTTTTTATCTTATTCATTTATGAATTTGATCCAAATGTTATCTATTACGGCGTGTTAAACATATTAATTTTTTATTAATATTTTTTATATAAAAATTATTATTTGTAATTAATTTAGCCCACTCAAGGACAAAATCTTTGTTTCACCCCTGATTCCTTCCATGCACATATAAGCTCGAAGTATTGATCGGTTTTACCCAACCAACCGAAGGGATCGCTTCCATCAAAATATGGTAAATCAATTCGTCTGAGGAAATGTTTCATCTCTCCATCCTCTTCAACCTGATCACCCTTGCACGAGCCACCGACCCCAAACTCTCCTCCTGGGACGACACGCTAGCCGCTTGATCATCTGGGTGTTTCATTTTTTTGGGTTCGGTCTCTCCTTCTCCTTAGCCCAGCTTGGTATAAATGCTTTGGTCTCCTGCATATCATTCTTCATAGTAAGGATTGTACTGGTGAACTCTTCCTTCAATCCTTGCACTAATTCTCCAACACCTCAATTTGTGCTTCCGATCTCGTTGATACCATTTCGGTAGCTCAGGTAATCTGACAGGTCAGACCACTTGATAGATGTCACCTGAGCAGATCAAATGCAACAAGAATTTGCAGAACAAAGCAGAATATTGGTGTATTGGCTGAAAGGACATAACAAAAGTTACCAGAGGAAATCCTCTGTACAGTAAAACCACCCTAGCTCAGCTAGTAAAATGCAAATAAAATATAACCTCATTTTGGGCTTTCTATTCTCTAGGCCCATACCAAGCAACCATCGGGAAAGGAAAATGTTATTGGCTTCTTAAGCAATGCAAGCGCTAAGTTATGGAGGAAGGTTTTAGCATGCCTTAGCAATATGTGGTTTCATCAACAATTTCCTGAGCGCCTTTATAATTTGTTGAAACTTTTGTAATTAGCTTGTTAATGGTTTGGATCACTGTTGTTTGTACCTGGTTTCTTTTCAAATCTTGAACCATAAGCCATTTCAGATCTGAGCAAGAAACTATTAAATCTGGGATCATGTTTTGTTACGATGGTTTTATGAATTGAAGAATATAAACAGATTATACGCTAATGAAGCGGGAACAGATTGAATAGAAGGTAATATGAATTTATATTGATATAATATTGAAGGTTTTTCCAGAGACAATCTGTATATTTCCCCTAGCTCCGGCTAGCGTGCAACAACAAACAAATATTCTGAATAACTCTCCTCACTCCCCTCTTATTCCCTTTGCCCCGCGTGCTTTCCTAATTGGGCCCTAGGCCTTCTAGTGTATACAATTCTGATATCGGGCCTTGATTTATCACCAAGGTTCATAACATGTTTCTGCCATCTGTGCTTTTGCAGGTGGTCAAGGACTTTGAGCATGGCACAAGCACTTTGTGACCTTCAGTGGGAATTGCAGCAGCACGAATCCGCTGCATCTTCTGTAATTTCTGAAAATGGAAACATTTCAAGGTGTCAAACATCAGAAATTGAGAAAATTATTCCAGGAACACCTGCAGGAAAAGAACCCGAAAGAATATGGAAAGTTAATAAATGTTCTAGAAATTTAGTGAACGGCTATACGGAGGGTAAACCATCGCAAGATTACATTGACCTAAAAATCAGTCATGAAGAAATATCAGACTCGTCTCATGAAACAGGGAAACCAAGTCCAGCCTCACCATCAACAGATGTAAAGCATTGTGATTCTGTGCTGAATTTGACCACCATGTGTAAAGCCAATTGCGCTTCTTCTCCTAGTTTTCAGTCTTCTGAAGGGAAACTTGTCAACCCTTGTACTAGGAGTGGAACTGGCTGGCCTTGATGAGAAGTTTTTGGCGAAGCGCTGCAATCTTGGCTACAGAGCAGGTCGTATATTAAAACTTGCACAGGAAATAGTTGAAGGCAAGGTTCAACTTACCGAACTTGAAGATGACTGTGGTACGTTAAGCTTGGCCGACTATGATAAGCTTGCTGAGAAGCTGAAAGTGATAAAAGGATTTGGACCTTTTACGTGTGCTAATGTACTGATGTGCATGGGATTTTACCATATCATTCCCACTGATTCAGAAACTATTAGGCATCTGAAACAGGTCTAGTTCTTTTCTAGAACTTTCACGCTATCATTCCGACTCATTCATATGTATATTTCCAAAATTAAGCACGATATTATTCATACGATTTGCCCAGGTTCACGCGAAAAGCTGTACAAATCAGACTGTTCAAAGGGAAGTCGAAGTCATATATGGAAAATACGCACCATATCAGTTCCTAGCATACTGGTATGTAGTTATGGTTAACTGTGCACTGTTCAAAACCCAATTTACAGTTTTTTCTTGGGGTTTAAGTTCTCTTGCGGGGTTGTACTCTGAACAGGTCAGAAGTGTGGCAGTTCTACGAGGAATGGTTTGGAAATCTTGGTGAAATGCCACAATCCAGCTATAAACTTATTACTGCTGCAAATATGAGAACAAAAACCAATGGAAGAAGCAAGAGGCATAAATTATGATGGCAGATACTCGTCACGGTTTATTGTATTTGTATTTGTGTCTGCAGGTATATGTTATCCTGCTTATATTTATTGCTTTTTCCACACATCCGAGATGCTTCCTGTTATCATACAGAAATTGGATTGCCATTCCCCTTCAAAAACTTTGATTCTTGGGAGTCCATTAGTTTTTGACTTACTGCATTCTTTTGAAAATTTTCCCCTCGTTTTGGATTCAAAAGTGTCTTTATTCCATGAGACCACCCTGTAAAATTTTGTGCATTTTAAATAGGGTGTAGATGAACCGAATCGAGTCGAATATGAAGAAAATTTTAAGGTTCGAATTTGGATCGAAATAAGTCTATTCGAGATCGAGCTCGATTCAAAGTTTGAATAATTTAAAATTTTTGCTCGAGTTCGGCTCGAATTAAAGCTCGAGCTCAAGTTCGGCTCGAAAAATTCGAACATGCTTGCGAGCTATTCGAATTATTACTCGAAAAGCTCGAAATATATTTATTTAATATAAAATTATATATATTAATAAAACATTAAAGCTTCCAAGCTATTGAACAAAATAATTTGGGCTCAACTTCGGCTCAAAAAAAAGGTCGAATATGTTTGAGTTCGGCTCGGATTCGATAATTTCGAATACGAATCGAGCTTGCTCGAAAGGCTCGTGAACAGGCTCGATTCGTTTACACCCCTAATTTAAATGCAAATTCCTCGCTCCAAAATCCATTAATTCATCATAGGGACCGTGGCCATTTTACGACAAATTATTCTTAATTACAATCTGGTGTTTCTTTAACATGTGTACGCATGTGAGGTAGCTCAAATCCAGGATCCAGCTTCTCGTAAGAAAGAATCCCAACACCGAACTAATTGATTAGCCACAAAATTACAGTTTGGCTTCAGAAATTCAATAAATCATCAAACGAGTTTGGATATGTATCGCATTTATACAAGACGACATAACAAACGACATTGGTAACTTCAGACTTCATAAAATTTCCATTTATCCTTCTTAAACTGACGAATTCACTAAAAAGTTTGCTATAATCATTTTGCTCAGCAGTTCCACGGATTCCACTGACCGGCACACCTGCAACCACAGACAGTGAAAAATTCAGGGAGAAGCAGACAACTTTATTGTGCAACATGATACGTAACATAAACTTTTTATGATATATTTTATTCATTATCAGAACAAGAAACCAGATAACAGTGGTTAACGAACCAGAATGGGATAAATTTTACAGGGTTTGTCAAAAATCATGAGCAAATAGGAAAAAAATTGAGACACGATGAAAATAGAAGAGGTGATCACCTCAGTCCCTCGCCTCAGGTGGTGTATCAGGTTGCTTTCCGGGCATAGCATCTTGAAAAGCAGTGTGCTCCTTGTATGACTCGTTCATTCTAGACAAAAGAGGGAATTCATCCTGCCCACCATACAACATGATCCAAAACTTAGCGGTCCTCGAGTTAAAAGAATTAACAATTGACACACATTTATGAATGATGTTTAGAAATTTTTAGCAACAGGACCATTCAATCTAGCAGAAAAGAAGGATTTATACTGAAGACAACGCATGAAATGTCGATTATAAAACTTGAAAAGGTGTATTAACTCTATTTAACTGAAACCGTGAATAACCGCAAGAAAAAATTAAGTTTGCAAGTACATATTGGGATCTCAAAGGTGGTCTACCATGTCAACATTGAATCGTCGGATTGCAGCATCAATCTGGGGTGCCAAAAACAAATCAGCCTGCAAATTGATAACTAGCGTGAATAAAATGAAATAAAAAAGATTTAAGTTATTCTATAAGCATGGGGCATTGTTTTGATGCAAGCATGTATCAGGCCAAAGACGCACCAAATAAACTTCATTCCCCGTGGCATATTTTCCAGCATAAATTTCCAACAGCTTCTCCAGAGCTGTACGATTTTACTAGGAATTCAGAGAATGACAACATCCAAGAATCTTTTACTGTTTATAAGGACAAGTTACTCAAGAATAAGCTGGAATTGATATAAATACCATATTCACCATTGGTTTGTTAAGCACTTGATTTATGATCACAATTTGAGTACTCTGTCTTAACTCTCAATAAGATAACACGTTCACACAACTTGGATTCAATAAAGAAATGAACTCATACTATGTTCACCATTGTTTTATCGATAAGTAGTTAGAGTTCTGAGTTTATTTCTTTTGTTTAATATAGAGATTATGATTATTTAAATCATAGATTAGATAGAATTCTATTTTTTAGGTATTAAACTCTTCGATAAAATAGAGGAGTCTACAATTTGTAATTTTAATCAAATCAGATTCAAGGCATTGATAAAAGAAAAGGTTTTATGCCATGTATCGTTTATCAAAGAGCTCCTAAGCAACCATTATCCATTCACTTCGAAGGGAAGAAAGTCTCAGGAGGGTGATGCTTTCGGATGTATCATCCAGCCTGGAAAACTCGGCCCTTGTGACTAACACTCAGGAGGACAGTGCTGATCCTCGCATGAAAGATGGTAAACCATGGTGTGAGAAGTGTAAAAGACATTACACGGTTGATACATGCTAGAAGATCAATGGAAAACCAGCCAATTGGCTTCCCAACAAGTATAAGAATCGTGATAAGAGGGGTCCCCAAGCCTCTGCCATTGTGGAAGAAAGCCTTATCAAATCTGATGCAATTTTCTCCAAAGCACAACTAGACCAACTCAGCAAGATTCTCTCAGGCACAACAAACTAGCCACAACTTGGCTGCCCAAAGTACCACCTTTAAGGCTCTCAGTGACCTGAATAATAATCCAGGTACGTCTTGGGTAGTATATTCAGGGACTTCGGATCACATGTCTGCGGGTCCGGAACTTTTTTCATCTTATGTCGGATGTATGAATAAAAAAAGGGTTAAGGTTGCTGACGGCTCTTATATTTAATGTTGCGGGTGTGGGCACTGTTTATTTTAATCTTCAATATTCTAAAAGATGTGTTACATGTGCCTCATCTATCATGCAATTTGTTGTCCATTAGTAAACTCACCAAGGATGTATATTGTTCTGATTCGTTTACACCATCTACTTGTGTATATTTCAAGACCGGACTTCGGGGAGAAAGATTGGGAGTGCTGAGGCAGTTTTTGGCTTGTTATCTTCAGGATGATCTTTCGTGAGTCATAGTGTTCAAACCGATATTGGGCCTTCGTCTCTCTCTCTCTCTCTCTCTCTCTCTCAAACAGTGAATTATGCTTATACATTGTAGATTAGGTCATCCGAATTTTCTGTATATAAGACGATTATTGCCTTTGATGTTTCAAAATACTAATGTTTTCCAATGAGAATTTTTCAGTTATCAAAACATACTCGAACTCCTCCCCTTCACTCATATAAGGCTTCTAAACTTTTGCGTTAATTCATAGTGATATTCGGGGTCCTTCCGTGTTCGTACTACTTCTAATCAAAGTTGGTTTATTACTGTTATTGATGATCATACACACGGGTAATGCGCACTACACCAAGGGCAGAGGAGTAGAGTCCCCAACAAAAAGGAGACTTCATCTACATCAGATTCACACATGGAAAATATAACAAGACCTGATGCACGAAATCTCTTATCAACTCAGTTGTTATCTTCTTTTCAAATTTTGATTTCAGTTATTAGATAGGATTTGGTTTAGGGATTTTCCTTTCAGATTTCACGATATCTAGGATTTGGTGATTTGGTTTGGTTGTATGTTTATAGAATTGGTGATTAATAAAGTTTTCAAGTTTTTCCCCAAATAACGTATGCAGGCAACCTTCGTTGCTCTTGCCCCGAACTCCTCCCTTTTATTCGCCCTTCTTCATTATTCAAGTATTGAAATCATGGGTAAGCCTTAAAAAGCGTGAACAAACCGCAAGAAATCCACGACCTTAATGATCCCATAACCCCATCCTACTCCCGTAACAACGCGCTTGCTGGGTGTATCTCTTAAAAGAGAAATCCGAGGCTGGACAAAACTTTCAAAAGAAAATTCGATGGTCAAAACTCAATCTAATGCCACTATTCAGATATTACGTTAATGGAATTGAATTTTTTTTACTCACTTATTAATCATTTTCTAATAAAAAATGTCATTGTCCATCAAAGCTCGTATGTTAATACACATCAACAAAAGGAATCTCATAACGTAAAAATCGCCATCTATTAGACGTCGCACATGCACTCTTGTTCACTTCAAATGTTCTGAAACACTTCTGGGGTGATGCCATCTTAACAGGCTTACTTGATAAATAGAATGCCTTCACGGGCATTACGTTTTGAGTCCCCTCTCAATCTTTTGTGTCACTCTTAACCTGGTTAAAGGGTATCCTCAACCTTAAGGTCTTTGGTTCCTCAACTTTTGTTCATCTTCATGATAAAACCATTAGTAAATTAGATCATCGGGCACTCAAATGTGTGTCCTTCGGGTACTCTTCAACTAAAAAGGGGCTCTCGAACCCTTCAACAAGGAAAAGTACCAAGAGGTTATCAGTAAGGTTATCCAAATGGTCCATGATGTTGTACAAATGCTACTCTGTGGAACAAAAGAAATACTTCATATCTCAAGATGCTATCTTCTTCGTAACAGAGCCTTTTTTTTTCAGAAACCAAATTCGCATTCTCCTAGTAAGGGGGAGAAATGCTCCTCACCTCGTTCAGAGGTGTTTCTTCCGACTACTTGGGAATATACATGGGCCAAAATTCCATCCTCGCCAACAGTTCATAATAGCCATCCCTTACCCACTTCAATTACAACTTCTGACCTTAATATGGGACAATCAATGGTACTGGGTGACTCAATATAACAGTTTCCATTACACTTTTCACGAAAGAAGCATCCACACAAGATAATAGATCCAGTACTCCTGGACAGCCAACTTCCTACCTCGACATCCGAGTCAAAAGAAGATTTAGATGTGCTGCAGGGTGAACAAAGGGGAGTCGATGTGCTGGAGGGTGAGCAGAATGAATTAGATGAACAGAATAAACTAGATGCCTTCTCTCATGATCTTGATATACTAATTGCATTACGAAAGGGGAGCAGGTCGTGTACACAGCATGCAGTATCCAAATATGTGGCATATGGACATTATCAGCTCCAATTAAGGCACTAATATCAAATCTTTCGAGACAAAAGTCCCAACTGCAATACAGAAAGCTTGGAATGATCCAAATCGGAGAAGGGCTGTCTTGTACGAAATGCAAGCACTCAAAATAAATTGAATGGTAAAAAGCAAGGTTGGTTGCAAAGGGATATAAATAGACCTATGGTGTTGATTATCAAGAAACTTTTGCACCGGTTGCCAAGATCAACACAGTAAGAGTGTTATTATTTATAACAACAAATTTGGTGACCACTTCATCAGTTGGATGTAAAAAATGCATTTATGAATGGGGATCTTGAGGAAGAAGTATGCATGGAATCACCACCTGGTTTTGATGAGGAGAAAGGTAAGGTATGCAGGTTGAAGAATTCGCTTTATGGCCTGAAACAGTCTCCACGAGCGTAGTTTGATAGATTCACTACAGCAATCCTGAAACTTGAATATCTTTTTTTTTATCAGGCAAAATAACTTTATTTAAAAATAGAGTACAAGTAGTACCCTAGGAGTAATAATAATTAAAACGAAAAATAAAATTCCAAATCACAAAAGCCCTAATAAACAGACACCTGAAACTTCACTATCATCAGGCCAATACATATCATACATTATTTTACAGACATAGGAATAGATAAAAGAACTATTCCTATTGTCTATGTAAATGATAGTGTCCTTACATCATTTTACAGCTAATGATGTACAGATGTTTCTCGGCAGCTCATGATGGGCCGAGAACCATACTTTCAGATTGTGTACTACAGACGCTGGGTTTTTCTTCTCCCGATGAAATAATTGAGTTGATATATGCAGATTCATCTTGGCCTCGAACTACGACGCTTATTTCTGTAGTGGTAATCGGTGATGGTATAGGGGATCAAATTGACGTGAATCATGTTGTTCAAGAACTGATTTTAACCATAAAAGCTAAAGTTCCACAATTATGTTTGGCCGAGAAAGATGGGAAGGGTATTTTTCCCATTATCATAGTTGATGAAACACCTCATGCTAACAAGAAATCGGACAGAGGAAGAAAAGTTACTAATTTTATTGAGGAATAAGCGATAGAAATACAGCAGCCATTCACGGAGTTCAGCCTTAAGGACAAGGTTGAAATTGAGGAGGGTGGTATTGTTACGGGAACAGATTCCCTAGGGCCAAATCAAAGATCAATTGGGCCAGACATAGAAGCCCAAGAGGAAGCCCATAATACAGAAAGCCTATCAAAGAAGGTCCAACAGGGGTGTGAGAGAAAGGGGGTGATCGGTTATGCATGTGGGGAATAAAATGGGGAAAGCAGGAGGGTGTTGCTCATAACGGAAATTAGCTTGAGAATGAGTCAAGCATAGCTTGGGCAAGAAGGTTTCCCCTTCTCGAGTAAAAGTGGGCAAGAGTAAAATCTTGTATTTCCATTTGTATTTCCTTTCCTGTTTTTGTTCATTCATTATATAGAATATTTTCCAATTGCTCCTAACAATCTCTCTCATAATCCAGTCCATCGTGATCAAGCTAAACATGTAGAAGTGGATCGACATTTTATTAAAGAAAAGGTTGATGGAAGGAACGATCAGCATAACTTATGTCCCAATATTAGAACAAACTGTTGATATACTAACATAAGGACTATTTAGACCCATGTTTGAAAGATTTGTAGACAAGCTAGGAATGTACAACTTGTACAATCCAGCTTGAGGGAGAGTATTGATAAGTATCTAGAGTTTTGCGTTTATCTCTTTTGTTTACGATAGAGATTAGAATTATTTAGATTATAGATTAGGATAGAATTCTATTTTTTAGGTATTAAACTCTTCTATACATTAGAGGAGTCTACAGTTTGTAAATTTAATCAATTGAGATTCAAGGCATTAATAAAAGAAAAGGTTTTATGCCATGTATCGTTTTATTCCATATTGTCAGCTTTTAGTTTTACTTTGGATTTAAGAGCTAGATTGAGGGCTAAGGTGTGAACTCTTTAGCACTTCTTTTCAAGTATGTCTCCAAGGTCGTAGTTAAATTAGAGGCAAAGGTATGTTGTTGATTACTTAAAATTAATGTAACTTTGAATGTAAAATGCTAGTTTATGAAGTGGAGCATTATATGGGATATCCTGAAAAAGATTCCAATAAAGCTCATCCCCCATTTGTCACCTTTTGGATTATTGTGGAGTTATAATTGTACAGATACTTTGCTGCAATTACTTGACTTGAACATCTTTGTTATCCATTAATTTAAGCAAAACCATTATCCATTCAGTTCCTATCTATCAACGAGCTCCTAATATCTTGTTTTTGGCTTTGTCGCTAGAGTTAAAATAATATATCACAACACTGACTGCCAGATCAACCTTCAATTAAAAATGTTACATGCTAGTAATATCGAAAATAAAAATGTAACGTATAAAGCACACAGCATACCATTGAATCCTTTCCTAATACAACCCTGGACCCAAGTAAGCATCTCGTCGGGGCCAAGTTTTTCTTTGACATATCCCTGAAATTTGTAAAACAAATAATTATCAGCTTTCTCATAATAAATACGTATCGCACTCATATCGATTTTTCACATACTTCTCTAATCACAGAAATGCGATTTTGAATGTACTCACAGAGACGGGTGTATTCTGAAAAGGCTGTATGTTTGCACAAACAATATTTGATGCCTACGATGCACAAGAACAGCAGAAACACAGTTAGCACCTAAGTCACACAATGCGGGTGCGCGGGCGGGTGCGGTTGGGCGAGTGGTCAATTTTCAAAAAATTCGAGTACGGGTGCGTCTTAATGCGCCTATTAAAATATATATATAGACACGTCACTGATGAAATAAAGCTAAACATACCTAATACACATCATATTTGACAAACTTACATCATTTTTATATTATTTACAGTGCAATTCAAATCTTTTAATCGATCGCTTTCCTAATATGAATAATTATTGTTTTCCGAAAAATATATTTTAGAGAATGAAAAATGAAAATGAATTATTAATATTTGGTCATAAGACAATGAATTCAAAAATTGAAACCAAATATTACCTCTGTGTTTCAACATGTTTTTTAATAGAATGAACTTAAAAATGATTATTTCTGGAGAATTAAGAATGTCTAAATAAAGTTTACGACTTGATAAAACTTAGTACGTGACTTAGTAAAACTTAATCGTAACGCGCCGCACGCGCACTCAATGGGTCAGATCACGACCGGAGCGTCAGAGCGCGGTTTAGTAAAACTTAGTGCATCTTAAAGCGCCGCACAAACACTCAATGCGTCAGTTCGCGACTGGAGCGCCAGTGCGCGAAAGGATATAGGAGGATTACGTGATTTAGGTTAGCACTCAATGTGATGGGGAAAAATAGAGCCTAAAGTTGATTCTTTTTCTAATTGGGGCAAAAATACCTTAAAGATAACTGAGTAATAGCCACTACTTATAATTTTATCCAACAAATATATAATGCATGAGCTTGCGAGAATAGTTATTTCATAACTGACACACAGCAGTCAGCAGTATATTCCTGTGATTCTTGAGAGTAAATATGCAAACGGCATGACAGTCACGTTGGAGGATCCAAGAATCCAGGTGAAGAGCGACTCAACGAATTTCGGGGCGAAAATTTTATTTTTATACAAATTGAACATCGATTTTTAAAAACTTTTCATTGACAAGGAGATGATTGCTCCCTAAGAGGACAGAAGAAATTATTCTTGACCTGGTAATTCACAGCTTCTTTCTGAGGATCTTGTGGCAACAGTGGATGATGAGGATACTTCTTTTCTAAATACTGCACATTACAAAGGAAAGGATCATTACCCATCTTCAACATAATCACATAATCATAAAATTCACTTCTCACAGTAGATCAATTGAGAATGAAGAAACTTGCCATCAATATCGCAACCGAGTCAGCAATTACAATGTCACCGTCAACCAGCACTGGCACCTGTCCTAAAGGATTAAGCTTCAAAAACCCTACAATCCGGACAAATGCCACAATTATTTCAGAATGTTCCAACAAATTAAGGTCAACATGTCATGTAAGGTAAGGTAAGAATGTATCATGTATGTAGCCAAAAAAAATTCAAATTTCATATGTAATTTTGCCGAAAGCTACAACTTTCTTGCTCCCAATTTCGCTGGGTCTGAAGAAAAGAGTCAAACCTGGAGATTTCAGTCCTCCTTTGAGCAAGGTAATCGCTATGTAATCATAATCCAATCCTGTTAATTAAATAGGGAAAAAAAAACAATCATGGGTTATTAAGAAATATCAAAGAAATGAAGAATCAGTCTAAAAAGATGAGAAATTAGGACCTTTCAAGTTGAGAGCAATTCGCACGCGGCAAGAACAAGAGCTCAGCCAGTAAGAGTAAAGCTTCAGCTTCTTCGACCCCCCTCCACTTGCCTAAAAATTGAGGATTCATGTCAGAATTTTAGAGAAAAAAGTTGGTAAAATAATGAAAGTTGAACTGTTTACCATTGTTAGGTCTCCCCCATTCATTTTTCGGTCGCCTAATGCTTGGTCTCGGTCTCCCCATTCTTTGATTTGGTTGCCCGGTTCATTGCTTCGGTCGTCCAAGAATCATCAATATCTTCAAGAATTTCAAATGAAAAAGCAATGTGCATAGTGTGCGACTGCATTGAGGGTATTGTGCGACCGACCGCAAAGAGGCATTGTGCGACCCAAATTAGGAACTATGATGGAAAAACGCAACCGTAACCGACCGCAATGAGGTATAGTGCGACCGAGTGGAGGGTTAGTGCGACCAGACTGAGAAGCCAGCGACCAAGGGAATAATTTGTGCTACTGATAGGGTTTGGGAAGATAAGGAGAAGAAGAAAAGAGGGAAATTGGGAAGTGAAATGCGACTGGACATGTATGTATTGGGATGGATGGGGAAGAAGAAAAAGAGGGGGAGTTAATATATAATTTATAATTATTTTTTTAATTATTTAATATTAAGGGTAAATTTGTCTTTCAAATTGGGAGCGTTAGTTTCCTAAATAACATTTCCAGCCGACCCTCTTCCCAAATTTTCTCGAATTTTAATGGTGAGGTACTATGTTGCACGGATACGGATACACGAATACGCGAGTACATATATACGAGTACAATTGCACGGGATTTTCAAAATTTGTAGGATACGATACGTCCGGATACGGCAAATTTTATTAATTTATTTATATATATATAAATATATAATTAATAATATTTGTAAGAAATCAAGTTTCAAGCGTATAATCAACATTAAACACATTAGAAATCAGAATAAAGTTGCAAACTCACCAACTTCACGACAAATGATAAAATATTAATCCAGGACATCTAAAAATTTCAAGCATATAATCTACATAAACACATTAAAGTGGTTAGGAATAGGGATTTAGTTAAATAATTTAATTTTAAGTAAAATGGTTAGGAATAGGGATTTAGTTAAAAAATTCCGAAAGTTCCCGTATCTAACCCGTGTCGAATACGGTCAGTGGCGTATCTTGACCGTATCCGAAACGTATCCAAAATAAAAACTTATTTTTTATCCCCAGATACGCCACGTGATACGCCACGTGGCGCATCCGATACGAATCGATGTCGTATCCGTGCGTATCCGTATCCGTATCCGTATCCCAGAAGTATCTGATACTTGACCGTGAAATTTTTTGAAGTATCAGTGCAACATAGATGAGGCATTTTAATCGAATCCGATTAATCGTTTCAATTTATTATTTCGTTTTATAGAATAGAAAGGAGATAGATTGAAATAGTTTAAAAAAAAAATCAAATATAATTCGATTTCTTTGGACAAACAGGAGAAAAATCGAAATTTCATGATCATTAACTCATTTTTGTCAATACAAATTTACAATCTATTTAGATTAAAAAAGAATTATTAGTTATAGAAATAGACTAATTTTATTAGTTATAGAAATATATCTAAGTTGGTGTTCATATTTATTTAACAAAATTTTATTTTTCGACTAATTTAGTTTAATAAACATCAATTCATTAACTCGGTATTATAATAATTTTAAATCGATTTGGGAAGAATATACTAGTTATAGACCCCTTTTTCGTTGCAATTGTGGGGTGATGTCATCTTGTTCGTGTCAAATCCTTGAAGCAGTATCAACCGTACAACGGTCTGATAGTGTGCTGAAATTCTTGGTTGGGGGTCTGTCTTGGGTGCACCCGGTGTTTGGTGCACCCAAGACACATACATGTGTATCTATATATATGTATAGATACACATGTGTCTTGGGTGCACCCAAGACAAACCCCTTGGTTGGTATACATGACTCATATGCACCCATCCGTAGTCAAATCCTTCTTGTTTCTCCATTGACTTCTCTCACAAAAGTATACTCTTTGATTTTACAAAGAAGAAAGCCAAAGGGATTTTCAAACTCAGTCCATTACTTCAATAGATTCCCCAGCTATGATGGCAAAACAGCTACATAAGCCTAATTCTCAATATAAGTCTTCCATGGATTCTACTGCATTCTTGGCTAAAAATAACTATAACAAGGACAAGAAACACCCTAAGTGTTCTCATTGTGGCCACAATGGACACACAATGATAAAATTTTCAATTGATTGGATATCATCCCAATTGGAAAGGTCCAAAAGGTCCAAGGGCTCTACAAGATTCTATGGTGGCCAATACCACTTCGACAAGCTCTCCTTCAGTCCAGCCAATGGAGTTTTCTCAAGAGCTATATAATCAATTCATAGCCTTCGCAAAGTACCAGAAAAACATTCGAAGTACTTCTGAGAATGTTTCTCATGCGGCTGCAGCTGACGTGAAAGGTAAAAATGAAGGTAGTACTTGAATTACTTGTGGTAGCATTTCAAATTCTATTAATTCTAAAATACGGATCCTAGATACGGGCACGACTGATCATATGATTGGTGACTCTTCTCTTTACACGAATGATATGTTGCCCGTGTCTGACAATATAAATATGTCAAATGGTGGTGGTGTTACTAAAGCGACACACATAGGAAAGGTGCAACTCACACCTGCACTTAAACTAAAGAATGTATACATTTACATTTAACCTTGTTTCTGTTTCACAACTAACCAATTCCAGCGTGTTTGCTCTTCACTTTATTTCTGGCCAATTCTTATACAAGACCAGATGTCCAAATTGGTTTTGCTAAGATACATGACGGATTATACCATCTCACACTTCCTGATAAGAATTCTGTAGCAACTTCTTCTTCTATGAATATGTCTGATAAGTTGTTTACTTGACAAGCAGTGTTCTTTACAAGACTTGAACCTCAATTATAATCATAGACCTAAAGTTTCATGTGATGTTTGCCATTTTTTGAAAACAAAAGAAACTTCCACATCCCATCAGTGTATCTGTCACTTCCTATGCATTTGAAATAATACATTGTGTTATTTAGGGAACATTCTCTCTATTAATTCATACAATGGTTACAGCCTTTTTTCTCACGATTGTTGATGATTTTACTCGGTGTACCTGGATATATGTCATGAAAACCAAGTCTAAAACCAAAATGCACTTCAAGCACTTTCATAACCTAGCAGTTACTCAATTCAAAACATGAATAAGAACCCTTAGATCTGATAATGGATCTGAGTTTATCTTAAGGATTTCTATTATACAAATGGGATTATACACCAACTTAGTTGTGTTGAAAATCCTCAACAAAATGGAAGAGTTGAACGAAAGCATCAATACCTTTTACAAATTGCAAGATCAATTTTGTATCATGCTTGTCTACCTCTCTGTTCTTGGTCGGATTGTGGGCTGACAACTGCACACATCATCAATAGAACTCCTTCAAAACTCTTAAATAATAAATCTACTTTTGAACTATTACATGACAAACCCCCTAGGTATTCTCACTTACGGGTCATATAGTGTTTATGTTATGCATCTACACTTTGTGCCAATCGAAGTAAGTTTGACATTCGGGCAGTTAAATGTACTCACATTGGCAATCATTTAGGTTACAAAGGTTATAACTATATAACTTATAAACAAAACAGGTTTTCATATCTAGATCCTAAGTGGCAAGACGCAATGAATACAGAAATAAAAACATTAGAAAACTAACACTTGGATTCTAACAAGATTACATCATAACAAAATATTGCATTGGTTGTAAATAAGTTTACAAAATCAAGTGTAAGGCAGATGGTAACATAGGTTATATTGACATTCGGGCAGTTAAATGTACTCACATTGGCAATCATTTAGGTTACAAAGGTTATAAACTATATAACTTATAAACAAAACAAGTTTTCATATCTAGATCCCAAGTGGCAAGAAGCAATGAATACAGAAATAAAAACATTAGAAAACACTAACACTTGGATTCTAACAAGATTACCTCATAACAAATATTGCATTGGTTGTAAATAAGTTTACAAAATCAAGTGTAAGGCATATGGTAACATAGAAAGGTATAAAGTCCAATTAGTAGCCAAAGGATATACACAAGAAGAGGGCATTGACTACTTTGATACATTCTCTCCAGTAACCAAACTCACCACTGCAAGAGTCATTTTAGCCATCGCTGTAAATAAGAACTGTCACTTACATCAGTGCGATGTAAACAATGTTTTTCTACATGGTGACTTAGAAGAAGCAGTATCCATGTCTTCCCCTCATGGCTATTGCCAAATCAATCATAAAAGAGTGCACCTTAATTAAAAGTCTATATGGTTTGAAACAAGTGTCTAGAGAGAGGTTTCATAGGCTCACTGATTGCCTACTTCAATACAACTTCTCTAACTCTAAGGCAGATTGTTCACCATATGTCATGTCATCCCAAAACCATTTTTCTGCCCTACTTGTTTATGTCAACGACATTATATTATCAGGACATGGCAGGAAATAGTTTGGAGGAGATTGAGGCTATCAAGAAACATGTTGATGAAAAAATTACTATAAAAAATCTTGGCAATCTCGAGTACATCTTAGGACTTGAAATAGTTAGATCAAAAGAAAGTACTGTCCTATCTCAACAAAATATGCTCTAGATATATTAAATGCGGGAGGGATATCTAGGATGCAAGCCCTCCTCAACACCCATGGAGTACACTCTCAAAATAAGATCCACAGAAGGCGAGTTCCTTGCAGATGCTACATTATATCGGAGGCTGGTTGGCAGATTGTTATATCTACAATCACCGGACCTGATCTATCATATAGCATACATTGTTTAACATAACACATGTCCAAACCAAGTCAAGCTCACCTCTCTACAGCCCACGGAGTAGTGAGGTTCATAAAATCAACTCCAGGAAAAGTCATTTTTTACCTAAATCATATTCCTTACAACTCAAAGCTTTTAGTGATAGTGATTATACAGGTTGTGTGGACACTAGGATGAGCATTACATATTATATTATCTTTATTGGTGATTCTTTGATTTCATGGAAGTCCAAGAAGCAACATATTGTCAGTCGAATCTCCGATGAAGCATAATATAGAGTATCAACGACGACTACATGTGAAATACAATGGCTGCTATATTTATTGCAAGATTTCATAATTATGCATATCTCCAGTTTTACTCTACATTGACAACACATCAGTCTCTATCATAGTCACTGATCACTCCATGAAAGAACAAAACATATTCAAATAGACTGTTACTTGGTATGCGAAAAAGTTCAAGACGGTCTTATACAGATTATTCATGTTCCAGCAAGCGAGCAAATGGGTGGACATCCTCACTAAACCATTGGGACTTCAATTATTCAAATCATTCTCTTCCAAGATAAACATGAAAAACATCAATGCTCATCTTGCGAGGGGCTGTCAAGATAAATATGAAATTAATCATCATCATCAACATCAACCCACGGCTGATCATCAAAGTCAAGATCAAGTCATTTAATAAAGTAGCCATTGTAAAAAAATTAGAAACAGTTAGTTGTGTTAGTTACAATATATAAATAAAGGAATGAGAGCAGATTTAATTCATTCATTTTTTATTCTTGAATAACTGGTTCTTCTCTCTGAACTTTGTATCAAGAATATTTCGTCTATAATGTTGATTTTTCAATGCTCAGTTCATTAATTCTACAGAAAATATAAGAGGTGATCACCTCAGTCCCTCTCCTCAGGTGGTGTATCAGGTTGCTTTCCGGGCATAGCATCTTGAAAAGCAGTGTGCTCCTTGTATGACTTGTTAATTCTGGATAAAAGAGGGAATTCTTCCTGCCCACCACACAACATGATCCAAAATTATAGCGGCCCTCGAGTTAAAAGAATTAACAATTGAAATTTATGAATGATGTTTAGAAATTTTTAGCAACAGGACCATTCAATCTAGCAGAAAAGAAGGATTTATACTGAAGATAACGCATGAAATGTCGATTATAAAACTTGAAAAGGTGATTAACTCTATTTAACCGAAATCGTGAAAGAACTGCAAGAAAAAATTAAGTTTGAAAATACATAATGGGATCTCAAAGGTGGTCTACCATGTCAACATTGAATCGTCGGGTTGCATAATCAACCTGTGGTTCCAAGAACAAATCAGCCTGCAAATTGATAACTAACATGAATAAAATGAAATAAAAAGTTTGGCATCGTTTTGACGCAAGTATGTATCTGGCGAAAGACCCACCAAATATACTTCATCACCCGTGGCATATTTTCCAGCATAAGTTTCCAACAGCTTTTCCAGAGCTGCACGAGTTTACTAGGAATTCAGAGAATGACAACATCCAAGAATCTTTTACTGTTTAAGGAAAAGTTACTCAAGAATAAGCTGGAATCGATATAAATACCATATTCACCATTGTTTTGTTAAGCACTTGATTTATGATGGCAATTTGAGTACACTGTCGTAACTCTCAATAAAATAATACGTTCACACAACTTGGATTCAATAAAGAACTGAACACATGCTATGTTCACCATCGTTTTACTTTCGATTTAAGAGCTAGATTGAGGGCTAAGGTGTGAACTCTTTAGCAATTATTTTCAAGTATGTCTCCAAGGTAGTAGTTAAATAAGAGGCAAATGCATGTTGTTGATTACTTAAAATTTATGTAACTTTGAATGTAAAATGCAAGTTTATGAAGTGGAGTGGGATATCCTAAAAAAGATACCAATAAAGCTCGTTCCGCATTTTTCACCTTCAGGATTATTGTGGAGTTATATTTGTAAAGATACTTGCTGCAATTACATGACACGAACATCTTTGTTATCCATTAATCTAAGAAACCCTTATCCATTCAGTTCCAATCTATCAACGAGCTCCTAATATCTTGTTTGGCTTCTTGGCTACAGTTAAAATAATATATCAAAATACGATTGCCCAGATCAACCTTCATTACAATTGTTTCGTGCTAGTTTAATATCGACAATAAAAATGTAATGAAAACGTATAAATCTGGCAGAGTACCATTGAATCCTTTCCTTATATGACCCTGAATCCAAATAAGCATCTCGTCAGGACCAAGTTTTTCTTCGATAAATCCCTGAAATTTGGAAAACAAATAATTATCAACTTTATCATAATAAATACGTATCACACTCATATCTATTTTTCACATACTTCTCTAATCACATAAATTTGATTTCGAATGTACTCACAATGACCGGTATATTCTGAAAAGGCTGTATGTTCGCACAAACAATATTTGCTGCCTACAATGCACAAGAACAGCAGAAACACAGTTAGCACTCAAAGTGATAGGGAAAAAGAGCCTAAGTTGATTCTTGTTCTAATTGGGGCAAAAATGCCTTAAAGATAACTGAGTAATAGCCACTAATTATAATTTTATCCAACAAATATAACATAATGCATGAGCTTGCGAGAATTTAGCTTTTTCATAACTGAAGCGCGTTCCCGTGACTTAGACAGACGTGGGGGATCCAAGAATCCAGGTGAAGGACGAAAGGTGAACATTTCATTTTATATAAATTGAACATAGATTTTAAAAACTTTCACTGACAAGGATATGATTGCTCCCTAAGGGGACAGAAGCCAAAATTCTTGACCTGGTAATTCACAGCTTCTTTCTGAGGATCCTGTGGCAACAGTGGATGATGAGGATACTTCTTTTCTAAATACTGCACATTACAAATGATCATCACCCTTCTTCAAAAAAATCACATAATCATAGAATTCAATTCACACAGTAGATCAACTGAGAGTGAAGAAACTTGCCATTAATATCGCAAACGAGTCAGCAATTACAATGTCACCGTCAACCAGTACCGGCACCTGTCCCACAGGGTTAAGCTTAAAAAATTCTACAATCCCGTCAAATGCCATAATTATTTCACATAGTATTGCAGAATATTCATCAAATTAAGGTAAACATGTATCATGTAAGGTAAGTTAAGAATGTATCCTGTATGTAGCCCAAAAAATTTCAAATTTAATATATGATTTTTTCCGAAAGCTACAACTTTCTTGCGCCCAATTTCGCTGGGTTTGAATAAAAGAGTCAAACCTGGAGACTTCTGTTCTCCTTTGAGCAAGTTAATCGCTATGTAATCATAATCCAATCCTGTTAATTAAATAGGAAAAAATCAATCATGGGTTCTTAAGAAATAGCAAGTAAATGAAGAATCGATCTAAAAAGATGAGAAATTAGGACCTTTCAATTTGAGAGCAATTCGCACGCGGCAAGAACAAGTGCTCAGCCAGTAAGAGTAAAGCTTCAGCTTCTTCGACCCCTCTCCACTTGCCTAAAAATTGAGGATTCATGTCAAAATTTTAGAGAAAAATCAGGCTGAAAATTGGTAAAAGAATGGAATTTGAACTCTTTACCATGATCAAATGCGGGTGTTACTGCAAAGGCAGATTGAACTGGGAAAGAAACTATTGTGTTTCTCGGTCTTCGTATATAAGCGACAACAGAAGACGTCAGTTCTTGCATTACCACAGAATAATTGTTTTTTTTTATAGAATCATATGATAAAATTTTCGAAGATACCTTTTTATCATCTCCAATGAACTTTTTTGTTGAAATTTTAAGCGTGCAAAAAATAATGTTATCTTAAAAGAAATTTTTTTTAAGGCAATAACCTTTTAAAATTATTTTGAACAAATGAACTCCATAATAAAAAATATTTCAATCTATTCTAGCATGTGTCCCTTTTTTTCCTTTCCTATCGGTCACCTTTTCTCATTGTTAGGTCTTCCCCATTCATTTTTTGGTCACCCAATTCTTGGTCTCGGTCTCCCTATTCTTTTTTCGGTTGCCCGGTTCATTATTTCGGTCGTCCAAGAAACATCAATACATGAAAAAGCAATATGCAAGTGTGCAAGCACATTGAGGGTGATATCACCAAAAAACGTGATTACCTCCTGATATCAATAAGAGGTAAGGAAATACATCCATGTTCTTCAATGCCAATAATAATTGCGTCAATCTTGATTTGGATCCTCACCTCAGAGACCTGAAATCACGAAATAAACGTGAAAAGGGGGCCGAAAGTTTTTTCGACGTGTCCCCTCCGACCTCAAGTCAGGCGAGAGGATACGAGAAAATATACACTTGTAAAGTAAGTGAAAGAAATTATGAATGCCTCAACATGTAGATTGAACCTGGTATTTATAGGTGGGGGAATAAGAGTTGCCATGAGCAAGGACTCCTTCCATGTCTATCCATATCTTTATCAAGATATGATAAGATCTCGTGAATGTAATCAAATCCCTGATATTGCTCCGCGGATCTCGCACTTGCCTTAATTTAGGAGATACGGTTCCCTGACGTCCATGTATCAAGCAAGTCAGGAGAAGAGATCGGTCAATAAGCTCGAACAAAAAGAGTTCGCTGTAATGTTTGGAGGAGGGGCGGACAGGTGAGGTAAAACACGTCGGCCAACCAGGTTGGTCCTATATAAAGAGGTCGGACGAAGATGCGAGGTCTTCTGGAAGGCCACAAGGAAGCGACGGAAACAGGTCGGCCTATCAGGTAGTTATTATTTAGGGGTATCATAGGGCATTGTGCGACCGGTCGCAAAAGAGGCATTGTGCGACCCAAACTAAGAACTATGATGGAAAAATGCGACCAAGATCGATTGTAATGAGGTATTGTGTGAACGAGTGGAGGGTTAGTGTGACCGAGGTGAGAAGCCAGCGACCAAGGGGATAATTTGTGCGACTGATAGAGTGATAGGGTTTGGGAAGATAAGGAGAAGAAGAAAAAGATGGGAAATTCGAAAGTGAAATGTGACTGGACTGGTATGTTTTGGCATGGATGGGGAAGAAGAAAAAGGCGGGGAGTTAATTTATAATTATTTAATATTAAGGGTAAATTTGTCTTTCAAATTGGGAGCGTTAGTTGCTTAAATCACATTTCCAGCCGACCCTCTTCCCAAATTTTCTCGAATTTTAATGGTGAGGCATTTTAATCGAATCCGATTAATCATTTCAATTTATTATTTCGTTTAATTAGAATAGAAAGGAGATAGATTGAAATAGTTTCAGAAAATATCAAATATAATTCGATTTCTTTGGACGAACCGAAGAAAAATCGAAATTTCATGAATCATTAACTCATTTTTGTCAATACAAATTTACAAGCTATTAGATTAAAAACGAATTATTAGTTATAGAAATAGACTAATTTTATTAGTTATAGAAATATATCTAAGTTTGTGTTCATATTTATTTAACAAAATCTCAATTTTATTTTTTCGACTAATTTAGTTTAATAAACATCAATTCATTCATTTTATTTATTTTGTCTAACGTAAATTAAGTAATTAAATAACTGTCAAATTTGGAAACGACTCAGACTCACCCAGATGTTTTATTGCTTGACATGGTGCAATTGCTACTACCACCATAAAAAAATCAATCAAGTTTTTGAGGTCACTACCGGGAGTATTTTATTTAATATTAGAACTAACTACTTACTTCAAATTAGATATTTCTCTTATGTCATTTTGTTTACTTTAGGAGGTATTTATATATGTTTCCCAGAAGTGTTTATCTGTTTTTCATACAAAAAAATAGATTTTTTGTGTTTGATTTCATTGCTTCTGTTATTAAATCTCTAACATAAAGCAGAGGTGGATAAGCAAGCCATGACATGCTTTTGACTGATTTAACTGAAGTGGATAAGCAACTCATGATAATTTTATAATTAATTGAAGTTCATTGAGCTTTTTTTATTTTAATATCAAATACGCAATGTGTTTCTCTAAAAGCAACTTTTTTCCAATTTTAAGCAAACGTAACATAGAAGTGCTTGAAATAAGCAATTACAAACATACCATTAATTCTTCTTTTTTTTTCAATATTTTATGTGACAATCCATGTTTTGCATGATCCGTGCAAGAAATCCTGACAATCTTTTGCCATTAGATTTGGAAATTGAGAATATTTGGAGGGGTCTTCATAGAGCGAATCATAACAGTGATTTTAGATGTGAATTTGAGATAGAGTTTGAGATTAATCAAATATCATAATGTCGGATGAAAATACAACCCAAACAATGGAAGAACTAGCTCACCTTACTCGCCGTGGATCTAGTTCTAGTATCATAAGACCGTCGATTTTGGCCAACAACTTTGAATCGAAATCATCAATTATACAAATGATCCAACTGCATGTTCGATTTGGTTCCAATCAAGTATAATTAGAGGATGATGCCTTGGAGTGGCTAGAGAAGCTACGAGTGGGATCTATTCCGACATGGGATATACTGGTTGAACTACTTATCGAGCAATTCTCTCTAGCTAGCACAATGTAGCACATTTGAGAAGTGATATCACCTCTTGTTTAAATAGAAGAGTTCTGAATGAATAACCGAAGTTTGGGGTAGGTCCAAAAAGATGTTGGAATAATGTATACATCAAGGATTTCCATATATCCTTTTCACAGTGACGAATTCACTAAAAAGTTTGTTATAATTATTTTGCTCTCACTTTGGTATAAAATGGTCGCCTACTTTTTATTCATCGACGGAAATAAACGAAGCAGCTCCACTGACCAGCATACCTGCAACCATAGACAGTGAAAATTCAGATTAAAAAGATAACTTTACAACATGATACGTAACAGCAGAAACTTCTTATGATATATTTTATTCAAATATCAGAACAAGAAGCCAGATAACAGTGGTTAATAAACCAGAATGGGATAAATTTTACAGGGTTTGTCAAAAAATCACGAGCAAATAGGAAGAAAATTGGGAGACAAGGAAAACGTCAAGATAAAGATGAAATTGATCATCATCATCAACATCAACCCACAGAACATCGTTATATAAATTAGAAACAGTTAGTTAAGTTAGTTACAATATATAAATAAAGAAACGAGAGTTCGCAGATTTAATTCATTCACTTTTTGATTCTTGAATAATGGTTCTTCTCTCTGAATTTTCTATGAAGAATATTTCCTCTATAATGTTCATTTTTCAATGCTGAGTTCATTAATTCTTTCGCTTGAATAATATGTTCTCCCGCTCATCTGTTTCTTTTTTATCTATTTTTTACGGTTGATTGATCATGGCTCCTTCCGTCTCCAATGAGGTTCCCGAATCAGTCACTAATCTGCTCAATCCGGCGGAAGAACCTTCTTCACAATTTTTTATTCACTCTATAGTCATAATCCCGGCGCACTCAATGTCGGAGAGGTCTTCAATGGTGATAATTACGTCTCCTGGTCGGAGTCTGTTCAGATGGCGTTCAGCGTTAAAAACAAGAGTGGATTTCTTGATAGTTCGTTAACATGCCCATCTATTTCTTCCAAGATTCAATATCCGGCATGGGTTAGGGCCAATAACCTCGTGCTTTTTTTGTTATTAAACTCAATTTCGAAGGACATCCGCTAGGTCTCCTCTATTTTAACTCTGCACAGGACATGTGGATTGAAATGCGAACAAGATTTGCCCGTAGTGATGGTCCTCGTGTCTTCCAACTAGAAAAAGCCTCAAGCAAAATGCACCAAGGTTCCCAATCTTTAACTCGGTATTATAATAATTTTAAATCGATTCGGAAAGAATATACTAGTTATAGACCCCTTTTTAGTTGCAATTGTGGGGTGATGTCCTCTTGTTCGTGTCAAATCCTTGAAGCAGTATCAACCGTACAACAGTCTGACAGTGTGTTGAAATTCTTGGTTGGTATACATGACTCGTATGCACCCATCCATAGTCAAATCCTTCTTGTTTACCCATTGACTTCTCTCGCAAAAGTATATTCTTTGATTTTTCAAAGAAGAAAGCCAAAGGGATCTTCAAACTCGGTCAATTACTTCAATGGATTCCCTGGCTATGATGGCAAAACAGCTACATAAGCCTAATTCTCTCTGTGTCTTCCATGGATTCACTGCATTCTTGGCTAAAAATAACTATAACAAGGACAAGAAACGCTCTAAGTGTTCTCATTGTGGCTACAATGGACACACAATCAATAAATTTTCAATTGACTGGATATCCTCCCAATTGGAAAGGTCCTAAAGGTCCAAGGGTTGTACAAGATTCTATGGTGGTCAATATCACTTCAACAAGCTCTCCTTCAGTCCAGCGAATGGAGTTTTCTCAAGAGCTATATAATCATTCACAGCCTTCGCAAAATCCCAGCAGAACATTCGAGGTACTTCTAAGAATGTTTCTCATGCGGCTGCGGCTACAGCTGCAGCTGCTGTGAAAGGTAAAATGAATGTAGTACTTGAATTACTTGTAGCATTTCAAATTCTATTAATTCTAAAATATGGATCCTAGGTACGGGTGCGACTGATCATATGATTTGTGACTCTTCTCTTTACATGAATGATATGTTGCCCGTAAATGGTGGTGTTATTTAAGCAACACACATAGGAGAGGTGCAACTCACACCTGAACTTAACTAAAGAATGTATTGTATGTTCCTACATTTACATTTAACATTGTTTCAGTTTCACAACTAACCAATTCCAACGTGTTTGTTCTTCGCTTTATTTCTGACCAATGTCTTATACAGGACCAGATGTCCAAATTGGTTTTGCTAAGATACATGACGGATTATACCATCTCACACTTCCTGATAAGATTTCTGTAGCGGCTTCTTCTTCTGTGAATATGTATGATAAGTTGTTTACTTGTCATTATAGGCTTGGAAACTTATCTTTTGACAAGCCGTATTCTTTACAAGACTTGAACCTCAATTGCAATCATAGATCTAAAGTTCCATGTGATGTTTGCCGTTTTAACAAAAGAAACTTCCCCATCGCATCAGTGTATCTGTCACTTCTTATGCATTTGAAATAATACATTGTGATATTTAGGGAACATTTTCTATTAGTTCATACAATATTAGGGAACATTTCTATCATACAATGGTTACATGTTTTTTCTCACGATTGTTGAAGATTTACTCGGTGTACCTGGATATATGTCATGACAACCAAGTCTAAAACAAAAATGCACTTGCAGCACTTTCATAACCTAGTAGTTACTCAATTAAAAACATGAATAAGAACCCTTAGATCTGATAATGGATCTGAATTTATGCTTAAGGATTCCTATTATACAAATGGGATTATACACCAACGCAGTTGCGTTGAAAATTCTTAACAAAGTGGAAGAGTTGAACGAAAACATCAATACATTGTACAAGTTGCAAGATTTATTTTGCATCATGCTTGTATACCTCTCTGTTCTTGGTCGGATTGTGCGCTATGTTAACGCACACATGTTAGCGCACACATCATCGATCCTTCAAAACTCTTAAATAATAAATCTACTTTTGAACTATTACATGACAAATCCCATAGTTATTCTCACTTACGGGTCATAGGGTGTTTATACTATGCATCTACACTTTGTGCCCATCGAACTAAGTTTGACATTCGGGCGGCAGTTAATGTATTCACATTGGCAATCATTTAGGTTACAAATGTTATAAACTATATAACTTAGAAACAAAACAAGTTTTCATATCTAGAAATGAACTAGTGGCAAATAACCCCTTGTGGTTTGCAAAGTGGTTTGAAAATAGACATTTTACCCCATGTGGTTTACAAAATAGGCAAATTACCACCATATGGTTTGGAAATAGACATTTTACCCCCCTGTTGTTTACAAAATAGGTATTTTACCACATATGGTTTGAAGATAGACATTTTACCCACTTGTGGTTTGTGAAAATAGGCATTTTACCCCCTTAAAGTTTGTGAATATGTTTGAAATACACCCTACATATAGGGGGTAAACTGCCTACTTTGTAAACCACAGAGGGGTAGGGGGGTAATCTGCCAAAAATCTAGTAATGTTCAATTCTATGAAGACATATTTCCTTTTAAGAATATGATGCTTTCTACTTCGAATCAACACTCTCTAACATCCAATGAGCGTTTGTGTCGTTCTCCAATTTCTTTTGACGATCATTATGTATATCCCTGTACTCATACCATTAACAAAAAAATCTTCAGATCATCCACCTATACAACATAAAGACAATCTTAATCCTGATTATGTAGAAGAAACCACAAGTTTCTCTCAAATATATTTTGTTCCTAATGAAACACTACACAAATTAATTATGTCTGTGAAGAAATGTATTCACTTACATTTCTCAATCATATGAATGGGTATTTATACAACTACAATACCAAATCAGAAAAAGGATCCTGATCTAATCACATCCCTAATTTACATCAATTAGAATCTTTCCTAATATAATCACAATCAATCTAAGATATATAATATCAATCTGAATATATACTCATATCTTGTGGATATTATTATGATCTTCCAACACTCCCCCTCAAGCTGGTGAGTATGCATCTATCATTCCCAGCTTGGAAATTAAATCTTGAAATGCTGGACCTTGAAGCCCTTTTGTAAACACATCAGCTAACTGCTCTTTAGTAGAAATATAAGGAGTACAAATGAGTCCACTGTCTATCTTCTCCTTTATGAAATGTCTATCTACTTCAACATGCTTCGTCCTGTCATGTTGTACTGGGTTATGAGCAATATTTATGGCTGACTTGTTATCACACAACAATTTGATTGGTCCTTCCCATTTGATTCTTAGATCATCTAGGATTATTTTAATCCAAAGTAGTTCACATATGCCCAATGCCATTGCTCTAAATTCGGCTTCCGCGCTTGATCGAGCTACTACGTTTTGTTTCTTGCTCCTCCATGTCACAAGATTCCCCCCGAGGAATATACAGTATCCTGTAGTAGACCTTCTATCAACAAGTGATCCAGCATAATCAGCGTCCGTGTAGCCTTCTAGTTTTAATGCAGTATTCCTTTTGAATAGAATACCTTTTCCAGGGTTGTTCTTCAAATAATGTAACACCCGATACACAGCTTGCAAATGTCCTTCCTTTGGGCAATGCATGAATTGACTTATTACACTTACGGCATATGCAATGTCAGGCCTTGTGTGAGATAGGTAGATAAGTCTTCCTACCAATCGTTGGTACATTTCTTTATCTACCATAGGTTCATCATTTACGTCTATCATCCTATGATTGGCGTCAATAGGTGTGAGAGCAGGCTTACACGATAGCATACCTGTTTCTTTTAACAGATCGGTAGTATACTTTTGCTGTGAAATGAATATTCCGTCATTGGAATGTGCCACTTCAATCCCAAGAAAATACTTGAGCCTTCCAAGCTCCTTGATTTCAAACTCCTTTGTTAGGCACTCTGGTAGAAGTTGTTTTTCTTTTCCTTCCATTCCTGTCACGATTATGTCATCGACATATACGAGAAGAATGGTAACTCCCCCTGAATTTGAGTGCTTAAAAAATAGTGTATGGTCTCCTTGACTTTGTTTGTATCCAGATGCAAGCATAACTTGAGTGAATCTCCCAAACCACGCCCTTGGTGATTGTTTGAGGCCATAAAGTGCTTTCTTCAACTTGCAAACTTTACTACCTTTGATAGACTCTTTGAATCCTGGTGGGATTTCCATATATATTTCTTCTTCTAAAGTGCCATGCAGGAAAGCATTCTTAACATCGAACTGTTCCAATCTCCAACTAAAATTGGCAGCTAGAGAGAGGAGAATTCTCACAGTATTCATCTTAGCCACAGGAGCAAAGGTCTCTTGGTAGTCAACACCATATGTTTGCGTGTATCCCTTTGCAACAAGCCTAGCCTTGTATCTCTCCAATGATCCATCTGATTTATATTTCACTGTAAAGACCCACTTGCACCCTACTATCCTTTTCCCGGTGGAATGTCGATAATTTCCCATGTTTGGTTCTTTTCTAGTGCCTGCATTTCCTGTTTCATAGCAAGTCTCCAATTCTCATTAGATAAAGCATCATATAAAGTATTAGGAATGTGAACAGCATCAAGACTCGTTAGGAAACTTCTATGAGTTGGTGAAAATTTTTTGAAGGTTACATACTTTGCCATTGGATAGAGGGGATGCTTTGTACATTCCCTCGTTCCTTTTCTGATGGCAATTGGTAAATCATTATCAAGAAGTGGCTGAGAAGAAAGGGTTTCTTGAACATTGCATACCTCATTTACAGGATTACAGGAGGATTCTTGGACTTGCACAAGGTCAGTGTTAGGTCGTTTCCTTCTTGAATACACCTGGTCAAACTGATTTTGTTCAGGAACACTGTTAGGAAAAAGATTCTGTTCGGTATGATCTGAGGGTGAAAAATTATTCTGTGTAGGACTGCTGCTGGGAGATAAATTATGGTTTGAGGTTGATGTATGTATGGGATCAACTGAAGGAATATCTAACAGAAATGCATCTTTGTCTCTATCCTCAAGAGATGATAAATGTTCCCCCCGATCATACGGTTGGCAAAAATAGGGTTGTTGTTCAACGAAAGTGACATCAACAGAAATTAGGAATCTTCTGGTAGGTGGATGATAGCATTTGTAACCCTTTTTGGTTGATGAATAGCCTACAAATACACACTTAACAGCTCTAGGATCTAACTTCCCCCTGTTTTGGCTATGAATGTGGACAAAAACAGTGCATCCAAAAATTCTTGGAGTGAGATTATAAGATGACTTCAAATCAGGATAAAATTGACTGAGAGTTTCTAGTGGACTTTTGAAGCCTAGGACCTTTGAGGGAAGTCGATTTATTGTGTAAGTTGCTGTAAGGACAGCTTCTCCCCAATAACTTTTTGGAACATTATAGTGGAAGAGAAATGCTCGAGTGATAGCTAGAAGGTGGCCATTTTTACGTTCCGCAACTCCATTTTGTTGTGGAGTATTGACACACGATGATTCATGAATGATTCCCTCTTTTTCAAAACAAGGAGACAGCGTATGATGAAGTAATCTCGAGCATTGTCTGACCTAAAGTGCTTTATTTTTACCCCAAATTGATTCTGAACCATGTTGTGGAAATTTTGAAACACCACACTGACTTCAGTTTTGGATTTCAGAAGGAATATCCAAGATATTCGAGTGCAATCATCAATAAATGACACAAACCAACGTGATCCAGACACATTAGGAATAGCCGACGGTCCCCAAACATCACTATGGATAAGGTTGAAAGGGATAGAACTTCTTTTATTATTGATTGGAAAAGGTACACGTTTATGTTTCGCAAACTCACACACATCACAATGAAGGTGTTCATTTCCTACCCCTTTGAATAAAGATGGAAACATGACTTTTAAAACTCCAAAAGATGGATGCCCTAACCTAAAATGTTGCAGCCAAAGGCTGTTTTTATTCGAAGACGAATGAGAAAGCAAACTTTTATTTTTAGCAGTGTCTAGGTGGTTGGTTTCTTCAAGAAGGTAGAGACCATTCACTTCCCTTGCTTGTCCAATCTTCTTCCCCGAATCCTGGTCCTGAAATACACAATATGAAGGATCAAATAGCACTTTACAGTTCATATCAGAGGTGAGTTTGTGTATGGATATTAGATTAGTGGATAATCTTGGTACATGCAGAACATTTCTAAGTGTGAGTGAATTGTTAACACTAATATCTCCTATTCCTGCAACGGGGGTAAAAGATCCATCTGCAATTGCAATCTTTTTGTTACTTGGACAAGGAGAATAAGTAGTGAATTTCAAAGAAGAATGTGTCATGTGATCTGTGGCTCCCGAGTCAATGATCCACACATTTCTAATATCCTTATTTGATGCATTTATCCCTAGAGAAATAGGGTACTTACCTGAAAGAGCAATAGAACAAGTACCACCAGATTTTTCAAGTGACCCAATCAGACCTCTCAGCTTCTCAATCTCTTCTTTGTTGAATTCATTCGAGTTTTTATTGTTTTCTTGACTTGTTCTTTCTTGACTTTGCTGATTGATATTGAGATGAGCTTGGCCTGTATTTCGAGGCTGTCCTGAATTTCTGGGCTGCCCTCCTCGTTGATTCCAATCATGGGGCCTGCCGTGGAGTTTCCAGCAATTTTCTCTTGTGTGCCCGGTCTTCTTGCAATAAGTGCACCACAGATTGTTCCTGTTTTCTCGTCCTGGATTTTTCATGAATCCTGGCTTTCCATTCTCAAGATTCAGATGTGAACGTTCTGGGGTTGTCACCATCATTGCAGAGCCTTCTAAGTTTTGAGAATCGAGCATCACACTTCTCCGACTTTCTTCAGCTTGGATCAAGGAAATTGCTTCCTCCAGTGATGGTAGTTCATCCTTGCCAAGGATTTGAACTCTTACTTGATCGAACTCAGAGTTCAATCCAGCCAAAAAATCGTATACTCTATCCTTGTCAATAAAGTTCCCCAGGGTGGCAGCATCTTCTGGATTTTTCATCTCGATCACACGATAATGATCAAGTTCTTGCCATAAATTCTGCAATTGAGTTGCATATTCTGTAACAGGTTTATTTCCCTGTTTAGTAGCTCCCACTTTGATCTTTATCTCATAAACATGAGCCGTATCTCGAGCCTTTGAGTAAGTTCGCCTTATTGCGTCCCAAATGGCTTTGGCAGAGGTTAAGAACATGATTGTGTCACTGATTTTGGGATCCATTGAGTCCCAAAGCCATGACATAACCATGGAGTCTGCTTCGTCCCACGCATCAAATCCTTCATCGCCTTGTTTTGGTCCCGTGCCCATAAGATGGCTCGCTCTTCCTTTTCCTTTCAAGTAGGTACGAACAAATTGGGACCACTTTAGATAGTTTTTTTCCCGTCAATTTGTAGTTCATCCGAATATTTTGTAAATCTCCAATCGGCGCATTGGAGTTTATGGTCTCAGATTCCGTTTGCACGGAGTTGGACATTTAGGATGAAGACATTGTTAAGAAATGTTCAAAAATAACGAAAGGAAGGATTGGGTGAAGATCGTTGTAATGAACGATGAAAGGGAAGAATCCGATGGGAGAGCAGAAATGATTTCTCCTTCTTTAAATCTGGAGCTCTGATACCATGTGAAGAAATGTATTCACTTACATTTCTCAATCATATGAATGGGTATTTATACAACTACAATACCAAATCAGAAAAAGGATCCTAATCTAATCACATCCCTAATTTACATCAATTAGAATCTTTCCTAATATAATCACAATCAATCTAAGATATATAATATCAATCTGAATAGATACTCATATCTTGTGGATATTATTATGATCTTCCAACAATGTCATTAATCAAAATGATGATAGACACCATCATATTGGCAATGAAGTTACTGAAGGCCATAGAAAATCTTCTAGACACAGGAATCTACCAGCCTATCTACAACAATATGACTGCACAATTCCAAAATCGTTCATTCAGCCTTCCTCTAACCTTGTTTTATCTGGAAAATAATGCCCTATTGCTAGTTTCTTTTCTTCTGCCAACTTATCCACATCATACAAAGCTTATACAGCCTTTATATCCAAAGTGTTTGAACCAAAGACCTACAAACAAGCTATTCAAGATCCTAAGTTACAAAAAGCAATGAATACAGAAATAAGAACATTAGAAAACACTAACACTTGGATTCTAACAGGATTACCTCATAACAAATATTGCATTGGTTGTAAAGGAGTTTACAAAATCAAGTTTAAGGCGGATGGTAACATAGAAAGATATAAAGCCCAATTAGTAGCCAAATGATATACACAAGAAGAGGGCATTGACTACTTTGATACATTCTCTCCAGTAACCAAACTCACCACTGTAAGAGTCCTTTTAGCCATCGCTGTAAATAAGAACTGTCACTTACATCTGTGCGATGTAAATACTGTTTTTCTACATGGTGACTTAGAAGAAGCAGTATCCATGTCTTCCCCTCATGGCTATTGCCAAAACAATCATAAAAGAGTGCACATTAATTAAAAGTCCATATGGTTTGAAACAAGTGTCTAGACAGAGGTCTCATAGGCTCACTGATTGCCTACTTCAATGCAACTTCTCTAAATCTAAGGCAAATTGTTCACCATTTGTCATGTCATCCCAAAACCATTTTACTGCAATACTTTTTTATGTCAACGACATTATATTAGCAGGAAATGGCAGGAAATGGTTTGGAGGAGATTGCGGCAATCAAGAAACATCTTGATGAAAAATTTACTGTAAAAAATCTTGGCAATCTCAAGTACATCTTAGGACTTGAAATAGCTATATCAAAAGAAAGTATTGTCATATCTCAACAAAAATATGCTCTAGATATATTAAATGCAGGATATCTAGTATGCAAGCCCTCCTCAACACCCATTGAGTCCAATCTCAAACTAACATCCGCAGAAGGCGAGTTCCTTGCAGATGCTACATCATAGCGGAGGCTGGTTGGCATATTGTTATATCTAACAATCACCGGACCTGATCTATCATATAGCATACAGTGTTTAACACAACATATGTCCAAACCAACTCAAGCTCACCTCTCTGCAGCCCACAGCGTACGGACTACTGAGGTTCGTCAATTCAACTCTAGGAAAAGTGTAGAAAGATGAGTTTTAAGAGAACTAGAAACTCTTTATTCAAAACTATATCAAATAAGAGATACAATGTAGGTTTATATAGACTCCTAATACTAAAGAGTCCTAAGAAAAGAAAACACTACAATAAATCAAATACAAAGATTATCTTAGCTCCTTATCTCATAAGGATCTCTATCTATCTATTTATTCAACACTCTCCCTCAAGCAGGGTCATATATGTCTATCATGCCCAGCTTGGAACAAAAATCTTCAAATAAAGGATGATGAAGTGCCTTAGTTAAGATGTCAGCAAATTGCATGTGAGTGGAGACATAATTGAGATCAATAATTCTCTTCTCGATCTTTTCACTGATGAAGTGTCGATCTAACTCAATGTGTTTGGTACGGTCATGATGCACTGGATTTTTAGCAATGCTTATGGCGGCTTGATTATCACACATCATTTCAACTGGATGATTGTTGTCTAGCTTGAGTTCACTTAGCAACCTTTTCAACCACATTCCTTCACATATGCCTTGAGCCAAGGCACGATACTCTGCTTCTGCACTGCTCCTAGCTACAACAGTTTGCTTTTTACTCCTCCATGTTACCAGATTTCCCCATATAAATGCACAGTAAGCAGATGTTGATCTTCTGTCAGTGTGAGAGCCAGCCCAATCAGCATCACTGTAAACTTTGACGCTTCTGTTTGTCGACTTCTTGAAGAACAAACCCTTTCCAGGATTTCTTTTGAGATACCTCAATATTCGATATACAACATCCATATGATCCTTGGTTGGGTTATTCATAAATTGACTGACAACGCTAACCACAAAACCAATATCCAGGCGTGTGTGTGAAAGATAAATTAGCTTCCCCACTAAGCGCTGATACCTTCCTTTGTCAACCAATGGATTGTCTTATCTTGCTTCCAGCTTTACTTTAGTGTCCATCGGTGTGTCTATGGGTTTGCATCCCAACATTCCAGTTTCCTTTAGGAGGTCCAATACATATTTTCTTTGAGAAATAAAGATACCGTTGGATGATCGAGCAACTTCCATTCCTAAAAAATACTTCAAATGTCCTAGATCTTTCATTTCAAATTCCCTAAAAAGTAGAGCTTTCACCTGAGTCATTTCATCATTGTGGTTTCCTGTTTGAACAATATCATCAACATACACTATAAGAATAATGATCTTTCCTTCCTCTGAATTTTTGACAAACAATGTGTGATCAGACTGACACTGTAAGTAACCGTTCCCCTTTAGAACAGTGGAGAAACGATGGAACCAAGCTCGGGGTGACTGCTTCAGGCCATAAAGGGATTTCTTCAAGTTGCATACTTTATTAACCGTAGACTGAGTCCCAAATCCAGGAGGAATATCCATATAGATTTCTTTTTCAAGATCTCCGTTGAGAAAAGCTTTCTTGACATCAAGCTGATATAAGGGCCAGTCCATATTTCCAGCAATAGAGAGAAGAACTCGGATAGTATTTAACCTGGCAACTGGAGCAAACGTCTCTTGATAATCAATATCATAAGATTGGGTATATCCTTTTGCAACTAATCTGGCTTTATATCGCTCTATGCTCCCATCAGATTTATGTTTCACTGAAAAAATCCATCTACACCCAACAGTCCTCTTATTTGGAGGTAAATCAGTAATGAGCCATGTTTTGTTTTTCTCTAGAGCTATTATTTCTTCTAGGACAGCAGATTTCCAATTTGGGTCTTGCATAGCAGTCTCAATATTGGACGGTATCTGGACCTGATCTAAACATGACACAAAAGCTCGATATGTAGGAGATAAGTGATCAGTTGAAACAAATTTAGATATAGGATGTTGAGTGCATGATCTCACCCCTTTTCTAACTGTTATAGGCCTATCATCAGAATCATCGATACTGTGGTTAGAAGAATCAGTATTACCTCGTGGTTTCTCAGCAAAACGTGGATCCAAGGAGGAGTCATGACAAGGCTGAATTTGTTCAGGTTCCCGATGCCTCCTAGAGTAAACCTGCAATGGTGGTTCAGGCACATGAAGTGGATGATGAGAGATTGTGAAAGGCTCTATAATGGGTATGGTCAGCTCTATAATGGGTATGGTTGGTTGGATTGCTGCTGGAGTTTGAGATTCATTCAGATTGCTCTCCCCCGGAATCGAAGAATGAGGATAAAAAGGCTGATTTTCAAAGAATGTCACATCCATGGTATGGAAGAAACGCTTGAGAATTGGTGAGTAGCATTTATACCCTTTTTGGTTGGAAGAATAACCAAGAAAAATGCATTTTATCGATCGAGGGTCAAGTTTACCCCGAGCATGTGAGTGGATGTGTACAAAGGAAGTACATCCAAAGATTTTGAGTGAAATAGTCGGTAAAAGGTGCGAGGTAGGATAAGTCCTGAGAAGGGTTTTTATAGGAGCATCAAACTTGAGGATACGAGAGGGCATTCTATTAATGAGGTAAGCTGCAGTCAGAACTGCATCACCCCAAAAACAAGAAGGTACATTATGGGAAAAGAGTAAGGAGCGAGCAACCTCAAGTAAGTGACGATTCTTGCGCTCAGAGATCCCATTCTGTTGAGGAGTATCAACACATGAACTTTGGTGGATAATACCTTGGGTATGTAGGTAAGCGCCAAGGATGGAGTTAAAATAGTCACGGGCACGGTCAGTTTTTAATACACGAATACGGGTAGAGAATTGGGTTTGAATCATGGTGTTGAATTGCTTAAAAAGGTCACTTGTTTCAGATTTGTCTTTCATTAAGAAAACCCATGAGAGTCTAGTGTGATCATCAACAAACAGTAAAAACCAACGAGAACAAGTGACGTTTTTAACTCTTGAAGGACCCCAAATATCGCTGTGAATGAGTGAGAATGGATGGGATGGCTTATACGCAATAGGTTTGAAGTAATGACGAGTATGTTTAGATAATTGACATACATCACACGTGAAAGAATTCAAATTTTTATTGCGAAATAACGAAGGAACAAGTTTTGCAAGATACAAAAAACTCGGATGCCCTAAACGATAATGTAATAATAAAATATCATTGTTCAAACTCAAAGAATTAATAGAAAATGAGGAATTAAATGAACGTGCGCACTGAGAAGCAACAGCACGAGTGGGTCGAATGAGGTATAGGCCTACACAGATCTCAGCATTGCCAATCGTCCGCCCCGAAGCCAAGTCCTGAAAAACACAAGAGGTAGACAAGAATTTAGTGACACAGTTGAGATCCATACTTAGGCGACTAACAGATAACAGGTTGCACTCAAGATCAGGAACGTATAAAACCGATTTTAGCACCAAATCCTCCAAGAGGGGTACTGAACCAGTGCCAACAACTGGCACGCAGCAACCATTTGCAATCCGGACAGAGCAACCTGAAGTGCTTGGCTGATAGGATTGAAACATGTTCAAATTCCCCGTCATGTGCTCAGATGCACCTGAATCAATGATCCAATAATCTGATAACATCTGATGTGAGAGCAAGACTTTGGAAACAATACATGTATGGGCATGATTACCAGCACTAAGAGGCGGAGCGTTGTTGGATGGAAGTGCTTTAGACAACAAATTTTGAAGGGCATCAAGTTGCTCTTTGTTGAAGGGTGGGAAGCTTGGCCAGATCCGTCAGATTGGGCAACTTGAGCACGCCGCTGACGGAAAGATTTCCAGTTTGCCGGTTTACCATGAATCTTCCAACAAGTGTCAAGAGTGTGATTAGGTCTGTTGCATTTTTCACACCAAGGGCGACCATTACGCATATTATTGGAGGAACCGGAAGGATGCCCAACCGAGCCAGTGTGATGAGAAGCAAGATCTTGTTGAGGTGCCGCATTAGGAAGGGTTCTTGGTGTTGCCAAGGCTGATCCCTCAATTAACTGGGTACCAGTCGGAGAGCTCATCATTAATTTCCTTCGGCTCTCTACATGGCGCATGGCGGAGAAGGCTTCACGCAGCCGAGGCAGGGGCTTAATGGACAGAACCCGTGCCCGAACATCATCAAGGTTGGTGTTGAGGCCCAATAAAAATTGAAAAAGGCGTCGAGTTTCGACGATGGATCTGTGAATTGATTCATCATCAGAACACTTTCACTCATAGGACTCGAAAAGATCCAGTTGTTGCCAGTATCTTATAAGGTCTGTGAAATACTGGGTAACGGTGGACTCCCCCTGTTTCAGCGCCTGAATGCGGCTTTCGATGTCAAACAGCTCGGCGATATTATCCTTGCTGGAGAAAGTATCCCTGGCAGCATCCCAAACTGATTTGGCCGTTGAATACAATAGGAATTGTTCACCAATATCGGGTGTCATGGAATTGATAAGCCATGACATTACCATATTGTTTTCGATATTCCATGTTTTAAACGCGGCTTCATCAGTTTTGACAGGGCAGCGGCTTGAGCCAGAAATAAAGTCATCTCGACCCCTACCTCGAATAAACATCCTCACCGACTGAGACCATTGAAGGTAATTGAGTCCACTTAACCGATGATTCGTAATAAAATTCGAAGAAAAATCAGTAAGTGTTGGTGGGGTGAGTGTAGTGGTAGAATTTGTGGTGGCCGAGGAAGAAGAATCTGTAGAAGCCATTTGTGCGATGGGCAGTGATGAATCGAACGGGAAAAAAAAAAACCCGTGAACAGTAATCGCCCCCGCGTGAACAGTGATCGCGCCGCGTGAACAGTGATCGCGTCACGTGAACAGTGATCGCGTCACGTGAACAGTGGCCGTGAACAGTAATCACGCCTCGTGAACAATAACCGCGCACAATAACAGCCGCGAAAAGCTTTGTGGGAAAAAAATTCGTATAAGATCTAATGGCTCTGATACCATGTAGAAATATGAGTTTTAAGAGAACTAGAAACTCTTTATTCAAAATTATATCAAAGAAGAGATACAATGTAGGTTTATATAGACTCATAATACTAAAGAGTCCTAAGAAAAGAAAACACTCCAATAAATCAAATACAAAGATTATCTTAGCTCCTTATCTCATAACAATCTCTATCTATCTATTTATTCAACAAAAAGTCATTTTTTTATTAAATCATATTCCTTACAATTCAGAGCTTTTAGTGATAGTGATTGGGCAGGTTGTGTAGACACTAGGATGAGCATTACAGGTTAAATTATCTTTATTGGTGATTCTTTGATTTCATGGAAGTCCAAGAAGCAACATACTGTCAGTCGATCCTCCGCTGAAGCATAATATAGACTACATGTGAAATACAATGACTGCTATATTTATTGCACGATTTAAGAATTATGCATATCTCCAGTTTTGCTCTACACTGACAACAAATCTGTCTCTAGCATAGCTACTTATCCTGTCTTCCATGAAAGAACAAAGCATATTCAAATCGACTGTCACTTGGTACGCGAAAAAGTTCAAGATGGTCTTATAAAGATTATTCATGTTCCAGCAAGCGACCCAATGGTGGACATCCTCACTAAACCATCGGGACTTCAATTATTCGAATCATTCTCTTTCAAGATAAACATGAAAAACATCCATGCTCATCTTGCGAAGGGCGGTCAAGATAAAGATGAAATTGATCATCATTATCAACATCAACCCCCGGCTGATCATCAAAGTCAAGATCAAGCCACTTAATAAAGTAGCCATTAATAAAAAAATAGAAACAGTTAGTTATGTTAGTTACAATATATAAATAATGGAATGAGAGCAAATTTAGTTCGTTCAATTTTTATTCTTGAATAACTGGTTCTTCTCTCTGAAGTTTGTATCAAGAATATTTCCTCTATAATGTTGATTTTTCAATGCTGAGTTCATTAATTCTACAGAAAATATAAGAGGTCACCTCAGTCCCTCGCCTCAGGTGGTGTATCAGGTTGCTTTCCGGGCATAGCATCTTGAAAAGCAGTGTGCTCCTTGTATGACTTGTTAATTCTGGACAAAAGAGGGAATTCTTCCTGCCCACCATACAACATGATCCAAAATTATAGCAGTCCTCGAGTTAAAAGAATTAACAATTGAAATTTATGAATGATGTTTAGAAATTTTTAGCAACAAGACCATTCAGTCTAGCAGAAAAGAAGGATTTATACTGAAGATAACGCATGAAATGTTGATTATAAAACTTGAAAAGGTGTATTAACTCTATTTAACCGAAATCGTGAAATAACTGCAAGAAAAAATTAAGTCTAAAATTACATATTGGGATCTCAAAGGTGGTCTACCATGTCAACATTGAATCGTCGGATTGCAGCATCAATCTGGGGTGCCAAAAACAAATCAGCCTGCAAATTGATCACTAACATGAGTAAAATGAATTAAAAAAGATTAAGTTATTCTATAAGCATGGGCATTGTTTTCATGCAAGTATGTATCAGGCGAAAGACCCACCACATATACTTCATCACCAGTGGCATATTTTCCAGCATAAGTTTCCAACAGCTTTTCCACAGCTGCACGAGTTTAATAGGAATTCAGAGAATGACAACATCCAAAAATCTTTTACTGTTTAAGGAAAAGTTACTCAAGAATAAGCTGGAATTGATATAAATACCAGATTCACCATTGTTTTGTTAAGCACTTGATTTATGATGCCAATTTGAGTACACTGTCATAACTCTCAATAATATAATACGTTCACACAACTTGGATTCAATAAAGAACTGAACTCATACTATGTTCACCATTGTTTTACTTTGGATTTAAGAGCTATATTGAGGGCTAAGGTGTGAACTCTTTAGCACTTGTTTTCATGTATGTCTCCAAGGTAGTAGTTAAATTAGAGGCAAATGCATGTTGTTGATTACTTAAAATTTATGTAACTTTGAATGTAAAATGCAAGTTCATGAAGTGGAGCATTATATGGGATATCCTGAAAAAGATACCAATAAAGCACATTCCGCATTTGTCACCTTTAGGATTATTGTGGAGTTATATTTATAAAGATACTTGCTGCAGTTACATGACATTAACATCTTTGTTATCCATTAATTTAAGAAACCCTTATCCATTCAGTTCCAATCTATCTGATATCTTGTTTGGCTTCGTGGCTAGAGTTAAAATAATATATCATAATACGGTTGCCCAGATCAACCTTCATTACAAATGTTCGTCCTAGTTTTAATATCGACAATAAAAATGTAACGAAAACGTATAAAGCTGGCAGATTACCATTGAATCCTTTCCTTATATGACCCTGAACCCAAGTAAGCATCTCGTCAGGACCAAGTTTTTCTTTGATGTATCCCTGAAATTTGGAAAACAAGTAATTATCAACTTTATCATAATAAATACGTATCACACTCATATCTATTTTTCAGATACTTTTCTAATCACATAAATTTGATTTCGAAAGTACTCACAATGATCGGTATATTCTGAAAAGGCTGTATGTTCGCACAAACAATATTTGCTGCCTACAATGCATAAGACCAGCAGAAACACAGTTGGCACTCAAAGTGATAGGGAGAAAGAGAGCCTAAGTTGATTCTTGTTCTAATTGGGGCAAAAATGCCTTAAAGATAACAGAGTAATAGCCGCTAATTATAATTTTATCCAACAAATATAACATACTGCATGAGCTTGCGAGAATTTAGCTATTTCATAACTGAAGCGCATGCAGTATATTTCCCTTGATTCTTAGACAGACATGGGGGGGATCCAAGAATCCAGGTGAAGGACGACTCATCGCGGGTGAACATTTTATTTTATACCAACTGAAAATAGATTTTTAAAAACTTTCACTGACAAGGATATGATTGCTCCCTAAGGGGACAAAAGTCAAAATTCTTGACCTGGTAATTCACAGCTTCTTTCTGAGGATCCTGTGGCAACAGTGGATGATGAGGATACTTCTTTTCTAAATACTGCACATTACAAATGATTATCACCCTTCTTCAACAAAATCACATAATCATAGAATTCAATTCACACAGTAGATCAACTGAGAATGAAGAAACTCGCCATCAATATCGCAAACGAGTCAGCAATTACAATGTCACCGTCAACCAGTACCGGCACCTGTCCCACAGGGTTAAGCTTCAAAAATTCTACAATCCCGACAAAGGCCATAATTATTTCACATAGTATTGCAGAATATTCATCAATTTAAGGTAAACATGTAGGTAAGTTAAGAATGTGTCCTGTATGTAGCCCAAAAATTTCAAATTTAATATGTAATTTTTTTCCGAAAGCTACAACTTTCTTGCTCCCAATTTCGCTGGGTCCGAACAAAAGAGTCAAACCTGGAGATTTCTGTTCTCCTTTGAGCAAGTTAATCGCTATGTAATCATAATCCAATCCTGTTAATAAAATAGGAAAAAATCAATCATGGGTTCTTAAGAAATAGCAAAGAAATGAAGAATCGATCTACAAATATGAGAAATTTGGACCTTTCAATTTGAGAGCAATTCGCACGCGGTAAGAACAAGAGCTCCGCCAGTAAGAGTAAAGCTTCAGCTTCTTCGACCCCTCTCCACTTGCCTAAAAATTGAGGATTCATGTCAAAATTTTAGAGAAAAAAGTTGGTAAAATAATGGAATTTGAACTGTTTACCATGATCAAATGCGGGTGTTACTGCGAAGGCAGATTGAAGTAGGAAAGATACTATTATGTTCTTGAGCTTTGCATATAAGCGACAACAGAAGACGTCACTTCTTGCGTTAGCACCGAATAAAATTTTCGAAGATACTCTGTTAAAGTAATACTTTTGTCATTTTTTCCATGACCTTCTTGATGAAATTTCATGGGCGACCCATGCTACAATGAAATCGTAATAATAAAATAATATTATATTTTTCTAATATAATGCATCTTTAAATAGAAAAATATATATATTTAAGACAAATCTTATGAAGTATTATCAATATAAATATGTAGCAATACAAAGAAGAAAGTCATTCAATCAATTTAACAAAATGAATGTTTATTGTGTTTATTGACATGGTATTAAAACCAAAAATATATTGAATCTCATTCACCAACGTCAGCTGCAAATCCTAGCGGCGACGTAATGTTTAAACCCCAGCGGCGGCCATTAAGGTTTATCTGGGTCTCTATCTCATTTTTTTGTTGTTTATTTCATCTCTAGAGCTTGATTTTTGGCTAGTTTACATGTGCATGTGTCTTTTGCCCGTCAGGTGCTCGATCACTTCGTCGGGTTCCACCAGATTTACCTGGTAATTGAATCATAACATCTCATGGATTTCTTATTTGTGTGGTGATCGGTACTTTTGCCGTGGTGCAAGACGAACTTTGCAAATGCGTTTTGGCCTTACACAGTTGTAATGCAGTTAACTTTTGTCATGGTGCAAGATTAATTTTACACAAGTATTTGTGGCAGTCTTGCGTGGTTGTAGTGTGGTTAACTTTTGCCTTGGTGCAAGTCGAATTTTGTACAAGTATTTGTGGTGGTTTTGCAAGAGTGAGGTGCTGATATTTCTTTTGACTAGTAGCCAACGTCTCCTCCTACACGACCAGTTTCCTCTTGCGCGGCTCTATTTTCTCCTTTGGGTGTCTTTTTTTTCCACTCGACGCGTTTCTTGTTTACAAATCTTCTGATTGCATTCTCGGTGTCATATCTTGTTGTGGAATTTTTTGATATCTTTGTTCATCGTCGTCATTTTTCGTTCGTGGGTTGTCTTTCTTGGCCGCTACATGAGTTTTTTGTCGACAAGTTGATCTTTTCTGACCATCTAGTACCAAATTGAGGGGAATTGTTACAAGGAAATATCATAATATGAAATAATATTGTATTTCCTAATACAATGCCCCTATAGTAGGAAATTATATGTAAGTAAGACAGATTATATAATGTATTATCACTATAAATATGTAGCAGTACAAATGAGAAATGCATCCAGCCACTTTAGCAAAATAAAATGTTTATTGTGTCTATTGACACATTATTTATTCGAATCCGATTAATCGCTTCAATTTATTATTTGTTTAATATTGTGTATGTATAATTGGTTAATATTAGAATATAGATATTTTGAAAATGGTTTAAAAAACTATCAACACTTTTTAAGTGAAATCGATTTGGAGGGCTACATATGAAAGATTCCATCAGCCATCTGAAGTGTTTTCTGGCTATTTGTCGATTTGAATAATTATGTCCCAAATGTGAGGTATATTTTTTGGGATTAAAAAATTCAGTCGGAGGGAAATTATAGACAAATATGAATTAAACTTATATGTTTTATTAAAAATCATGGTGAGAAGGAATGATTGATATTGCTACGAAAACGATCGAAACGTGACGCTTAAACTGATGTATGATTTAAAATATTTAAATCAAACTACTATCAACAGCTATAATTTTTAATAAACAACAACTATAAATTAATAAAATGATAAACGTTCGATCATATAAATTATTTAAGAAAAGTCTATTCACCAAGTCAACTCTATCACCTTAAGGTCATCAATGCTTCTAGATGAAACGCCACACATATTCAACTAATTCTTCTAGAACGAAACACCACAGATATTCAACCAATTTCATCATACTATTGTCTTTACATTTATATATATACATTAATATATATTTATTTATTTATTTATTTATTTATTGCTCGATTTATTACTTTTGCATATTGAATTATGGTATTTCATAATTTTTGGTAGAGTTGTGGTACTTCTATTTATTTTAAGAACAACATCTTATTGTGTGAGACCCCGATACTTAAACATAATGTAAGGTACAATTATGAGAACTAATCATGCATAATCAAAGTATTTAATCGTGTTGACATCTTGAGCTTAAGGGTCACTGTGACATCCCCGAAATGGTTAATTGCATTTAGTGCATTAATTGTGTTTATTATGATTAATTATGTGTTGGATTTATTTACCTTATGTGGAAATGCATGGTCATGTGGATAGGGTGACCCGGGATTGCATTTCAGGGTGCATGTGGTGCATGTCGAGTAAATATTATTGGAAGCATGATTTATTTGCCATTGGTAGCAATTGATTTGAAATCATGTGTTTAATTGGTATTTGGTGCATTTTGAGTAAATGCTTTGAAAAATATCATGTTGGGGTGTTTTATACACCATGGAATTATTTTGGTATGTTTTTAATTAAATTAACCCAATCCCCTTTTATCCCCAACCCCACTTTACCAAATCACTTTCACTTTACCAAATCAAAACCCACAAACCCTTTCCCTTCTTCCATTTTCGAGCTTGAGCTTAGGGTTGAAGAGAAAACCTACCAAAAGTCTTGATTTGTGAAGATTATTGGGTGATTTGAGGTCCCCCAAGAGGTATGGATGCCTCATTATCATTTTTATTGTGTTTGGGTTAGTTTTGGAAGGGTTTTTAATGATTTTGAAATGGGTTTGTGTGGGTTGTTGTGGTTTTGGTTAAGGGCTAGATTTATACTTGTTTTGAAGTGTATTTTGGTGGTTTATGTTGGTATTTATGTTGTTGATTGGTTGGTTAAAGTGTTGGAATGGGTTGGAATGGTTTTGAGGTACAAAAATGGGGGATTTTCGGGTTACAGGGGTTGGCGATCGATCGCCCATTCCAGGCGATCGATCGCGCCCAGGCAGTGAGTTTTGCCAGCGCTTGGCGATCGATAACCACTCTTGGGCGATCGATCGGCGGGTCTGGCGATCGATCGCGCCAGGGGTGGCGATCGATCGCCGAAGGGTGCAATTTTTAATTCTCGGACAGTGGGTATTGGCGATCGATCGCCGTGAGGGGCGATCGATCGCGAAAGCCAAAATATGGTTTTTTTGATTATTTTTGTAGGATTTTGGTATTGGACTATTATTGGGTTCTAATATTGGTTTGTGTGAATGTGTAGAACCATCCCAGGTAGCAACACAGCCAAGGCATTGAAGTCCTACCATACCCTACATTTTGGAAAGGTACGTAGTGGACGTACGGGCACCCAACGGTAACATGTATTTTATATACTCATTGATTATGCATTGTGGATGCGGGTATATATGTGGTATTGCATTGTGGATGCATATACATGTTGAGTTATGCCATATGTGGTATTGCATTGTGGATGCATATACATGGTAATTGATGCATATTGATGATAGATGCATATTATGATTATTGGATGCACATCCCATGAGTCGTGGTCATCCTTTGATGATTTTAATGCTTGCCGCTTTTTGTATTGGTTCCGCTAAATGTGAAGCGAGGGGTGGGAGCGCCGCATGTCACATTTGAGCGTGGTTGTCATATGGGGCGAGGAAAGGGTATTTGCCGCTCTCTGTGAAGCGAGGGGTGGGAGCGCCGCATGTCCATTGTAGCGAGGTTATCCTATGCCGCCCATATGAAAATAAGCGAGGGGCATTAAAATACACTGTGATGGACGGACTAGGGAATGGTGACCAATATTTGGTACTGTTGAGATGGTATATGATGTCATGACATGTTTTGGCCATTAAAAATAATCTGTTGATTATACTCATGAGTTATGGTACAGGGACAACCAAACGGGAAGCGTTTGAAATGCATGGAAACAGGAAGTGTTTTATATTGATTATGCATTTACGCTTTATCTTCATATTGTGTTGAATATGAATGATTATTATTGCTCATGTTTGGGGGTTGTCCTTGTAGGTACCTTTTTGGCATGATAGCAAGCTTTGAACGGGTTGAGGTGGTGAGCTTGTAAAACATTCTTTTGAGGATTAAAGGACGGGATTATTTTGTCTAGTGTCTACTCTAGGAGTAGTGTAAAACTAGTTGAGAGCATTCATTAATGAGGAATGTAATTAATCCATTCTTTTTGGAAGTCCTTATTATTATGGCATGTAATGCTTAAGCTCATAGACTCAACATGTTCTTTTCTCACTCTGATCATTATATTAGCTCTATTATGCCTTATTTCCGCACTTAAGGATTAGGGTCCTTACAGTCACGTGCATCAATAAAAATTTCAAAAGAAAAATAGTCACATTCCTCAAAACAATAGGAGTGACACTATAGTTCTACTCTACTACTTGTAGAGACTACGCAAAAGAACTCTGTCCTGCTATTGTTGTAGCACTCCTTACAGCTCAAAGTATCAACCCCGACCTTAGTTCTTCTAAGCAAAAGCACCTACAAAGACAACCCCCAACATAAGCATATCATAATTCATATTCAACATAATATGAACGTAAAACGTAAATGCATAAATCATAAATACAAAACACTTCCTGTATTTTCATCGCATTTACAACGCCTATTGGTTGTCCCTGTACCATGTACCATAATTCATAATCAAAACACTATATGAACATATGGCTTCGTAAATAAATGTCATGACATATCACCACTTTTTCTTGAGTCAGTCATCGTCAGTTATTTTAATGCTTCTTTGCTCCATAATCTCAAAACAAGCGGTATCTCATTCTCGCTTCTTCATACAAGCGGTATCTCATCCTCGCTTAGTATGTCATACCCCGCCTCTATGTGCAAGCGAGCCTCCCCCCTCCCGCTCCACATATTTAGCGGTAAAGCGTAAGCATTAGAATCTTCACTGTGATCACTCCTGACTCGTGGAATACACCTCTTTTATTCCACATCACAATATGCAATCACAATGCATAATAACATGTATCATACTCTTAATGCATCACATTGCATTCATCATGTGTCAAATAGACAAACATAAAGTACATGTTACCGTTGGGATGCCCGTACGTCGCTTACGTACCTTTCCAAAATGTAGTGTGTTGCGGGACTCTATCCCCTGCACTGTGTAGCTATCTGTGAAGGCTCTACACCAGTGTACAACACAATATTAGATGCCAATTTATAGTCCAAAATAAAAAATCCAACAAAATATCATTTTTTATTATTCTGCCTCTGGCGATCGATCGCCTCCTCGAGGCGATCGATCGCCAGACTTCATTGGCCCATGGCGATCGATCGCGCCATTCATGGCGATCGATCGCTTGTCTTTGATTTTGGCTACTGGCCTTCGGCGATCGATCGCCCCGTTTGTGGCGATCGATCGCCACATGCCCTGTGCGCAATATTTTCCAGATTTCAGAACACTCAATTTCACACCATTCAATCTAGCATATATGACACACAACATGCTTGAACAATTATGCTAGTAGCTACAAGGTATTACCGTGAGTGTAATCATGCCAAAATCACACCCAAACTTAAAACCCACATGCATGAAAATCACCCAACAATATCAGTACCCACCCAAGCTTTTCTGAAAACAGGGTACATATTTCATTTCCAGATTTCTCTCGTACCTCATTTCATGCTATTAAAACTACAACATATAACATAAAACATGCTCGAACAAAAACGCCAAGGGCTTTACAAAACTACCATGCATGTACTCAAATCAAAGGTTTACCAAAAACCTAGCTAACATGCATGATAATACCTCCACAACTTCACTCACATCCCATATCTTCCAAAAAAACAGGGCACACACTTTACCCAGATTTTCGAACACTATATTTTACATGCTTAAATCCTTCACATAAAACATGTAACATGCTCAAGGAAAAATATTGGAAGCTTCATAACAACACCATGTAAGCATTTAAATCGAAGGTTTTAAGAAACCTAAGCTAACATGACATTTTTACACCAACAAAAAGCATGAACTTAAACAACTTAAATTCAAAACCAGAACATTGTTTCTCACCCTTCTTTGCTCCGATTTTTTGGAAGGCTTCAAAGCAATAAAAATGGTTGAACTCCTTCCTATCTTGCTCAGTGAGTGTTGGACGATTTTTGGGAGAGAAAGGGTGGGATTCCAGACATGGAAAGGTGGAGTGGGAGAAGGGGAAAGAGGAATGGGTGAGCAGCTGGCAGCAGGGTATGGGTCAAGGGGGGTGGTTGGGTGGTGGGTTAAGTGATGTGTTATGTTTTGGTCCCGGTATTTAGCACGATGTATTAAAATATCATCACATGATATTTTATAGTATTTACTCAATAAAATACTTCAAATCCCATTTAAACATGCTTCACCAAAATAAATAACACACACCCCAAATAATCATGCCACAATCCCAAAATCCCAACATATAACACATGCACCCTGATATGCATCTCCTCAATAATATTAATTCAATCCCATGAATTAACACCAAAATCATAATAATTTAATTAATGATTAAAATCACATAATCATTTCGGGGATATCACATATTGTATGAATTTAGGTGATTCACATGTATTGAATCGATAAAATTAACGAGTCGAGCTAGAATTTAACTAAAATATTATCTCGATCTCATAGTAATGGAAGCTCAATCTTGGGCTAGCAAGTGATTCCATGGGTTAGTTCGTGACTAATCCTAAACTCAAAACACTTAGTAATATATTGGTTATATTTTATTATGATTATTATTTGTTTATTATCAATGCATACCGGGTTCTATCATAAATATACATATATATATATATATATATATGCATATGTTTGTATGTGTATTGTTGTATGTCAGCACCCGATGCATAAAATAATTTTCCCATAAAAGATGATCTATTACTATTATTTGATGTGAGATTTTTTAATAATTACATTGTCATTTAAAGCTATGTCTGGATGAGCGTATACGAATTTGAAGAAGAATTTAAAGTCAAAGTATTTAAATTTTTATGGATTTGAAATGACATATGATCAGGAACATAACCATATTTTTATATTATGATGAACTTATTAATTTACTATCATAAATAATAATGATTTTATATTAGAGTGAGTTTAGTCATTTATAATATATACAAGTTTGAATGTCCATAAATTGAAATAAACTATATTAATCATAGGAAGAATCAAGTCGGGTAACGAATGAGGAGTGGGGTGTGTTAATTGAAAATGAAATGTTATAACAAAGTATAATAATACATAATTATATTAATTAAAAGAAATGTTAGTTGAAAAACGGAAAGGTTGAAGTCTTTTAGGGAGGCGTACGCGATGTTGTTTTCTGAATTTTAGGAGTTGGATATAAGAAATTAAGAACAAAATACATGAAGTGAAATCCAAGGAAACACGCCAATCTGCTCCTCCACCACGCGCCGACACCAGCACCGCCGCCTACCTACTCCTTTTCTTCGGTAAAAATCGTATAAGCTCCCACTTTTAAGAGGTCCGAGTTTAACTAACGCCCTGAAAAAAAGGAAAGAATAAAACAGACCCAGCAGAAATAACACCTGGAAGATTTGAAAAAAGAAAGAACTTGGCGGCGATCGAGTGAGTTCTCATTTAATTTGAGCATGTGTTCAGCATGGAATCTATTTTCTTTTCGGGTTTTGATTTTCTCGAGGTTTAAAGATTGGTTCTTTTTTAACATATTTCATTTTTTTGTTCCGCTAAAGTGTAAAGGTTTCTCTCTTTTTTTCTCTCTCGTGATAAGCCTTATTTAATTTTATTGTTTCCAATTGTGCCAGTTACGTTTGTGTTGATTAGATTTGTGGCTTTTTCATGTAAAGTGAGGTGTTGAGGATTAAGAATGATCTTCAGCTGGAAAAGGTTAAGGTTTTCCTTGCTTTGGTTGCTCAGAAAATAGGGCTAGTAGTATTAAGAATGCCACTGGTGGGCTGATGTTGTTTGAGGTGGCTAGAAAATCAAGAGCTCGTATGATTTTACCAGATTGTTGTTTTCATTTCTTCATAAGGTCAAGATTTTTGAGGGGATGATAGTTCCTTACTCCAAAAAATCTAGTGAAAGAGCAGGGTGTTTGTTATCGTTGATGTATGTGTGGGAATAACTAGTGTATTCCCGCAAGAGAACCAGAGTTCCATTTAGAAAATAAGGACTCTATCTTGTTCAATTTTGATCGATAAAGGCGAAATTGTATTGTAGATTTTAATTTCAAATTATACTTATGTTTTCTTGGTTGAGCTGTTGCCTATGCTTCCACGAGAGAGGGCCTAAACTTATAGAGCATGTGTCCTTGATGCCCACAAAAAAAATACCTTTATGATGCTGTGACTTTATATCAGTCTCATCTGCTTGTGCTCGTATAAGGCAGGCTGAAATGAGATTCATGAATGTCGAAATAATGGCCTGCATGAAGTCATTTTTGTCGTGGTTTATGTTATCTGACATGGCAATAGGCGTTATGCATCTAAACGTTGTGTTAGCATTTCGTTTGACATGACTTCATTAATGTCAAAAGTTTTTTTTCCTTGTTGTGGTAAATTAGATTTTGATTCTAATTTTAAACAAAAAGTTGTATAGATCTCGTGTTATTTTCATTTAGCTATGAAAAAAAATAGCCTATCTGCGTGTAATTTTTGTACCTTGTTAGATCTTAAGCATTAAGTGTTCCATACACTGATAATCATGTGTGGCGACTGGTTGCTAACTCGGGTAGTTTCTGTAACACGTATTCTACTGACCTGCTGCTGGTGTAATTTAGCTACAGAATAATGTGGTTCAAAATAAATCGAACAAATAATAAGAAAGTTGAGAAGATTGATCCATGTAGGGAGCAAGGTTTAATGTTTTAAAAGCCTTTTTTACAATGCCTGTGAAAATCTAGAGCAATTGAATCACTTTGTATTTTTTTCTGCATCACGACCAAAATTAAACATGAACAACAATTTAAAGGAAATAAACCAATGATCACCACGAAATTCATCCTCCATTCTTCTTACAATTTGATAATCTGCTTTGTGTTGCACACTTGCATGTGATAGCATCTCTGCTGTACACCAACTTATTTAATGATCATATCATGTTCTATGTGTTAGGTGGATCTGGTGTCTCAATGACAATTCCAGATTCAACTAAACAGTTGGAGAAAAAACATGTTGCCAGCGAGGGTCAAATACAGGAAGATAGCGAGTATGTGAGATTGGTTATATCAAATGAGCCTCGAAAACCTGAAGCAGATGCTTTACACTCTCGAACACTTGAAATAAAAAGACCACTTTTATGGTGGATCAAGGCCATAATATGGTGTTTGATCTCCATAATTGTCCTCCTTACTTTTGTCAAATGGGGAGTCCCCTTTCTTGTACTAAAGGTATTTCCTTTTTTCTTGGTGCATATTCTCCTGTTATTTCTATCGCTTAAATTGACTTGAAAAATAAGTTTATTTTGGTTAGTTTACTTTCTCTATAAAAATGATTCTACAGATTTTTATATGCTGAGGGGCTTCATATTAAGTTAAATTTAAGCCTGTGGAGTGTGCATGCTATATCAGCATTTTCAGGCTGTGCCTGGGAAAATCCTGATTTTTTTTCTTGTGAAAAGTTATTACAGAATTTCATTTCCCTCTTTATTTTTCACTTCATCTTTGACTTGAATAGTTGTATAGAATTTGGAGCAGGTGAGGATTAACAGAAGGTAGGTGCTCCCTTGTATTATCGTCTTGTTCAACTCTTGAGGGACTTTGACATTGATGTAATCATGTATTAAGATCTTATAGTAAAATATGTGTTAAATATACTTAAATTCCTCATCTTTCTCTGGATGGCTTAGTACATGGACCTTGAAAATTTTCCATAACAGCAAAGATGGCAATTTTAAAACTTTGAGTTTGCAAGTTCAAAATCTTTTATCTGAACGTGTAGGGATGTCAATGTTCTTTGGGAAATGTGGCTTTTGGTTGTTGCAATCTTACCTCTGTTAAATATTAACAATCATAATCTTCTAAGATGTATTCCTTGCGTGTAAACTTGTTCTTGTTTATGGGTTGTGCCATGCTGACATGGAATTCTAAATACAGAGTAAGCTGCTTTTCGAAAGCCACATATTTCTTAATAAATATTGCACTTAATACTTTCTATCTCTACATTCACTTCTATTTGATGACAGATATTTTATTCTTGTAAGAAATTTAAATATATGACCTGCTATTTAATGATTCTGATAGGTTCTTTTTCCAATCTTGCAATGGGAATCTACTGCATTTGGTCGTCCAGTTCTCGCACTTGTTCTCGTAGCTTCTTTGGCTTTATTCCCCGTATTTCTTATTCCTTCTGGTCCTTCCATGTGGCTAGCGGGTATGATTTTTGGGTATGGCCTGGGATTCGTTATAATCATGGTTGGAACAACAATTGGAATGATCTTGCCATACTTAATCGGTTTGCTTTTCCGTGACAGAATTCATGTAAGACATAAGCCACTTCCATTGAAGCTTCTTTATCATCTTGTATCTCTGTATCTGTGATTCTGTATTAGAAAGACTTCTACTATCGACCATTTTTCTTTTTCATATTACTTTAATCAAACCTCCATTTTTTATACGAAGCAATGGTTGAAAAGATGGCCTCGAAACGCTGCTATGATAAGGCTAGCCGGAGAAGGAAGCTGGTTACATCAGTTTAAAGTGGTTGCCCTTTTTAGGATTTCTCCATTTCCATACACAATATTCAATTATGCAGTAGTGGTGACGAGTATGAGATTCTGGCCGTATTTATATGGATCGGTTGCAGGAATGATTCCAGAAGCCTTCATTTACATCTATAGGTAGCCTCTCACCCTTTTTTCTGCAAATTCTTTACGACCATTACGTGTCTTCGTCTTTTTATAGATGACATGGGTTTTCTCTCCTTCTTTTGGGGCTCGTTTCTTGCAGTGGTCGACTGATACGGACTTTGGCAGATGTAGAATATGGGAATCATCACCTAACTCTGGTGGAGATTGTTTACAACGTTATTTCATTCATAGTCGCGATTATCTCTATCGCTGCCTTCACCATGTATGCGAAGAGAACGTTGAACGATCTTGAAACAACAGAGGGAAATGGTGGCGATGTTGCTGCCATGGACAATAGCAATTTTGAGCTCACTATGCTTCCACTTGAAAAACAAAATCCTTAATTTTCATTGTTTAGATGTCTTTCTGTAAATGATTTCAGTATGATAGCATTATCCGGTTGTAGTGTGTGGAAAGTGGGATGACTGTGGACTGATAATATTCCCACAATTGCTGTCAAAGGAAATTTTAATCTTCTTCCTCAATCAGCAGTTCATTCAAGCTAAATTAATACTTGACCCTTGATAAATTTTACATCAGTGTCGCCTTGAACGGGAAAGCATACTTTGTGGACCAGTCCGACCAGGAAACATGCGACAGACTAAAGGACCTAATATGGCTTCCAAAAGCCAAACCTACGACTGTAGAGCATAAAATTCGCCCAAGAAAAGCAACTAAGTTTAAGACTCGAGTACAATTATTTACAGTCTTCAAGATTGAGTCACGGTTTACACATACACATCACATCTTAACTGTCGAAGGTGCTCTGCTACCAAGAAAATCAACCTATAAACAAGATGTATTATATACATAGTTAAATTTTTTTGGTTTAATTGGTTTACAGGAAGATCATGTCAAAATTAAATGTCAAATGATGAATTAATTGCATAGTTAACGGACTCGCTAACCTCTGCCAGAATCATTCTGCTCGAACAATTGTAAACACACGAGGCAAAAAGTTCGACCAAAGCTTAAAGCGTTCAAATAAAATACTTCTAATTAAGTCCAATGTTTTTTTGTCCTTTTCTTCCCTCCTACAGCAAAGTAGTCATTCATAGAAGAATAGCCATTCATTGAACGAGTTCCATTTACAAGTAGAGAGCATACACTGTAAGTGGCTACTGATTCTGCCCTTTTAACTTACTACGATGTTGCAATCAATGATCCTAGCATAAAACCCGGCCGTTAAACAAATAATCATACAACAGATAATGCAAAGAACTTGGCCGAACTCTTCTACATCACCGGTTTACCCAACTAAGGTTCAGCTATCACTTTCACCAATCTCGTGTCGGACACTTGCCCATCACTTGATCACTTGTTTAAAGCCTAAATATGTTGCCACCTTTTAAACCTTGTCGTGCTTGCCACCATCCAAACAAAGACCAAGTTTTGAATCGATTCTGAAGAATTTGTTCATGATAGATTCAGAAAACATAGTACTCAGATCAACCGTGTGTTGAATGACGAGGTTTTGGTGGTGCATATAAAGTGTCACCATATTCAATTGGTGTATGCATTAAAGGGTTCCATCTATCAAACACTATTCTGCCTCCTCGTCCAATTCTTCCGTGGCAATTATATGAACGAGCTGATGTGACATTTGGTGTCGAAGGATCTGATGGAGGGATGATTCCAGCAGCCGCTAATTTATCTGGATGTAGCGGCTTTGTGAACAGAAAAATTGGCTCATCAGGGTCCTGCACAAATGTGAAGGATTAGAATCTTATTATATGAAGGATCTTTACAAGCAGTAACTATGTCTCTTCAAATAAACGCGACATACTGTATCGAATTGAGAATCAGTTATCTACGAAAAATGGTTTATTAAGGATTTTCAGATGTTTCGATTGGAAAAAACAGATAATATGCACCAGTTTCTGAAGCCAACTCTGAGGAACACGCCTTCTTGCATCTCGCCTTGTGTTTCCTACAGGAACTGTCACCATCTTTGATTCTGTGAAGGAATGATTATGCACCACAGCACGTCGACTATGTGGACGGCTGTTTGCTACATCGTCAGAATCAAAGAATTCTTCTTCGCTTGACCCTACCTTGCTTGGAAAGGGTGGGATACCAGGCAAGGCAAAACAGTCTTCAAGGAGCTCAGTTTCATTCTGAAATATCCATCGACAATCATGAGGTACTGAGGTACATAAAAGAGATGTCATGATAACAGTAAAAAGCCCAGAGAATGTACACATTCAGAGTACCATAATCACTAATCAACCAACATGAAGTAAAGGCACAATATTTCAGAACAAAATCAGATGATATTTTACATTTTTTCTAAAATATTTTATGTTTTAACAAAACCAAAATATATTTTTTACACTTCCTATTTAAGATTGCCAGTAAGGTTCTCAGCACACAACCAACTTCTATTACCACAATGCTGTTCTTTTCAACAGATTTAAACATATTCAGCTTTCATTACTTCTATTACCACAATGCTGTTCTTTTCAACAGATTTAAACATATTCAGCTTTCATTTCTGTAGGGACTCGTATATTCAGCTTTATTCTGAGACTGATCCATAAGATCAGCAACTCACTAAAATATACATGAGATGTCTATAAATACTCCAGTGATTAAACACGAGGAATTCCAAGCATCCAAAGTAGCACAAAACAATGATGCAGACCTTGTACTTCAATTGAATTCTTTGAAGGGTGACCTCACTCTCCACAAGTTCTCGTTTCTTCTCCTCTCTCTACAGAAACCAGGATGAAGTATTTAGCACTAATCACCATTGTTAAAGTTTCCACAGCCAATTGAAACTGAAAGATTGTCGATGATATCTTGAGAAATCTGTCAACAGAGGATACCTTGATCAGAGCCTCGAGAATGGTCTTTGCCTGATCGAGGTTCCGCCTGACCTATAGAGTATGAATTGAACACCAAATTAAGTGAAATGTGTTACTCGTACAAACAGCAAATATAGATAAATGATTCCGGGGGGTGGACATATTATGACTAAAAGTAATATTGTTTACTTAATGCATCAATCTACAAAATTCTAGCCTCCAAGCTTCTCCCTTGCTCATTAAATAGAATAATGCCCAGAAAAGCGAAATAAGTCAATCATGAGTTAGCAACCATACTTGTCACATTCCTCAAGGCATCATGTAAAGGTGTACCGTGTTAGATGCAAGTCAGGTGCGTCACCTTATCAAAGTAAGGTGGCTCAAATCATAAATTAAATTATTAGTTTAATAATGCCGATAATTTAAAAATATTTTAGGGCATAGATAAGAAAATGAAGAATGTCGTCCAATAGATCTAAGATGCAAAACACATTGAAAATCTTAATCATGCACGAAACATTTATAACTAATTACATGCGTAACAGATTGTTGTTGCATACATAAAAGATTGTTGTTTCAGCACACGATCACATAAACTCATAAATCTGGGAAGTTTATGTATCCCTAAGATAATTTCAGCAAATCACAATGATTTTTTTCCCGACTCACGGTGCATTCACTTAATCACTTGATTTCAGAAATTCATGTACTTTCATATTTTAAGAATAACAAAAAATGAACGTTCCAGTGCACACTGCGTGGAAGAAAGGTCAAAGGAGCAGCGACTGCATGCGCCTTTCTAAAGGTGTGCACACTGCCCCACAAAAGGTGTCAGGCCTATACCTTGTGGTGCTTGGGGGAGGTGCCTTATTGCATGCTAAACAATTATGTCAAAATTAGTTAGTGTATCCGGTGGCACAAATTAAAAAGAGAATACAATCATTATTCACGAGCAAGCATAGTTGCTACAACAAACACTGACATCATAGTGAGCTCAGAAGTAGTTAGGTTTGGTCTCGCTAGCAAACCTTATCATAGACAAATCTTGTTAGTGGCATAAGTGAGTCTCTATATAAGGCCGGAAAATTGCATTCTCAAATGACACTACATATTTAAACCAATTACAACAATTTCACAGTCAAGATTACTAAATTAGGCTTAGACAACTCAGCTGCACCTATTGGCCAATGAATCACATGGGTAATTTTAAATTTATAGAGAAAACCACTCTCATGCGAGATGGAACAAACTTTTCAATTGACAGCCCTTATATCAACAACAGATGGAACTATTTAACCAATAGTACTCCTGGTTTCTGTGTTCCCCTTTAAATACAAAGAATCACCTGGAATTGTTGTAGCTCACCTGGCCAAACTTTTCAAATAACCCTAACATTGTTTCTCCTATACTGATGCTCGCTAATGTATTGAACACTTGGTTTCACTACAAAGAAAATAAAACGAGGGACTAATGACATTCAAGGGGTGAAATGACTCTAGAGCTTACCTGGCGAAGCTTTTCAAACGACTGCACATTGTTTTCCCTTCTTTGCATCTGTTTTAAAAGCAATGGATGGTGCACAAAACCCATAAATAGGTGATAACCATTGACTTTGTTGCATAATATACCTTGAAATATATCTAACCCACTAAAATGGTATATGATAGCACTTATAAACCACATACCCTCCTAGTGTGAAGCTTGTGAGCTTTCTCCCTTGGCCTGAATACATTGAATGGGTTGGTATCATTGACTGGTGGAGGTGGCTGTAAAATAATTGCAAGAAATAGTTTTAGCGGCTAAAGTAGACACTCTTAGAAAAATCTATTTACGTGAATTGGGAATATAAGGCAAATGAACTTGTAATGTGCAACTCAAAAGACTTAACTGCTGAGACGAGAAATGAGAAAAGAATCAATGCTGATTCACATTCACAGAACCTTTATCATCAATTAAGGTTATATAATAGAGGGTAAATTGAAAACAGGATTAAAAAATAAAAACAAAACAACGCATTATTCTCTGTTTTATAATTTACTGGAAAATAAGTTTGATGTATGATATAGACCATAAATGAATGGGAGTGGGAATTTGAATTCTTTGCCTATTATTTTCACAAAATTTACGTAATAAAAACATCAAACAAAGTAATGGCACAAGAAATGACAACTAACCTGCAGACGTCGAAGGACGGGTTTTTGCCATCGTTCACGCTGCCAAAGAAGATAAAAAAGACAAAAAGAGGTAAAATGTTATGGGGAAATTTTATTCAAAGCATCATTTTACGTAGAAAAAGTAAGAGATGGTTATTTTTTTTTTTGATCAGACAAAATATATATAAATAAAAGCTGGTGCGAAAGCACCAAAAGAGTTACTACAAGATGTAGCGAAATTGAAATCTAAAACCTACTAAATGTGAAAGTAAGAGATGGTTATGATTCAGCAATTCAATCTGAAGCAGAAATTTACCACTCTAGACTCTTGGCAGGAACTTAGTTCCATCAAATACTTTCGCCATGCAAAAAAAAGTTTCACCTCATACTTAATGTAACACATTGATCGTACACAGTATATAACAAACAATAATTGTCTCACCAGCATAACATATATTTTTTTATAGCTAGGCCATAGTTGCCATAGGTCGAAATCAGGTAAAGAGATTTTACATACATACACTACTCAACAAACTGAAAGTAGATTAAAAAAAATTAAAAACAAAAAACGTGTCACCTATGGAGAGATTGTAGTTACATATACTAGGCTGACAAACTGATGTGGATGCTAAAAAGATATGACAACGAAGAATATGTCTGAAAAGAGATTGTACTTAACTACTCAGACAGTAGATTTAAAAAAAAAGGATTACAAAAAACAACTTAATAGCAGCTGAAGTTACAAAATCCTGCAAGAACGCTGCATTATCAGTTGTTTAATTGTTTTGATTAAAAGTAATCCATGAAAACTATGCCAAGATCATAAAAAATATATCAAATACAGCCGTTACATACCTTTTCCTTCCAGTAATTATAAATAGATTGGAAAGGTCCATATTTGATAGAAAGAGATTGCAATGCCTGGTACGTGAATTGAAAAGCTATCAAAATATTTTCGAAGGGCCAATAAGAACCAGATTGATGAAAAACAAAAAGATATGAAAGGTAAGTATAAGCACAGTATGTAATCCAAATAGAAAAAAAAGAATAATGCCTACCACAATACTCAAAAATCTACACTTTCCAAAAAAACAGAGCAGGGAAGAGAGCAACTACCAAGACACTACGATGCGTAGAGTGAAAAAAAATTGAAACACTGAATTGAATGAAATGAGAAAGTGCAGGAAGACATCAGGATTTAAAATCTGCGACAAGGTAACAATCAATCCCATGCTGCTAATGTGTTACATTGCCAATATACAATTACAGTAAAATACAACTGCTAAATAAAAAAATATACTATCCATCTATATATACTGAGAATGAAAATGTCCAAAACTTAACAAAAAAAATAATAATAATAAAATAAAAGAGCAAAATAATCTGCTAAACAATAAGAGCAAACTCAATACATTTTGAACTAGTTGTCTAACAGATAGCTCTATGGAGCAAGTCATCAAGTGTGAAGCAGGTCAATTACCAAAATACTAACTTTTACAATCAGAAAAAGGAAAGGAAAACCGAGTTATAAACAAATAGGAGCAAAAATTTGGAAAGATGACTGAAAAACTGTGCATACACAGCAAACAAAAAATAAAGGTGTGATTTTCACCTCAACGGCAGCATCAAAAGTTAAAAGCACGGGAATGGGCAAGCCGAGCGTTGGAGTAACGATTCCTGCTCTTTCACGTGCCTTGAAATCTAACACCTCTAACTTAAAAATAACTATCTCCAATCTGAAACCCCATAAAACATCAGAAGACATGAGTATGATGAGCATAGGAGTACATCCAAATCTCAAGAACTGGCTAAATTTCAACACCCCACCTTGCACACCGTCTAGTAAAACAAAACAAAAAAAGACTACAGCAGCATCTGCATTTTGCAGTTGTCCTAAAAACAGTGCAATATAGAATAGATCAAGGAAGTAGAGCACCTAGAATCTCATATATGCATAGTTATTAAAAGCTCACATAGCGCGCGCTAAAGCTCAAGGCGAAGCGAGGCGCGGGTCTTGCGCCTCGTGTTTTAGCAAAGCACGCGCTATCAGCCCTTTTTCAATTAGCCAAGAGGCTTGAAAATTGGGGCTATCAAAATATGTTGCTAAGATTGGGCTTTAAATTTAAATTTGGCTTATTAAAAATAAGCCCAAGTTAGAGAATATTAGGGTTAAATTAGAGAGTTTTAGGGTCACTGTTACATGAAGTCTTGTTGCATAAACCATCTTCAGTCGCCGCCGACCGATAAGCAGGTTGACGTGTTCAAGTGCTCTATTTTTCTTTTTCTTCAAAATTACATTGCATTATTTCCTTTACTTTTTTCGTATCATATTATTATTTATTTTTGGATTGATTCTCCTTTCTTGTTTTATATTTTCTTTTCCTTCAATTTTTACGTGACAAAGTTCATCAGTCCTCACAATCGCCAATGAGTCCATTCAATCAAAGTTTGACAAATACTTAAGAATATAGCAAAATATAAATTGTTAAGCTATCAACATTGCTAAAGCATACTGCTAATTGTTGTTAATGAGTTTGATTAAATTTTATGGATACTTCTGATGTATTAAAAATATACAAGCTATTGTGTTTTACTTTAGTAAAACACGCGCTTAGCGTCGCGCTATGCGCTATAGCCCCAGAACCCCTTTGCGCTTTAGTGCGCTATGTGCCTTTAATAACTATGCATATATGAATAACTATGATGATACAAAATAAGAGTCCAGAAATTGTCTTTGGATTTCAAATAAATTCCATGACTTCAGAGATGGGATACTAACACCAACTTAATATTATGAAATTGACCATTGGTGTATCTGATATGCAATCTGGAATATAATTTCCAGGAAAATACATATAGAACTGATACTGTGACTTGATTCAGCATACAGTTGAACCTTAATAATGAAATGATGAAGTGAAAACAAAAAAACTAAAATAAAAGACATATAGTTCATTCTATGCAAGATTGGCCATGATGGTAAAATTCTCACTTTTCAGCTGCAAGAATTTTTCTTTCCTTGTTGACATTTTGAAGCCAGTCTTCATCCTCATTATCAAGATCATACTCAACAAATTCTCCAACTTCTGCCCGAGCTGTCAACAAGGCAACATAATGTATTATACAATTGTGCAATACTTACTACACCAGTCAGTAGTCCATGTGGTTGACTAACCCCCTCTTGCACGCAGATAAGATGTGGGCTGAGAGAAAGTACGAGAATAGTCCCTTTCATATGTATCCACAACCACAAATTCAGGAGTCGGTATTTCTGAAGCAACTTTCTTTCCAGGTACTTGCTGCACCTATAAAATTAACAGCTTTGGCGTAAGCTAAATATGAATAGACATTATGTAGGACCAATCACGATTTTTTTGCCAATTGGGTTGTATCTCGAATTTCAAAACTCAAGTCTTATGGCAGAACAACAGCAAATATCCATAATTTCAAAGTTAATTACCGGGAAAATCATCATTCAATCTACAGAAATTTTCTCCCTAAGAACTGTTAGTTCTTTGGCTAATGATTTACAGTACCATGAAAATTAAATTCTACAGTCAGTTCCCACGGGGGTGGCAGTATGGCAGAAAGAAGTAGTGTGATATTACTATAGGGCACCATTAAGCTAAATTAACCTTTGTATCCTTGATGCACCCCCATACATATGCTTGTCACAGGTTTTAAAATTAGCACCACAATTAAGGTGATTGCAACTTACTGAACTACAGGGAGCCTTGTTTTGTAACTTGGAAATGCTACGAGTAAATTACTTAGTTGGTAATGTAAGAAAAGGGAGGATGTTCGAAGAAAAAATATGCCAGATAGAACAACCACACTCTGATATGGATTAGGCTATATATTGGTCCACTGAAATTGTCACTTGGATCCCACCCTCTAAAACCAATGCACCGTGACAGTTATTGAACTAATTTGATGACATTTCATTAAAAAATAAAAAAGAGAGATTAAAGAGAATGATAGCCAATGGGACTTTAGAGAATTAATAGCATCAAACCTCATTATCAGCCTCAGCAGTGAGACGAAGTAACTGATAGTTACGAGTAGAGGTTGGGGCTTCATCATCCTCGAAGTCCTTAATCGACTTTACCACAGGGATCTTCTTGTGGATGTCAAGGGGTCGAGGCCTAATTGACAGTCTATTCATAGCACCAGCTCATCACTAAGTTCCCCGAACTCTTCTCCCTGTCTGCCACTTACCACTGGGCAGCCAGTTTCTTTACACAGAAAAATACCACAAATAAATCATTAGAACTTCAGCAACCAATTTAGCAGCACTTCTGATCTAGGATCGTGTCAATAATCAATTCACGCCCTCCAAAGTTCGCACATAGTACATCGATTGAGCAGTTACCACATCACAACCCTAATTTTTTAGTTGCAGTTTTTAAAATTAAAAAAATTCGCGCCTTAAGTACGTTGCAAAACCCTAAACTACACATACACAACCATCTGTACGTATGCATACCTAAAACCCCACATTCCAGCTGATATACAACTACTCAACCAAAATATGACACGTATACACAGGTGTATGCAAGTAAAGCCCGAAAAAGAGGAAAATTGTACCAGCAAAAAGCGATGAATCCAATTACAGAATGCTCCACCTTCGTAAAATTAATTGCTTCATAGGAAATTAAAGAAGGAATTGGTGATTAGGAATTAGGGTTTCGTCTCCTGCAGATAGGAGAGCGTGTATGGAAATGGGAAACAGGGAAATCCGAATCCGAATTAGCGAAATCGGATCCGAATCTAGTTGGCAGAGAAAATGGGCGCGAGAAGTATTTGCCTTTGGTACGAAAGAGAGAGCTCACAACTGGGCCGAAGTGGGGACACTCTTTGGGCCTAACCTAATTATAAGCCTCAAATTGGAGTCCACCTTAACTCTTATTGGGTCCTTCTAAACTTTGGTCAGGGTCGATATTGATCAAGTCCATGATTACCGTGTGTATCCACGACAAATTCTAAAATCTTGTAATAAAATTTCACAAAAATATATGAAAAGTCTACAAGAGCCTATAAAAATCATTTTATAATTTTGTTCGGTTTTATAAAGTCAATAGAAATATATCTACTCCATAAAATTCTATCATTTGAAAGATTCATTAAATATATAGAACAAATACACCACCTATTTATGTGGGTGATTTTAGTTTAAGAGTGTGGTTCAATTTTTTGAAATACATAACAAAAATCCAATATCCTTAAAATTTTCTTTATATTTCTTTATCATTATATGCATATGTATAAGGTTTTCTAACGATCTCAAAAACTCGTAAAATGAAGTTATTTGAAATCAAACTCTCAAAACTCCTAATCCACGATACATTTGAGCAGCATTTCGAAAATTGGACAATAAATGAATTTTAAATTCCAAATTCCATTATATATATTTGGACAAATAATTTGGTGAGTTATTTTAATTGCTTTTTTTTATCAATTATATATATATATAAATTTTTTCAAACAATTTAAAATAACTATCAACTGCATAGCATATTTCTCAAAATCCAAACACATTTATCCAAAATATTGCTTTCATCCACCACAGTTGCAATTGACAATACCTCAGATAATCAATGTCCCATGAAGCAAAAGTTTGGCATATTGCTCATCATAGCAGCCAAATTGGTGGAGTAGGTGAGCGTGAAGCCCTCTGGTCACGAGTTCGATTTCTCCTACCAACACATTCTCGGTCGAGCTTGTCGCAATATGCTTGCTTAGTTTGCATGTTATTACATTAGCCCAATAATTTAAAATGGTAGTTGTTGTGGATTTTCAGTCATAAAAAAATGTTTTGGCATATTGTTCCTTGTGGGGTAATGACCCGAGCATTTCTTATCCATAATATCTATAAATTAATGCCTAAATATATCAAGGAATCGCATGAGATTTTATTATTTTTGGGCCATGTAGATAGTTTCACTCTCTGATAGGGATTAAACTGGATGAGTTATTACATACATTTGTAGCGATTGAAGTTTTATATCAACAGTAGTATTTCTGGTTACTCAATGGATGAATCCATTCAACAACTATATTTTGGGTACTCCATATCTGCAATGAAAGGCATTCCACATCTCGGGTCAATAAGACACGGGTTCTTGGCATGTATTGCCCGGTACATAGATATATAAGTTGTTTGAGCTTGTGTATTTCATCTCGAAACATACTTGTATTTGTATTTTTTTTTTATCAATGACGTCTGTAAATATAATGTACCATGGACTTCAGTGGTTTGAAAATCTTATATTTTGCCTAAATATGCTTTTATCATATGGTTGGGTGCTCAGGATCGTCTTGCCACATGTGATATTCATTTTTTTGTTAATGTTCACTTTTATGTTTCGATCATTTTATTTTGGCTTGTCCTCTTACCATAGATCTATAAGACAAAGTTCATAGTTTAACATCAAATTCGCTATGATGACTATACAGAGGGCTAAAGACATAAAGATATTTAATGATTCGTAGATATAATTTTCTTTCAAATCAAATTGTATGTTTTTATTGTACGAACTATGTATATTCTTATAGCTTAGGTATATTTATATTTCTTTTAAATATATTTGTTTATTATTATTAAGTATTAATACTTAATTAATATTGTTATATATATATATATATTATTTTATTATATATCTATTTTTTATTATTATTATATATATATATAATAATAATGATAGTTTAGTTATTATATCAAACTATAAAATTAATCTATCATTTATAATTTATCACTAGCAATATCAAGCATACAAGAGTACTCCATTTGACAAATAGTTACCTAGCTAATTTCAAAGGAATGTTTCGAATTGCTGGCAGATCCGGAGCAACGACCTGATCGTTTACTCCCGATCGGACGAGATTACGGGTCGACGCCTGAGGAGCCTTAAAGATTCTTCATTTTACACATCAGATCCATAGTTTAGTTTGCAGAATTAGCTTAAAATGCTACGATTGAGGGCGTTCCGGCCAACGAATGACAAGATCGTGAAGATTCAATTGCACCCGACGCACCCGTGGCTCGTGACGGCCGACGCCTCGGATCATGTATCCGTTTGGAATTGGGAACACCGCCAGGTTCATTTATTGTTTTTTTGTATGAATTGTGCGGATGCGAAAGAGTGAGTTTGCTTTAATATGCCAGAAATGTTTGGATCTTGCGATTTTTTTTTCTTCAATTTCTGTTATATCATGCTTTTTTCAGGTGATATATGAGTTGAAAGCTGGGGGTGTAGATGAGAGGCGTTTAGTTGGTGCCAAGTTGGAGAAGCTCGCCGAGGGGGAAGCAGGTAAAGTTGCTATTTTCGGATTTGGTATTGTCTACAAGTGAAATAATGCATAATCATCAAATGAGAGGAATGGACTCCGCTTGATCTGGATTAGGATGAATGGGTCAATTGTATTCGTACTTTGGATATTATATCATTGGATGTGATGGATATCAGCTGACATGGTTTAGGGGTATCCTGTGAAATTGCCATTCCGTATGGTGGAGGAGATCGTATGGATTATGTCAATTATTCTGTCTGTTGAATGGCGTTCTAGCGGATTCGGCTACGAGGGTGAAGTATTTTGTTTGTGGGTTAATGCCATGAGTTTTCGAGGGACATGGACGCAGGGGAATACTTCATGTCTCAGTTTAGTTTATCCTCTGTTTTGACCTAAATGTGAAAAAAAAAGAGCTCGGACCTTGAATTTAATCACTTCATTTGCGTGCTTGAAATTGTGCTTTAGAAAAAGTAGGACCATATGCAATTCTTTTGTGCTGTCCTGGAGTCATTACTTATTAACTGTTTTTATGGTACATATTTTCTCTTTCTTAAAATTAATTTGGTGACGGACTCTGATATTTGCAGTTGTGCAACTCGCAAGTTATTTTTGAGGAATTTGAAACGAATTTATTATGTGAATACTTTACTGATGATTATTTTTCATATCTTGTACATGTTAGAGCCCAGAGGAAAACCCACCGAAGCCATACGAGGTGGAAGGTATTAGCCTGTGATTGTATTTTAATACCATTGTGGCATCTTTAGCTTGTAAAAGCCTGAGCCTGATATCGTGGCACATGGTTCAAGTGTTAAACAGGTTAGCTTTTATGATGATGATGTTCGCTATTGGCAACTTTGGCGTAATCGTTCTGCTGCTGCTGAAGCTCCAACAGCTGTCAATTATCTAACTTCAGCTTTCATTTCCCCTGCTCCCTCCACAAAAGGACGCCATTTTCTTGTCATATGTTGTGAGAACAAAGCTATTTTTCTGGATTTGGTGACTATGCGTGGCCGTGATGTACCAAAGCAAGATTTAGATAACAGATCTCTTCTATGGTTTGTATTGAATCTTTATGTTTCTGTGGTAATCATCTGAGTATGAGATACATTGTCATATGCTTCTGCACGAGCTTTTGATTTCAAAAGCATACTCAATCAGCATGATTGATAATGCACTATGTTTGTTGTATCTATAGAAGCTGGATTCCTTGAAATTTCCCATCATGGAATACTACAACACTTATAGGAGGTGAAAGGGCATATATCGTTGTTCAAGCATTGGTTATGAATAAGGTTTATGTTAAGATGGGACCAAATTATTAACCAGAGTAGTAGTTTTTTTTTTGGTCGTAGGTGTTGGGTGGGATAGACGAGTTTTTGTGTAATACACACATACGTATATATTATGTATCATGAGCACTTGTTATTCCTTTTTCAGATTTTTGAAATAAAAAAGCTTTTTTCACCACAAGATCTCTAGCTTCTATTGGATAATCATTTCATCTCTAACTCTAGATTAGCCTTCTTGTCTTTAATTCTTTGCCTGTATATCATCTGCCATCTATGTTTTTCCTTTGCATTTTTTCATTCTTGGTATGTCATCACGCCATTCTTTCCATGCCCACCTTCAAAGTCCATTTATGTGGATCACCTTTTCTATTTTCCAAGACAGAAAGTCATATGCATGCACTTTTTCTTGGTTCTGACTGTGGTTATAGTCTTCAATTTTTTTTCTTTACATTGTTAATGTGTTAAGTTGCCAGTAAAGAAAAGAAGCTACGATGTCTCTGTTGTTTTTCTGGTGACTGGATGAATAAAAATTAATTTACCTCTGAATTAAGGATAACTTTTGACCAGGTCTAATTATTGTCATGCAGTATGGAATTTTTATGCAGATCAACCGCCAGTGATGGTCCTCTTGTGGCATTTGGTGGATCAGATGGAGTGATTAGAGTTCTTTCCATGCTGACGTGGAAGGTCTTTCCAAGTTATATCATATTTGTGTCTACAAATTTACTCCTTGGATCTTAAGTGATACCTGTATTCCAACTGAAAAGTGGTAAATTTTTACTGGCATTAATGAGTTTCTTTGTTTGGCTTCAGCTAGCTCGAAGATATACAGGAGGTCATAGGGGTGCAATCTCTTGTTTGATGACTTTTATGGCTTCTGCTGGCGAGGTAGTTCCTGTTATAGCAGAAGGGTTGTAATTGTTTCTAATGATTTTTCTTATGCGCTGAAGGACACTTACACAGTGCATTTGTTTGTTTTTATTGGAATTTATCTAGGTATATTATCAAACCCAACCTTTTTAGAAGTTCATGCTAATAGAAGTGTGCGATATTGAATATTTATTTTCTCTAACATGCCTCACAACATTTATGCCTAAACTAGCACTTCAAATATTTTCCATGAATATATGATGGTGAGAAATGAATTTGGGGCCTCTCCCTTGGCTTAACTATGATACCATAGCAAATAACATCCTCTTTTTTAAGGTGTAAGCTGTTAAAGATGTGAGGCTTCTAGTATCTGTCATTTTCAGCATTTAGGACTTAGATTCCTGGATTCCTTTTTAGAAAAATTTTAGTGCCTGGAATGAGTGAAAAATGTTGGCCATCTAATTGGATAGGTTTTCTAAACCTTAACGCTCTGTTCGAAGATAATGCTGAAAGTTGAAAATTGAAAATTGCGTGTTGGATTCATATCGTCCTAATAGTGTAAATCATAAGAAGTTTTGCTACTCTGAAACTATGCTGTATCATGCTTATGTAAGAAAGCTAAGAGCAGTGACTATGAAAGGCCTTGTTTGGTTTGCTTTGGGAGTTTTGGGCCAAGAGTTTCAGGGGTATTTTTTGGATATAAAAGGTATTTTTGATATTGTTTTGAGGAAATAAAATTGTTAATTATATGCCAAATCATGCTAGAAATTGCTGTCTAAAATTGTTTGAAATAAAGTGATGGAGCTAATGTTAAACTGGTGAAATTTTGAGTAAAAAGTAATATTATCTTGGAGAAATGGAAAAAGTGAAAATATGTGTTAGCCTTTTTGGGATGAGAATGGAGATGAGATAATAAGGTTTATTTCATTTTTGGAGAAGGTAAAAGTGGTGCTGAAAACAAAATGAAGGCAGCTGGCAAACTGTTGTACCGATTTTTCCGAGTGAAGTGCATACAGAATGATTTCTATGGATCTTTGTTGACCTGGAGGTCTTCTATATCGGTTGTCTACACTTTCATGTCCATGACTAAATTCTATACTCTAGTTTGAAAATATATGGAATTTGGGAGCCATAAATAAAATACCAAAGAAATTAAAAGAAATATCTTCTTGTATACCCTATTAACATATGGCAAAAAGAGTAGCAGAAGCTCTGAGTAGGTTGATTAATAAGGCGACACTAAACAATCTTTTGTCAGGATTAAAAGTGGGAAATGATGACTTATTGATATCCCACTTACAATTTGTGGATGACACATTACTACTGAGCGAGGCTAATTTGGAGAGTGCGCGTTCTTTGAAAGCTATTCTTCGTATCTTTGAACTGATGTCAGGATTGAAGATCAACTTCTGCAAGAGTAGCATTATTGGATTGAATGTGGATCAAGGAGTTTTAAATCAATTGGCAGATTTCTTGAATTGCAAAGCAGGATCTCTTCATTTTAAATATTTGGGATTACCGATTGGGGGGAATCCACGGAGGAAAACGTTATGGGAACCAGTTCTGGAGAATTTTCGAAGAAGGTTAGCAAGATGGGAAGATAAGAGTTTGTCCATTGGAGGCCGCCTGATATTACTTAATGCCGTTCTGTTGCCAATTTATGTCTTCACCTTTTACCTTGCTCCCAAAAGCATCTTAGCCAAAATTAAATCATTTCAGATATCATTCTTATGGGGAGGTGGGGAGAGCATTCGTAATATAGCTTGGGTCAAATGGGTACAGATTTGCAAACCAAAATCACAGCGGGGTTTGAGGGTCAGGGATATTGAGTCTTTTAACAAAGCTTTGATTGGTAAATGGGGGTGGGATATCATGTGCGGTGTAGATGCACTTCGGTTGAAAATCAAAATATGGTTCAATGTCAAGTGATCGCATTTTTTCGAGGAATGTTGGTATCTCATCTAATTATTCTATTTGGTGGAGGGACATCAGAAATCTACTTTTCGTTGATCCTAATGGTTGGTTCCGGAGGGGTGTGTGTAAAAGAGTGGGAGATGGGGCTCGGACTAGTTTCTGGAAAGATGTTTGGGTGGGGGAAGAGAGTTTACAAAATCAATTTCCTAGATTGGCAGCAATGGCTAGGAACAGTAATATTTTGGTGAGTAAGATGGGTTTATGGGAGGAAGGTGTTTGGCATTGGACTTGGGATTGGAGGATAGATTTATTCAATTGGGAAGATGAATTATTATCACAGTTTTGTTCATGTCTTAACAGGGTCAATCTTATACAGAATTTGGAGGACAGGTGGGAATGGCAACATGAGATTTCGAGGCAATTTTCAGTTGCCTCCGCTTATTGCAGTCTGCAGGATGATGGTTCACAGGAGGAGGGTTGCGATCACAACGATTGTATACAGCATTGGGAAACTATTTCTAGTTTGGAGAATTTTCAAAGATCGTATACCTTCGAAGGTCAATCTTCAAAGACGGAACATTATTTCAGGGCAGCAATATATAAATTGCGATCGTTGTTTATCTCTGGAGGAACTACTGTTCAGTTGTTCTTCGCGTGCCCGTTCTCATATGACATTTGGATGAAGTGTTACCAATGGCTGGGGTTTCAGATAGTTCTCAGCATGGATACTAAAACGCATTTACCTCAACACAAGGCGTTATGGACTCACAATAGGAATTGGAAATGGGCATCTATTTGGCACGCTGTCATTTGTACTTTGTGGATGGATAGAAATAGAAGGATTTTCAATACAGACGTGGATAGAGAGGAAGATTTGTTAGATTCAATCAAGTTTAGAAGCTGGAGTTGGATAAAATTTAGGGGTTCTAGATTGTTACATTACGCTTTTGTTGATTGAGCTCGTGAGCCGATAGCTTGTCTTCTAGATTAAGTCTTAGGATTTTAACTTTTATGTAAAACTTCGGAGTATCCCTTATGCTCTTTTATTTTTAATAATATTTATATTTTCCTGATAAAAAAAAACATATGGCAAAAAGTCCCTCCTAAGTTAGAGCCAATTTATTTAGTTTTGTCTGGTACCATGTGAGCTATGTCTTTCAAATATGTGTCAGTTGTCCTTTTTCTGTCTCTTTACTCTTGGTTTTGTGTTTTGCTTGACAACTTTGTGGTATATCGCATATCAATGTTTCCTAACAAAGTTAATTCAACTGGAAAAAGAGGACTTGATGTCATACTTTTTAAAATCCCTTGCCGGAAAATGAATTCTTATTTTGTTTTTCTCTATTAAACTAGGCCCTTCTGGTATCTGGTGGTAGCGATGGCTTGCTTGTGCTTTGGAATGCTGACTATGGTCAAGATTCAAGGGAACTTGTTCCGAAGCTCAGCTTAAAAGTAGTGACATTTCTCGACCTTTAAGTCTTCCTCTTTTCTTCCAAAACACTACAATATATTTCTTTGTGCTACAACACAAGCTAAAACATGGCAGTGTGTTGCTTAATAAATCCTTTGCCTATTTTTTTCTATGATCAAATCTAAAGGACTTTGGTTTTCAAAATGACATTTTAAGGCACATGACGGTGGTGTTGTTGCTGTTGAGCTCTCTCGTGTCTCTGGTGCTGCGCCACAACTCATTACAATTGGTTTAGATAAGACTTTGGCTATCTGGGACACAATGACATTTAAGGTTCTCAAGGAAATTCACTATTTGAACAATTATTTATGCAGAGTTACTTGCAATGATTGATGACCTTCCTTTCCTCATTGTAGGAACTGCGAAGAATAAAACCTGTTTCAAAATTGGCTTGTCATAGTGTAGCGTCTTGGTGCCACCCTCGAGCTCCAAATCTTGATATATTGACATGTGTAAAAGATTCCCATATATGGTATGGATGGAACTTGCTATTTTATTGATTGATCACTCTTTTCACACCAACTTTGAGAACTTATTGATCCTTATTTCAAGTATATTTTTAAAGTAAATTTTTTCGCAATATTGTTTAGATGTTCTCTGCAGTGGCTTTATATTACCAGTATTTTTGTGGTCCATTAAATTTGTTTTAAATTTTATTGGAATCGTGAAGAGTCTTTTAACTGAATATCATAAATGTTGACTAGCCTTGATACTGCACCTGAATGCATCTATTCTTAGGACTTCTGATTTTCTTGTGAATATTTCAGGGCCATTGAGCATCCCACTTATTCAGCCCTTACAAGGCCATTATGCGAACTCTCATCCTTGGTCCCACCCCAGTTTCTTGCATCTCACAAGAAACTAAGGGTATGATTTTATAATTGTTTTCGAGTTGGTTAATATTGGTTACCATCGGGTTGGTTTCTTAGATAATGGATTCATATCATGCTTATGGTTAATGTTTTGAAACTTCCTTGTAGGGTTATTCCATGGTTGCTCATCCTTTACAACCCCACCTTGTTGCAACTGGTACCAACATTGGTGTCCTTGTCTGTGAGTTTGATGTCAAATCGCTCCCGCCTGTGGCTCCATTTCCAACAACACCAGGAAGCCGAGAACACTTTGCTGTCTATGTCGTTGAAAGGTCATTGAAACTGCTGCAGTTTCAACTGTCAAATACTGCAAATCCAGCCCTTGGAAGCAATGGCTCCTTGAATGACGGGGGTAGAGTTAGAGGGGAGACACCAGAACAGCTCCTTGTGAAGCAAATTAAAAAGCAAATTAGTACCCCTGTTCCACATGATTCATACTCGGTCCTTTCTGTGAGCAGTTCTGGAAAGTAAGTGGCCATGTCATTTCATTGCCTTAGCTGCCACCCAATAATTGATCATGTGAGGGATATTGCTGTGTCAACATTGTGGAAGGAAACTCCACTATAATCTTGACTATCATTTATTCTTATTTGCTTGTCTGAAAGGTATTTCATTTTCGCTATCAATTTGCAGGTATCTGGCTATCGTGTGGCCTGATATTCCATATTTCTCAATTTATAAGGTCAGTGACTGGTCAATCGTAGATTCTGGTAGTGCGAGGCTCTTGGCTTGGGATACTTGTAGAGACAGGTTTGCCCTTCTGGAGTCCGTATTACCTCCTAGAATGCCCATAATTCCAAAAGGCAGCTCATCAAGAAAAGCAAAGGAAGCTGCAGCTGCTGCTGCACAAGCTGCTGCAGCAGCAGCCTCCGCTGCTTCATCTGCCAGTGTTCAAGTTCGAATAGTGCTTGATGATGGCACATCAAACATATTAATGAGTTCAGTCGGCAGCCGCAGTGAACCAGTTTCTGGTTTACATGGTGGAGCACTACTTGGTGTAGCCTATCGGACTTCTCGTAGAATAAGCCCTGTAACTGCCACAGCTATATCAACGATTCAGTCTATGCCCTTGTCTGGATTTAATAGTGGTTCCAATTCATCTTTCAGCACCATGGATGATGGGTATTCTTCTCAGAAATCTTCTGCTGAAGCTGCACCTCCAAACTTCCAATTGTACAGCTGGGAAACGTTTCAACCAGTGGGGGGTCTTCTTCCTCAACCAGAATGGACAGCATGGGACCAGACTGTTGAATATTGTGCTTTTGCTTATCTACAATATATTGTTATATCTTCCTTGCGTCCTCAGTTTAGATACTTGGGAGATGTGGCAATACCTCATGCTACTGGGGCTGTTTGGCACCGAAGGCAATTGTTTGTTGCTACCCCAACCACCATTGAGTGTGTCTTTGTGGATGCTGGTGTCTCACCTATTGACATAGAAACAAAAAAAAGGAAAGAAGACATGCGTCTTAAAGAGCTGCAGTCAAGAGCTGTTGCAGAACATGGAGAATTAGCATTGATAACTGTTGAGAGTCAGCAAGCAGCTACACGAGAGAGGATTTCACTGAGACCCCCTATGTTACAGGTTGTCAGATTAGCATCATTTCAGCATGCTCCCTCAATACCTCCTTTCTTAACATTGCCTAAACAGCCCAAAGTCGATAGTGAAGATTCACCAATACCAAAAGAGTTCGAAGAAAGGAGAGTTAATGAGGTTGCAGTTGGTGGTGGTGGGGTTTCTGTGGCTGTAACTAGATTTCCAGCAGAACAAATGCGACCAATTGGGCCTCTTGTTGTTGTTGGGGTGAGAGATGGTGTTCTTTGGTTGATTGACATGTACATGTGTGCTCATGCAATATCCCTCAGCCATCCTGGTATTCGTTGTCGATGTCTTGCAGCCTATGGAGATGCTGTTAGTGCAGTAAAATGGGCAAGTAGGCTTGGTAGAGAGCATCATGATGATTTAGCTCAGTTTATGCTTGGGATGGGTTATGCCACTGAAGCACTTCACCTGCCTGGTATATCCAAAAGGTTGGAATTTGATCTGGCAATGCAAAGCAATGATTTGAAAAGAGCCCTTCAGTGCCTTCTAACAATGAGCAATAGCAGGGATATAGGACAAGAGGCTCTGGGATTAGACTTAAATGACATAATGAATTTGTCATCAAAGAAGGAAAATGTCGTTGATGCTCTTCAAGGAGTGGTAAAATTTGCCAAGGAATTTCTCGACCTCATCGATGCTGCTGATGCTACTGGACAAGCTGACATTGCACGTGAATCTCTTAAGCGATTAGCTGCTGCTGGTTCAGTGAAAGGAGCTCTGCAAGGTAATGAGTTGAGGGGACTGGCTTTACGCCTTGCAAATCACGGGGAGTTGACACGGCTCAGCGTATGTATATTTATTCTCAGCACTATTGACTCCATTGCTTATTGTTAATTTTTCTGTGCAACTATGTTGAACTTAACTGTAAAAAAAGTATACAATCGACTATCTTGTCCAACTCATCTGAAAATGAGTGCTCCAATCGGCTGAGTATGTGGTTAGATATATGACATCCAATTCCAGCAACAGCCTATCTCTTTTTCCTGCCAAATTCCAAATGTCGTTTCCTTTATTGGCCATTAAAACACAAAATCAGTATGTCTACTCCGTCATTTAGCATATTTGTCTACTGTAAACATTCTTGACAAAGTTTGTTGGTGAGCATATTGACGACGGTGTAATGTAGTCATTCTCTGATTCTATATGTAGTTATGCGCCATTATTTACCCTTATCATAGGCTGAAAATATGTGCTCACATGTGGCATTGCTATAGGAAACATGGTGAAATTTTGTAAATGTAAGTGAGGTGGGATTTATTTTGGAACAAAGGCTTGAAGTGCAGTTATGCCAAATGTCAGTTATTAATTTTAAGTTTCCATTAGTGCGTGCTTTCTATATTTTAATCATTATGCTGTTCAAAGATTGCAAAACTTCTTTGGATTGTAATTATTTGTACTGTTTGTTCGATGACCATGTATATATTCATGTTTTGCAGAATTTGGTGAACAATTTAGAATCAGTTGGTTCAGGACGTGAAGCAGCATTTGCCGCAGCTCTTTTGGGAGACAATATACTCATGGAGAAAGCATGGGAAAATACAGGGATGCTTGCTGAGGCGGTGCTCCATGCACATGTACGTTTTGATGGCCTTATTTTAATTTTGATGCTAGTTTTGTTTTTAATCAGGCCTTTGTCGTTCTTTTCAGGCTCATGGTCGACCTACATTGAGGAGCTTGGTTCAGGCATGGAACAAGACACTGCAAAAAGAGATGGAGCACACCCCATCCACCAAAATGGATGCTGCGACAGCATTTCTAGCATCTCTCGAGGAAACCAAGCTCACGAGTCTGCAAGATGCAGCAAAAAAGCCTCCGATTGAAATTCTGCCTCCAGGGATGGCATCTTTATACGGCCCGAATCCGGGTCAGTCTGGTCTAAAGAACCCAAACCCTGCCATGAAGAGCACGCAACAGCAACCTGGCAAACAATTGCTATTGGAAGGACCAACCGCAGCACCCCAGAATACATCTTCCTCAGAGACACCTGTTCCTCCCTCCACTGAATCAGGTACTTCTCAGAACTCTGTTCCGGAGGCTCCAGGTACGACTGAAGCAACTTCTGGAACAACATCTGGGGCTACTGGTACACCAGAAACAGGGGCTCCGGACACCTCATCCACGACAAAACCTACTCCTACAGATCCAGAATCAAGTCCTCCAGTACAATCGGAGCCAGATGCTTCTGTTACCCCAGCAAACGATCCCACTGTTTCTATGGAAATTAATGATAAAACAGTAGAAAGTCGAGAACAGACATCATCAGCACCAAGTGTTTCAGAGGCAAAAGTAATCGACGGAAGTGTTCCACCAGCATCCAAGAATCCCCCACCTGCAGCAGATTCTATCCCCCAACAATCTATCCCCCAACAATCAAACAACCAAGGGGCCAGTGTTCGTCCTGAACTCTCAATGATCGACTTCACTTGAGAAGCATATGTGTTAACACTAGCGTATTTTTGTTCCAAGCTTCGAAACTGCTCGCCATTTCTGCCCCTTTGACTGTACAAGGAAGTGTCTCCTTAGTCCCAACACTAATTTGTGCAGAAATCACATTCTGGCATTAAATACGGTCTTCTTGTTCTGCCGTTTTCGAGGCGCACATACTTGCTTATGATGTAGGAAATTGATGCATACCTCTGGTTATTGTTTGTGTATCCGTGTTTTCTTTTCTTGGATGATCTCTTTTTGTCCTCCCCTCTAATGTTATTATTTTTTTAAACCTGAAATAGACATTGAAACTGAGTTCATATTGTGAGTTTGCCACCATAAACTTTGATTTGTTGCTTGCCGAAAATATTTAGTGAATAAAAAAGATTGTTGTCAGGTGTACACTTTTTATTTTGGTGGGTAAGTTGTCAATATAGATTCTTCCATTCACAATATACAATTTAGTTTTTCTTTCTATTATTCTATAATATTTAAATATTCTTCTTTGAGGAAAAATTCAATCCATTATTTTATACATAATTAACAAGAAGCGAGAAACAAAGGGAAATTTTTTATTTCAAATGAAATTTGGATTCAGTCAAGGGTAAAATTGTATAGAAAAAATTTTAATGGAGTACCATCACGTATTTTTATCCCGGCCAATGTAAAAAAAAAGTTAAAAATTACAAAAATCGTGAAAATGATATAAGAATATTATTTTAAAAAAAAATTAGGACATCATATCATAGAAATATATATGTTGATTATTACTCCCAAGATAAGTGACTGACACCTAGAAATATCTAGGCAATAATTTTCGGATAGCTAAAGCAAGTACACATAAGCTCACCGTTGTTCTACAAATGAACCGGTGGCATAACGGGGCTAATAGTATACGGCTTCACACTGTTGAGTCTTGGATAATTCAATTAGTCAGCTTAGAGCTATTGAGGTGTGGATTCCCAACCAGATTGCTTGTCTGGTCAGTTGAGAAGCCTAAATACCAAGTTCCCGAACCCCTAAGTTGTATTTGAATGGAAGAATTTGATTTGGAGGAACATATTTGAAAACTTATCATTTAAGCTTCATGAATTTGAAATGACATATGGTATATTGTCATTTCAATTCTTTCTAAATGCAAAGGAATATGTATTGAAAAAGAATGAGAAATTTGAAATATCTACTTCAGTTTCTTACCCAAACATAAATGATAGATTTGCGTGGAGAATTTGAAATCTACTCATTTCAAATTCTTCAATCTAAACACAACCTTAAGATAATAATGAAGTGCGATGTAAACGACGTCTAGTTCGACTCATCGAGTCATGATCACTTTCCGATATCCTTACACATTTGATGTATTGCTTAATATCCGATCACCAGCGTCTGTGCTTGATGGCTAAAATATTTCATAGTAAATATATCCATACGGATGAAAATGAACATTCTTAAATCTTGACCGATCAAATCAAATCTTGTAAATTAAACAGACAAGCTGGAATACCACACCAAAATAAGTCTTTCCACAACTATAAATAACCAGTTATAGTACAGTATCCAAATCGCTCATGCCAACAAATTCTAGTTGTGTTTTAGCTTTTATAGACAGGGTGAGTCTTGACTCAACAATAAAGTTGATGGCATATGACATGAAGGTCACGGGTTTGAGTCGCGAAAACAACCTCTATACAAGTGCAAGGGCGAGGCTGCATACATTAGGCCTAAAGTAGTCCGACCCTTTCCCGGACCTGTTTAGAGCAGGAGCTTTGTGCACTGAATTTACCGTTTTACATCAAATATTGATATGGACATTTCCAGCCAAGCAGGGAATTAAAAATAGAGATTATTAGGAGTGGCTAATATGCACCAGTATGATTATAGCTTTATAAATTTGACAAAATTCATACAGATCAATAATTTTGTATGTTTTTTCGTGTAAATAGGAGCTTTTGTTTTAAGAAGTGCACATTAATTTAAAGTTTAAACAAATGGGAATGACTTTTGAATGAGAAGCTTCAGAAACAAGCCTAGGGGTGTAAATGGGACGGAGCAGAAAATTGGCATGTTTAGTATCCAGTCCCTTGGTGTTCAACTGAATTTTATTTTAAATTATAAAATTAAAATAAAATGAAACAAACTCTACGAGAACTAGAACTTAAATAATCATTGAGTATTGGAAAAAAAAATTACAAACTTTTTCATAAAAATAGAGAATAACCAAATAATTTGACAGGTCACCAGTAGATATACAAAAAAACCAAACTGAAAACGATAAGGCTCGAGGCTAGAGTTCGATTTCGAGTTTGAATCACTAAACTTGGTTCAAACTGTGATTCAAACTCCGCTCAAGTCAATCAAGCTTGAACGTCAAACGAGCCAAATCGAGTCCAAACAAGAAATGAAGCTAAGAGAAACATTATAATTACCCCCCATTGAAAGGTGCAATTTTTCCAGTAGGGATTAAGTAAAAGTGCAAAGAAAGCATGGTAGGCTAGTTTAAAGACAACATATTAGTTTGTGTGCAACAAGGGAATACAGTCACCATAACGAGACCAAGTATTTTGCCTGGGTGAAGGCTATAAACCGTGCTACCGTCCTTGGTAGGAACCATCATTGGTTGCCCAAAGCAAGATCATGCCAAGCATCTGTCTCAACTTGTTGGGTCTCCTGATCTAAGAAGACAACCAAAATCAACATATAGAAGAGATGATTAATCTTGGATATAGAAAGAATCTGAGATAAGAATAAGGTAAGCAATTGACAAAGAAAACAATATATTAAACATAAGTTCGAATGACGACATGAAGAGTTCCAAGATTGACGTTTTATTCCCAGGTCCCTCTGGCATTCAGAATTTTCTGTAGATTAAAATCTTTGACCATTTGCAAGCAGAAAATGGTAAGCAAATTAACAAGCAATTGAAGTATATTACTACTGATATTTTCTGTCATCCTTCCATGGACTATACCAAGAAGTAAATACTAGAAACACGTTGATAAATGCAGTTTCGATAGCAAAAACTGATTCAAGGGCATAATTTCATAATCAGTAATTTACTTAAAACATCATTTCAAGGATATTTATTCCAAACTTGAAATCGAACATACTCGAATCCTCAGTATCATCAGTCCTCGAGGCAAGCACTGGCGGCAGAGGAAGATCTGAAGAGACAAAGGAATCGGAAAATACAAAGAATCCTTCATTACTTAACAAACAAAGGGTATGCAATTTTAAACAATAAAATCCAACATTTATCCTTCTACATGAACTGAAATTTAAGGGATAAGAATTACCATCATCAGGCAGAGTATCTCGCATCCATTCTTCATCCACAATATCAATCAGTATGCCCAAGCTTGATTCTGTCATTGTGTGCTTCTTCTGTCCGAAATCGAGCAGCGGATGGCTTAAAATTCACAATTGAGGGCCTAATCCACCAAGAGAAAAGCTTAATTCACAGGTTCAACGGAAAAAAATTGATTGAAGTGGAGTGTAATTAAAGCATAAAATGCCTCGTGTTACCTTCGATACTTCGATTGAACACAAAATTCAAATTCGCGTCAACTTCTATGAGCTAGTTTGTTGCTTCACTTGCTCGTCTTGAATGGGCTTTACGGGTTTTGGGCCTTTTCATTTGGATACAATCAGATTAGAACTTTGAGCTTCAAGCCCAAATGTAGTATTTTAAAATTATTTTTTGGGTTAATGCTATGCACACATTCTTTACGTATAACTTAGAAAGATAGAATTCGTGAGGCGTTGAAATATAAGAATGGACCTGTCTATCGTAGTGCGAACAGATTTTGGCAGGAAATTCTTGCATGCATCAGATGTGGACTTTGATGCATGCACCCATAATAGGGGTGCTTATTGGCCCAATCAGATCCGGAATCGACCGGTTCTGGATCCGCTAAGTCTGGAACCGATCCGATCTTGTAAGAAATCGGATTGGATCCGGTTTCGGATCCGCTAAGTTTGGAACCGGTCCGATTCGGTAAGGAACCGGATCGGATCCGGTTCCGGGTTGGACCGGTTCCAACCCGGAACCAATTTGTTTGAATTTTTTTTTTTAAAAAATCTAACTTACATTACCTTAAAAAAAAATTTGAATCTGGTTCAATCTTGAACCAGATCCGTTTAATCCGGAATCCGTAAGATATCGGTTCCGGAAAGGTAGAATCGATCTGGACCGGTATCTTATCGGTTCCGAAATGGGCTAACCGGTCCGATTTCAGGACTGGTCCGAATTGACCCGACCCGTTAGACACCCCTAACCCACACAAATAAACATATGTGTGTGTGTGTGTGTGATGCATGCACCCGGACTCATACCCGTTGGATGCAAGAATTTTCCGATTTTGGTGCAGTGAAGAATGAGTATTTTGTAGTTTTAATTTCGAAGTGAAAAGCATATCTTGGAAACCTTAGAAAATTGGAAATAAGTTGATAAAGTTCAAGAGTTGGGTTAACAAAGAGCCATTATACCAACTACCAAGGTATCATTCGAAGATACGAATATATCATAACAATAAGAGTGATTAAAATTATAAGATTATGATAAATAATATAGTATGATAAGTTATATGATGTTTTGTATAATTTTAAAATGGTGGATTAATTTTATTATTTGATATAACGACTAAAATATTATACTAACTAGTAGAAGGATTTTCAATTTTTTGAAATTAAGTTAGAAATTTTTTCGAGAAATTTCAAATTTTACAATAATAAAAAATGTAAGAAACGGTATTATATGTCATTTGCTAAAAAAATTGAATAAACTGGAATACACGATATAACAATTTTGTGACAAAATTAACTAAACACTAAATTAAAATAATGCCCAAAATCATTACCCTTATCTATAACTTCAAACATACTTAAAATGTATTTTACAAATGCTTCTTAGGAGTTCTTACTAATTTTCAAAAAAAAAAAATAGATTTTGATTGTTTGTTTTTTTGGCTACTTTAATTGAACCATGACAATTTTATAATTAATTGAAATTCATTAAACTATGCTTTTTTATTTAATAATAAACACTCAAAAACTTTTGCTTAAAAATAAATTTTTCCAACTTCAAACAAAAGCAAATTTCGAATAAGCAATTGCAAACAAACACTAAATGAGATGACAACTAGTAGCATATCTTTTAAAACAAACTTTACTTGGTCAATAAAACATCAGTGTGATTGAACAGTACATAAAAAACTAACATGCCTTTCCTAAACTAGAACATATCAATTCCAGCTACCCAAAATCAACACCTGCGAGGTGAATGGCTCCTTGTGGGAGACGAGCGATATGGTATAATGAATTTCGACATAACAAAATGATCAGAGTATCTGGCCACATAAAAGTGAATAAAGCGCCACAACGATAAAATGAGCTTGAAGTATCCTTCACCGGAAGTTTTCTTCCTCCTCCAAAAGCCACCTTCAACACTGTTGTCTCTGACAAGAAGCCAACCAACTAATAACTTTGTTTTGGGAGTCGCAAGAAATTTTCACCTGCTCAGGAGAAGTAGTGTTTGATGCCAGCAGGATTAATAATCTTTCTTGTTTGGGCATTCTGATGCTCTGTGGCCAGAGCGTCCACAGTTGAAACACGCACCTCCGAACCCGCCTCTGTCAAATACATATGAATCCACTGTAAAATGTTGATAGAATGACAAAGTAAGTACATATGTCGGTTTCTGATCATGATAATGTGGACTTCCAACTTCGAATTGCCTTCTTTGCTTCTAACAAAAGTACTAAGACTATGAGATTGAGGAAATATACCTATCCCGGTTCCCAAAAGAAGGTGAACGGCTTGATCGTCTATCATTAATTAGCCAATCACTCCCACTGCTGCTTCTTGAGTTATTAGACCACCTGTTTTCAGTCCTACCACTCTGATCACCTCTTTTGAAGCCATTCCCAAAATCATTATCGTTATCCAACCAATCACGAGAAGATTTAAAGCCTCTTGAGTCCCTCGATCCTCTTTGTGAGTCCCTCGATCCTCTTTGTGGGCGCCTCTCGTTGTTTGAAAATCTGCCATAATAATCACTTGGAGGTCCATCGTCTTGCAAAGGAGGCAACTGTGATGGGACAAGAAGACAAAAACAAATAGCGGAAATCAACATTAGCAAACCGATGATAAATCTTCACATCATATCAAACAACAACATGAGAGATGAGAATCATAGTAAGTAATAACTGTAATATATGGTAGGCCAAACAAGAGCATACCTTAGTGACTTTGGTGATAGTGTTTCCAGGTGGTAGCTCCTTATTTAGCAACTCTTTTGCGATCTCTTCTGGGAGATCAAAAACTGCTCCTTGAACCTGAGATCAAATTGAAAATAAATGAATCTTTATTCATAAAATACGGCCTACAAAAGGAGTTTAACATCATCGATATTCACCCTTTCATCTGCGATAAGGTGTATTTTTCCAATTTCATCAGCAGCGGAAGAATAAACAGTCAGAAAGAAACCCGGTGAGAGATCTGGCAGACAGGTATCCTCGAGAATAACCAGTCTCCTGAGTCAACTGTAATGTAACCAAACCCTGAAGTGCAAACAAACAGCTCTAGTTCAATGCTAGTAGTACCAGGAAAAGAAGCCTTAGATAATCAACATCGCATTAAAAGGTTCCTAACTCTAACGTACTTAAAAAGGGCCATATTATTCAAAAGCATATGGTCAGAGTAAGCAGAAAAAGATATAATAATAGAATGAGCATAAAAATCAAAAGGTATAAGCAACTTTACTGGCCAAGCGGGTCAAAAAATGAAGAAAGAAACAGCATCGTGTGTCTAGGAACATATTTGCCAAAGTTTGATCACAGGGAAGCAACTAGTGTGAAGTTCAGACAGCAAATATGAAAACTTGCTGAAGTGTCACTACCTGCGCATGAGTAATAAGAGAACGAGATGAAGGAGGCTGAGAAAAGCCACTTAAGGTAGCTAAAGCAGCAGCAAGAGCGTCAACTCCTTTCTGTTCCATCAGTTTTTGTGCCGTGGGAGTGAAGTACTCGATCGACTCAGGATGAACTCCTCCAAGGGTAGAAACTACTTGCTCAGCTGATGACTCCAAAACCTCTTGAATAGAAGGCGGACTAATGAATTCAAACTTGCAACCAACATCACGCTCAAGGGATTTGACTGTTTTTCTCTGGCTGCTAGTGAACATCAAAACAGCCTTACCTTCTTTTCCTGCACGTCCGGTTCGACCGGATCTGTGCACAAATGTTTCCGGATCGTTTGGAAGCTCATAATGGATAATCTGAGGGGGTAAAAAAAGGAAAGAAACCAAGAAAACACCCATTAATATCAACCATCCAACCATGCTCAGACGGACACTTAAAAGCACCAATAAATATCCCCGTAACTGTATTCCAACAGAATATATGACGCGAGGTGGAATTTGTGATGATTACATGATCATTCATTGTCGAAGGAAGTACACCCCTTTCAGCATCGATATTAAACATTATTAATCATATACCACCACTACAGCATTTGAAAGAACTTTGAAGGCATGTCAAAAAAGTTTTTTCCAAACTTACAAGGTCAACATTGGGTATATCAAGCCCACGAGCAGCAACATCAGTAGCAACAAGCACTATAAATTTTCCTTGTCTAAAACCATTTAGCGTTCTTTCTCTCTGGTGTTGAGAAATGTCGCCATGCAGTGCCTCTGAAGCAATGCTGTTAGTTAATGCCAAAGAGACTTCATCAGCATCTCGTTTAGTTTGTGTGAAAACAATGGCTTTTCCACCTCTAGCATAAACCTGGGAATAAAATTCAAATCTATGGTTCAGAAGCTACAGATATCTCCATGCAAGTGTCCATCATTCAACAGAGTACAACCGAACAATTAATCCAAAATAAAGAAGTGTCATTCAATAAGCTGTTAACTCTTACCGTCACAAGGTCACTGAGTATTGTACGCTTAGATGTTGCTGTAGTTGGTATAGCATACAACTTAATCCCTTCTGCCAACTTTTCTTCTTGATCGCCAACCTATCATGGAAAAAGGTTGTGGTAAGAAAAAACCAAAGAGAAGTAATTGATCACATGATGTGTCCCAACATTACATGGACAATGCCTTCTATAAACATCAACCAATGAAGCTGACGTCAATCATATAAAAATAGAATTCATAGGTATTGCAAATAACATCATTCAATAATTAAAACAGGAAATCAGATGCATTTACTTTACCCAGGAAAATAGAGGGTACTGTTCATGAAGAATGAGAGATTACCAGATCAATGGTCAGAGGGTTGTCTAAAAACTTTCTCGCTAATTTCTTTACCCAACCAGGCATGGTTGCCGAGAAAAGCATGCTCTGCCTCTTTGCAGGAAGTTTTCCTAGAATGAGCTCTACATCTTCCTCAAATCCAACAGCAAGCATTTGATCCGCTTCATCAAGGACCAAATATTGAACTTCACCCAATTTGAGACTGTTATTATTGATAAGATCAATTATTCTCCCAGGGGTTCCAACCACAATATCAACTCCACGAGTAAGTGCACTTTCTTGGGTAACGTATGAAACCCCTCCATAGATACAAACCGTATTTAAATTTGGTGCAGTCTCTTTAAATTCCTTCTCCACTTGCTTAGCCAGTTCCCTAGTAGGCGCAAGAACCAATACTTTCGGAAGCCTCCCACGTCTTCAACCAGTACAAGAAAAATTAATGCAGTCATAAAAGCAAAGGAAAATTATATAATTTTAGCCGATTTTGAAGACAAATACCTTAAAGAACCTCTTTCTTGTTCCAGATCATTGAGCCCTTTGATTATCGGAATTCCAAATGCCAATGTTTTCCCTGTACCTGTCTTTGCACGACCAATTATGTCTCGACCTTCCAATGCTGGTATCAAAACAGCTCTCTACATAGAAGTTAAGAGCACGACTAGGTTAGGCAATGTACTATTTAAAAGCTTAAAGCATCAAGGTACACATTAATTGTTGCTAAAGAACACAGCTTTCTTTTAGGGGGGAAAAAAGAAAATACAAAAGCTCATGTATGCCTATGAAAAGATTCATCCAAATTTTGTTGAGAAGGCCAATATAAAGAAAATAAGCTCAACAACGAAATGACATTTCTCTAACACATCGAGCCATACAAGGAGAAGTCATTCAGATTCCAATTCCATGAACAAGTCGATATGTAAAAAAACCAACATTATATATACACATTATCTTTACTCCATTATTTGGGTGTTACAATACAAGTTACAATTATGATTTCAATGGTTTATGGTCAAAACTTACTACTAAAAAAACTATGAAAGTCCACCGGAATATCAATTATAAAACTTTTTATATCATAGTTCAAACTTTTACAATTGAATAAAGCGACTGCTATAACTTGAAGCACCATTACTTACACCCGGAAAACTAATCACAAGATAACAGAGTAAACTTCAAATACCCAACAAAAGAATCGTAGAACACAACAAAAACGTCGAAAGTAAACAATATAATATCAAAAAGACACCTGAATGGGGAAAAGCTTAGTAATCCCACGCTTTTCGAGCGTCTCCACAAGCCGAACAGAGAAACCCAGTTTCGAAACATCGAGCTCATCCACAGCCCCACCTTCATTCTCATCCAAACCACCTTTATCCCCTTCGTATTCACTCTCGCTAACATCCCCCCTTCCAAATTCCCCGAACCCCTTAAAAGCTTCCTCACTCAGAACCGAAGAATTCGGAGTGGCGACAGCGGGAGTAACAAAAGAACTGGAAGCTCCCGCAACCGTCTTGAGGCGAACGGCGGAAGAAAAAGCTCTAAATGGGTTTTCGGCAGTTGAGAAATAAAGTGATATTGGTGGGGTGGAAGAGGGCCGCTTCGAGTATTCGTGGGTGGTATTGGTTTGGTATACTGAGGAAACTCCTATGGTGGAAGACGAGCAAGCCGCCATTGAAGGCCGCGGAATGGAGGAGGAGATAGGGAGAAGAGGGGATAAGGAGAGGTTTGGGTTTGTATGGTACTTCGAACTTCCACCTCGTTGTGGAGTGGGTGTGGATATTTATCTTTGAGGGTTTTGCAATCAGATTTTAAGGAAACATCTCACCATTTTATTTTATAATTTGGATAAATATATTAAAATTAGTACAAATTTGTGTGGTGAGATTTTTATAAATATTACTTACATCTCAAATAAGTATGTATTATCACCTTTTTTTTATTATCGGTAATCAAAACTTATATTACTCGATCAAAATTATACAAATACCATAGGCATACACAGACGATAATACAATCATAAAGTAGAAGATCACTCATACAAATATATCACATATATCTAATTTATAAGGATATAAATTGTACATACAATGAAAAACATGCAATTTGGTTCGAAAGAAAATTATATTTGACTGTGCAGAAGAATCCCTAAACATATATACATTCCCGATCACCCAAATATGGTAGATAATTACAGTGAACATCAAGGCGATCCTGAGCATCTAAGAATAAAAGCATGATTCGACAAAATATAAATTTTTTAAACCACCAAAACATACGACACATTATATTTGCGAGCTCTAAGAACTAATAGGTTAGATTAACCCTAAAACAATATCAAAAAACCGGAGGGCTAGCAAAAAAATAGCTCGTATTGTCCCATTTTATATTATTTAAGAACGTATTGTCCCATTTTGTTATACAAATCATGGAGGCCAATGTTGTACTCTGAATCTTTTCATGACACAGATTGCATAAATTGTGCTCTGAAGAATTTTTTTTCTTTCTTAAAAAAAGATTCCAAATGAACGGTGATGATACCCCTAAGGGCACTACCCTTAAGGGCATCATCAAACAAACCTACTTACGGTAAGCCAATGATTAGATAGGTTGAGGGTCAAAAGTTTAATACTTTATTAAAAATTATATTTGATGGTAATAATGTAACTCAAATATTTTATAATTCTAATAGAATGCGTGACGTGGCCATGACCTTGATATTATGTTGCGATACATCTAGCTAACATATACATCATAACGTCAAGTATAATAAGATTTGAAATTAATGAGTAATTAACTTTTAATTAACACAAACATGTTGTGGATGTATAAATAAGCCATAAATTAGGACTCAATTTATCCTTTTTAATACTTATCAGTTATCACGTTCTTAGAATTTCAATTTATCTGTGGATGATAAGATGGTCATTGAATATTCATACCATTCTCAACGTATACACCAAACACGATATAATTAATCAAATTACATTAATTACTTATTCATATCATTTTTTTTTATCATTCATATAACACATTAACATCATTCGACCATCACATACCGTAGCGATGCAATATTATCTTAAGGACGGATATTCAAATCTCGCCACTATACATATCCAGAAACTTTTGTTCAACAAATAATTGTTGCAAAATAAAACTTTAAGAATGCGGTGAAAGTAATATCTCAAGTCTCTGAAACACATAAGAGTAATCATTGCGAATATAGGAAATGAATGAGGCATCCGGAGCTCTTGGAGTGGGTTTGGCAATAGCATTAACAAGCTGTACAACATCGTCTCCAAAATCCAAAGCAAAGAAGTGGAGCGAAGTACAACCAAAATATATTCGTGCACCGCATGAGCCTCCGCAAAATGAGGAGGGAATTGACCCGAGAAGCGACGAGCCAATGCAAAGATGTCAGCGTCATGCAAGAACATCCCTTGCAACCACACCCACCCCAAAATTCTGCAAATCCTGATGCACAACTTCGTCTACATTGATTTTAATCCGTCCGCTTGGTGTCGCACACCAGCGAGCCCGATGCTTCTTGGGCCTTTCGTAAGTTGAGCCCGGGTAAGATTGCAGGAGATGAAGTCCCCCTGTAATCTATTCACACGGTCCATCATTTCCTGAGCTGAGCTCAGCCTTCCTGCAAATAAAACCTGATTTCGCGCCAACCACAAGCTCCAAGATAACCTCCCTTGTGACTTGCTTAGCTACCCAACAAAAAAGATCGACAAAAAAATGATAATAGTCCAATGGTGTTACTCTGGTCAAAGTGTGGACTTTGCAAAACCTGACTTGGGCAAGGACCTCTACCTTGACGACCCCAAGTCGGCCTCCAGGATGATCTCTATCTCGACCACCACGGGTTGGACAAGAAGACCTCCAGCTCAGGTCGGCCTCCAGGTAGACCTCCACCCTTGGTCACTCCTATAGAAGGACCTCTATCTCGACCACCCCAGGTCGGCCTCCATGATGACCTCTACCTCGACCACCTCGGGTCAGCCTTCCAAGAAGACCTCCAGCTTAGGTCGGCCTCCAGGTAGACCTCCACCCCAGGTCACTCCTCTAAGATGACCTCTATCTCGACCGCCCCGGGTCGGCCTTCCAAGAAGACCTCCAGCTCAGGGCGGCCTCCAGGTAGACATCCACCCCATGTCACTCCTCTAGAAGGACCTCTACCTCGACCTCCCCAGGTGGGCCTCCAGGATGACCTCTACCTCGACCACCCATGGTCGGCCTTCCAAGAAGGCATCCAGATTGTCTTCTCTAGCATCACCTTCCCAATGTCAGTCTGATCATTAAGTCCGGGTTTATACTATGTGACACCTTAAAAGCATGTGAATAAGGCCCTAGCTGGGCTCCGAGGGAAGTCCTACCCTTGGCTCCAGAAGATGAAGATATGAACTGGAGCACAAACTCTCGGACAACCCCATGCACCCAGTGTGGTCCCCCTGCTAATGTTATAAGGCCCATTTGCAATGAACCATTTTACTACGGCCCATTTTCCTTAAATAAAAGGAGGAGCTGTCAGTTTTTAGGTCATGAGTTTTCTCCTTCTTCAAGGGAGCCGCCAAACTTTCTACTCGTGTTCTCCCCTTTTTTCCTTTAATGTATTTTTGTTTGCTTAATGCTTGTACAGAAACTCTAGTTTCTGTAATCCTTTGTTCATAGTAGAATTTATACTGGATTAGGTCATGTGGTGTTTCCCCTCGGGGTTTTCCACGTAAAAAATCTTGTTGTCCCGCATATAAATTTATTGTTACAAATCGAACCAAAAAAATAAGGTAACAAATGGTAAAAATGAAATTTATCACACAATCTCCATTTGGATCTAGAATATTACCTAGATATCCTACCACCAATTGTCTATTATAACTTATATATAACTGTAAATTGATCGAGTATTTATAAAAAAATATAATTCTAAATTCTTGATAAAAGAGCAAACATCAATATATTAATATAATTAATTTATATCGTGACATGCATATGAATTGGAGTACTAACATAATTGCATGGAGCGAATGGAAATTTCATTATTCTATCCCATCTTAAAATTGTATTTTAAAGAGTAGTAATAAATCGAGATGGAGAAAAAGGTTAAAAAGGGTAATTTAGGAATTTTAAATTAAGCAATACTATTTCAAAAAATGTTTAGTATATAAGACTATTTTAAAAATACAATCTTAAGTTAAGCTAGAATAAATAATTTCTCCTAAAATTATCCACTAGGTTTATTTTCAAAAAATCAATTTAATTTATTTCAATATTTCTCCCTCTATATTTTATTATTAATATTTTTTTCACATCAGTTGAGATTCTAAAATATGAAATTATATGGTTACAAAGAAAATATATATCAAATTATCCAAATAGGTTCCAAACTAAAACTCCAAACTCACTAGGGGTGATCATTTGATTGATTTGTTTAACGAATCGAATTTGATTAAATCGAACAAATCAATTTTTTTTAGCCAAACAAAACATATTTTTTGTGAAAATTGGATAAACCAAACATAATATAAAAAAATAAAAAAATAATTTGATTTTAATTTCAACAAATTGGTTAAATCGATTTTTAAAATCAATTACCGAAATCGAAGTGAATTCTCCGATAGTTGATTTTTTAATTAAAATTCAAATTTCCGAATTACCCTAGCCAATTTTTTGAATTAATTCGATTTATTAATTTTGGTACCCTAAAAAGCACACCTATTTTAGAAATGTTCATGGCTACCTCAAGTTGTCCGTGGGGTAGATCCAACTATCCAACATATGCTATATTCTCAATATTGAATGTGAATATACCTAATATATGGTTGAATGTATGGTTTTTTTAACTATTTAACCTTCTAATTAAGATTATTTATAAAACTAACTCAAATTTTTTTTGTAAAACTAACCGATGTTGCCAACTCATTTGGCGACAACGAATAAAAAATTGTTATCGCCATCTCAGAAGGCGACTACATACAATATTTTATTGATGTCGCCTTCTGAGATAGCGACAACGAAAAAAATGTTTTTTTATCACATCATTTTTTTATTGTTGTTGCCATCTGCTATGGCGACACCAATAAAAATAATAAAAATTTTATTGGTGTCGCAATCTCATATGACGATAACCTTTAAAATTCCCAAACCCTAACCCTTTATACACACACAACACGCATCATCACAATCCCCCCCCCCCCCCCCCACATTTCATTTTCATTTTCATTTTCATTTTCATTTTCATCTGAAGCACAAAGACGAAACTTTCTAGAGCAAAAATCGAGATCTTCCATCTTATGTCCAAATTTCTTAATTATTTAAGGTAAGTTAGTTGTTTTTGTTATTATTTGATGTTAGATAATTACATTTTATGTTAGATAAATTACATTTTATGTTAGATAAATTATGATGTTGATATATATATTGGGAGTAGATTTTTTGATGGTGTGTTTTTCGACGATGTGGACGGTCAGAGGTTGGCGCTGGATAGCGGCTGCCTGGAGGCGTCCAGTGGGCGGCGGTTGACAGCCAGCCGTCGGCGAGTGGTTGTAATGTTGAGATTAATGTTGATTTTTTTTGTATTATATTTCAGGATGGATCAAATGAGACAACTAGGCCCGGTTGACACACATATTTTGTCATTGCAGTCTTCACATCGATCTGAGGATGTGTGGGTAGGTAATATGGATAGCACACTTCGTGCGAGAAAGCCAGATTGCTATTATTGGGAAATGTGTCCACTAGATATACGTGTTGTAAATTTGTTGTACGCTATTGGATTTTATGGTATATATAGGTGTGGTAAGATTGTAATTGACATGCACCTGATCACGGCTTTAGTTGAGAGATGGCGCCGTGAAACACACATATTTCATCTTAGATCGGGAGAGACGTCTATCACACTGCAAGACATTGCAGTAATATTGTCATTGCCAGTAGATGACATTGTAGTGTCGGGGATAAATTATGATAGGAGTCTATCCGAATGTCAAGAATATTGACATACGTATTTAAGATTCACACCAGATATCAAAGACTTTAAAGGTGCGAGGTTGAATTAGTTACTTTGAAAAATCATTTGTTGATTAATCCCTTTAATATACATAGTACGCCAGATGATGTTGCTAAGTTTGCACGGCCTTGTGCGTTATTGATGTTAGGGGAATTATGTGCCCTGATTCATCAGACAATTTTTTAAGTTATTGTATTTACAGAAGTTGGAGGATATCGACTCTGCTCGTACTTATAGTTGGGGTAGTGCTATGTTGACATACTTGTATCGTGAGTTGTGCACTTCATCAGAGAGAGGGAAAAAAGTGATAGGTGGTGCATTGCAACTCGTACATGTAAACAATATGTTTGTTGTAATAATTAAAGTATGTTTCTTGTCAATCTAACTTGTATTATTGATATCACTACAATAAATTAGTTTGGCATGGTCACGAATCCCAAGTCCGACTCCTCAATTCGGTAACCAAATGTTGAGCCTTAAACGCCTGGTTGTGTTTAATGCTTTAATTTATCTCCGGATTATTTTTGAGTTTTGATGATCAACAAAACTTGTGTTTGTTATACTAATGTGTCTACTTAGAGTGCAGATTTATTGGTTGGAAAGTTGATTGATTGAAGAAAATCAAGTGTGCAAATTCTGGTCTGGATCGCCCCAGGCGATGGTGACCATCGCCCCAGGCGATGGCAGCCAAGGGGACTTCGCCACGCTCATCGACAGAGGCGATGCCGAGGCTCGCGCGCAGGGGGAGTTCGCCCGAGGCGATGGCCTGATCGCCTGAGGCGATGCGTTGAACGCCTGAGGCGATGTGTGCTTCGGGTGAGGCGATGGAAGATTTTGAGCAGCTGAGGCTACGACATTGATTTATGGGATTGATCGCCTGAGGCGATACATCGCCTGAGGCAATGCGTGCATTATGGTGACCGTTGGGGCGCGGTGATGGTGATCGCCCGAGGCGATCGAGGAGTGATTTCAGCCTTATGTGTAGCAACGGCTAGTAGGAGTCTTGAGGGCCTCCTACACTATAAATATGGATGATTTGGAGCATTTTGAAGAGAAGAAACAAGCCTACAAACTCCAACAAAGCTTTGCTTATTCAAATTTCATATAGCATTGCAATCTCCATACATTTGTGTTGTATTGGAGTTTGTGATTCTTTTCTTTTGTGAGAGTCTTGGTTTCTTCGTGTTGTAAGGTGTTGTTGATTTATTTGTAAGGTCCTCCAACACCGACACAAGTTGGAAACTGTAAAGTCATCAACAAGTAAAGTTGGTGCATGTGTTGTGGCTATCCTTGGAGCCCTTAAGGCCAAGAAGACTCGTGAAGAGTGTTGGTAACTCGGGAAGAGTTTTGTGTGGCTATCCTTGGAGCCCTTAAGGCCAAGAAGACTCGTGAAGAGTGTGGTGCTCGTGAAGAGCTTTGTGTACTCGGGAAGAGTTGTATTGTGGCTAACTTGGAGCCCTCAAGGCCAAGATCATTCGTTCTAGTGGAACCTCGGTTGGAAGTTATCTAGCCGGGAAGAGGAGACGTAGGCGATTCATCGCCGAACTTCTATAACAAATCTTTGTGTCCTTTACCGCTTTATTTTATTACGCATTTATTTACTTCTTTATTTCTTTTATTTATCGATTGACTTGAAATCTTCCGCAGCGCAAACTCAATATTTTGCAAATTCATTTTAAAACGCTAAAGTAGCCAAAGAACCTCATTCACCCCACTATTCGGTTCCAACAAGTGGTATCAGAGCCATTTGATTTTTGTTTTTAAATCAAAATTTCTATATGGCTAATCTAGCAAATGAGTTTGCTCAAGGTCAATCGACAAATCGCCATCTGCTCTTCACGGGTGATAATTACGGCTATTGGAAAAATAGAATATCTCTATACATCCAATCCGTAGATTATGACCTATGGAAGATCATTGTGAAATGTCCACACATTCCTTTAAATGAAGTTGGGGGAATAAGTATTCCCAAAGAAATGGACGACTTCACAAGAGCTGATATTATTTTAATTTCGCAAAATGCTAAAGATATTAATATTTTGCATTATGCTTTAGATATGAAGGAGTACAACCGGATCTCGATGTGCTCAACCGCAAAGGAGATATGGGACAAATTGCAAATTTGTCATGAGGGCACAAATCAAGTGAAGGAGACAAAGATAGATTTATTGCAACTCAAATATGAGAGCTTGCCCAACTTGGAGAGAAGTACCCTCCAAAACAAATATGGAGAAGAGCTCTAAGAGCCTTGCCAAAGAAATGGGATGCCAAGAGGACGGCCATCATCGAATCCAACAAAGGAGAAAGTGCATCTTATGACATTGATGAACTTCATGGCACATTGATGACCCATGAGCTTGAAGTGTCAACAAGAAAGGGGATAAAGGAGGATGATAGATCCATAAGGAAGGGGATTGCCTTGATTGGGAGGAAAGATCAATCCGATGATGAAGAAGATGATGATGATGAAGAGATGATTTTGTTCACTAGAAAATTCAAGAAATTCTTCAACAAGCACAACAAGCCAAAGACCTCTAGTGCTACCAAACATGATTCCAAGCACGAGGTAACTTGTTATAATTGTCAAGATAAAGGTCATTATGCTAACAAATGTCCTAGGAAGAAGAATGTGGATAAAAGAAAGAAGAAGGCTCTTATAGCCACATGGAGTGATAGTGACTCCGATGATGAAGAAGCAACAAATCATTGTCTAATGGCTCTTGGAGATGAAGATGAAGAGGACAATGATGAGGTACCATCTTATGATGAATTATTAGATGCTTATAATTAACTCATTGATTGTCTTGGTAAAACCAAGAAGAGCAATAAATTGCTTAAGCTAGATTTGGCTAAGAAAGAAGAATAAAATATTACTTTGAAAAATCAAGTGCATGGTTTAAAGACATCTTTTGCCAAGTATATTGATAGTAGTTTAAAGATGAATGAATTACTTGGCTTGCAACGTTGTAGTTTCGATAAAGCCGGACTAGGCTTCTTCAGCAAAACTAAAAAAATTTCAAGCTTGTTGGCTAAAACTAAGCATAACTCTCATACTTGCAATTATTGTTGTAAAAATGGTCATACTAAGAATAAATGTAGGTTTGCTAGAATCCAATACCAACCTAACAAAAGGTGGAAATGGATTCCAAAGGCGCCAATGAACGCTAACCCTCAAGGACCCAAAAATCAAATGGGTACCAAAGATCCTCCAATTGTTAATTTGTTTTGTAGGGACAACAAATGGATGAATGATGAAGGCACAAGCAACTCAAAGGAGGAGATTATCTCATTCACCACAATAGAAGAGGCGCGAGGTATAGAACCAATGACAAGAACGCACTCTTGTCATCAAATGTAAATTTATTTTGTGCATTTAAAATGAGCAATTCAAAAATTCATTGGCATAAATTAATTGTGACCAATAAATAATGAAACTCAATATTCATTGGTAGTAAAATGCATTATCCCTTTGCATATGCACATACAAATTGTTTTAATGCATGATGTATGTTTATCATTTTATAGTAAGTATGTTGATATGTCTTGAATTCAAATTTGAATATGCAATGTGGAAATGTGTAATTATGTGATTAATAATTTTATAAATTTATCAAATGATATTTTGAGAATTTTAATGTTTATTGGGCATAAGTGCATGAACTCTTGGTAGAACATATGCACACTTTGCAATGTTTAGAATTCATTGTTGATTGATTTAAACGCATGTTTGTTGTTCCTCTCAATAATTTAATCTTAGGCTTGTTATGCTTATTACATGCTTGATGAGGAACATGTGTAAATTGCTAAAATATGGCTATGTGTCAACATATAATTATGCTATGTTTATTTAAATTTTGTATTTTTTTGATTATCACAAAAAGGGGGAGAATTTAGTGATGAACTTGAAGATTAATACATGCATAGTTTGAGGGGGACAATTTTTGTATGCATGGTTTGAGGGGGAGAGATGTTTGCTTTATGCTTTACTTGGTAATCTTATATGTGCTATGCAATTGTTAAGGGGGAGTCATGTTTACTCACATTTCATGCATATTACATATTCAAGTTTATCAAGTTTTGTGATCATCAAAAATGGGGAGATTGTTGAGCCTTAAACGTATGGTTGTGTTTAATGCTTTAATTTATCTCCGGATTATTTTTGAGTTTTGATGATCAACAAAACTTGTGTTTGTTATACTAATGTGTCTACTTAGTGTGCAGATTTATTGGTTGGAAAGTGGATTGATTGAAGAAAATCAAGTGTGCAAATTCTGGTCTGGGGGCGACGGTGACCAAGGGGACTTCGCCACGCTCATCGACAGAGGCGACGCCGAGGCTCGCGCGCAGGGGGAGTTCGCCCGAGGCGATGGCCTGATCGCCTGAGGTGATGTGTGCTTCGCTTGAGGCGATGGAAGATTTTGAGCAGCTGAGGCTACGGCATTGATTTATGGGATTGATCGCCTGAGGCGATCCATACATCGCCTGAGGCGATGCGTGCATTATGGTGACCGTTGGGGCGCGGCGATGGTGATCGCCCGAGGCGATCGAGGTGTGATTTCAGCCTTATGTGTAGCAATGGCTAGTAGGAGCCTTGTGGGCCTCCTACACTATAAATATGGATGCTTTGGAGAATTTTGAAGTGAAGAAACAAGCCTACAAACTTCAACAATGCTTTGCTTATTCAAATTTCATATAGCATTGCAATCTCCATACATTTGTGTTGTATTGGAGTTTGTGATTCTTTTCTTTTGTGAGAGTCTTGGTTTCTTCGTGTTGTTACACCGTGAATGTGTTGTTGATTTATTTGTAAGGTCCTCCAACACCGATGCAAGTTGGAAACTGTAAAGTCATCAACAAGTAAAGTTGGTGCATGTGTTGTGGCTATCCTTAGGAACCCTTAAGGCCAAGAAGACTCGTGAAGAGTGTTGGTAACTCGGGAAGAGTTTTATATGGCTATCCTTAGAGCCCTTAAGGCCAAAAAGACTTGTGAAGAGTGTGGTGCTCGTGAAGAGCTTTGTGTACTCGGGAAAAGTTGTATTGTGGCTAACTTGGAGCCCTCAAGGCCAAGATCATTCGTTCTAGTGGAACCTCGGTTGGAAGTTGTCTAGCCGGGAAGATGAGACGTAGGCGATTCATCGCCGAACTTCTATAACAAATCTTTGTGTCCTTCACCGCTTTATTTTATTACGCATTTATTTACTTTTTCATTTCTTTTATTTATCGATTGACTTGAAGTCTTCTGCAGCGCAAACTCAATATTTTGCAAATTCATTTTAAAACGCTAAAGTAGCCAAGGAACCTCATTCACCCCCACTCTTCGCTTCCAACAAGTGGTATCAGAGCCATTTGATTTTTGTTTTTAAATCAAAATTTCTATATAGCTAATCTAGCAAATGTTTGCTCAAGGTCAATCGACAAATCGCCCTCCGCTCTTCACGGGTGATAATTACGGCTATTGGAAAAATAGAATATCTCTATACATCCAATCCATAGATTATGACCTATGGAAGATCATTGTGAAAGGTCCACACATTCCTTTAAAAGAAGTGGGGGGAATAAGTGTTCCCAAAGAAATGGACGACTTCACAAGAGCTGATATGATTTAATTTCGCAAAATGCTAAAGATATTAATATTTTGCATTGTGCTTTAGATATGAAGGAGTACAACCGGATCTCGATGTGCTCAACCGCAAAGGAGATATGGGACAAATTGCAAATTTGTCATGAGGGCACAAATCAAGTGAAGGAGACAAAGATAGATTTATTGCAGCTCAAATATGAGACATTTGAGATGGAGCCCGGAGAAGAGGTTGACTCGATGTTTAGAAGGCTCACCCAAATCATAAACGAGCTTGCCCAACTTGGAGAGAAGTACCCTCCAAAGCAAATATGGAGAAGAGCTCTAAGAGCCTTGCCAAAGGAATGTGATGCCAAGATGACGGCCATCATCGAATCCAACAAAGGAGAAATTGCATCTTATGACCTTGATGAACTTCATGGCACATTGGTGACCCATGAGCTTGAAGTGTCAACAAGAAAGGGGATAAAGGAGGATGATAGATCCATAAGGAAGGGGATTGCCTTGATTGGGAGGAAAGATCAATCTGAGAATGAAGATGATGATGATGAAGAGATGATCTTGTTCACTAGAAAATTCAAGAAATTCTTCAACAAGCACAACAAGCCAAAGACCTCTAGTGCTACCAAACATGATTCCAAACACGAGGTAACTTGTTATAATTGTCAAGATAAAGGTCATTGTGCTAACAAATGTCCTAGGAAGAAGAATGATGACAAAGGAAAGAAGAAGGCTCTTATAGCCACATGGTGTGATAGTGACTCCGATGAAGAAGAATCAACAAATCTTTGTCTAATGGCTCTTGGAGATGAAGATGAAGAGGACAATGATGAGGTACCATCTTATGATAAATTATTAGATGCTTATAATGAACTCATTGATTGTCTTGGTAAAACCAAGAAGAGCAATAAATTGCTTAAGCTAGACTTGGCTAAGAAAGAAGAAGAAAATATTACTTTGAAAAATCAAGTGCATGATTTAAAGACATCTTTTGCCAAGTTTAGTGATAGTAGTTTAAAGATGAATGAATTGCTTGGCTTACAATGTTGTAGCTTCGATAAAGCCGGACTAGGCTTCTCGAGCAAAACTAAAACTTTTTCAAGCTTGTTGGCTAAAGCTAAGCGTAACTCTCCTACTTCCAATTATTGTTGTAAAAATGGTCATACTAAGAATAAATGTAGGTTTGCTAGAATCCAATACCAACCTAACAAAAGGTGGAAATGGATTCCAAAGGCGCCAATGAAAGCTAACCCTCAAGGACCCAAAAATCAAATGGGTACCAAAGATCCTCCAATTGTTAATTTGTTTTGTAGGGACAACAAATGGATGAATGATGAAGGCACAAGCAACTCAAAGGAGGAGATTATCTCATTCATCACAATAGAAGAGGCGCGAGGTATAGGACCAATGACAAGAACACACTCTTGTCATCAAAGGTAAATTTATTTTGTGATGGCCCGAAATGGCAGCATGTGGTACGTCAATTTAGTGATTTTTTTTTTTAAATAATTGTGTTTAGATGTATAAATGTATATGGCATTTTGGACTTTGTAGATGGAGCAGTTAACTACAAGCTATGACCGACATCTCGCTGATGGAGAACCTATTACGACAGAGTTGATGAGGCAACATAGGAGTATGTTCGACAATGTGGTGCGAGTGGCTCGTGAACGACGAGACATAATACGTAATTCAAAGTCATCTCTGTTGGTCTAACATTCTGTAGGTGATCCCATACGATGACTGCCTGGGTTCCATTAATGTAAAGCTCCTATGTAATACAATAACTTATTCACAGAGCTCTCCCATGTTGCATACACATTTTCAACCGCACATATCAAACTATACCGTCTTCTGCATATGAGATCACAAATCCATACTTATCTTTAACTGTCTGAATAACATACTTTATCTCATAGGATGGATAGCGCCGAACGATTCCCACTAACAAACTAGCAATCATATTTTTGTCCAGATTTGCATGATCGATCGATAAATCACTCAAAAGACAAGTGTGAGAACCCCCATACTTCGTTATAGTCCATTTTTTTTTACTCAAAGAGGCACGCAGAAACCATCTGCAAGGCATATATGGTGTACTATGTTTGCACACCACTTCCCATAATGTTTTTGTACTTTTGACAACAAGATACTCACGTTTTGCAATCCGTACAGAGTAATCATTCACAAATGCCCGAAGATGACATTTCTCTTTAAATACCATATTCAGATGTATATTTCCTTTGGAATAGTCATAGTAACTCCCCCACTTACCAGTTGGAAGGTCGATCGAATCTTCAAATACGTCTGGATGTGTCGTGGAGAAAAATGTAATTGTTGGATACAGTTCATTGTCATTTGTTGTGTCTACTACATTAACTAGCACTTCTTCAATATCAACCTCATCATCATCAGACTCATCCTCAGATGGAATCCCCTCCGGTTCAGACTAAATATCATCTCCAAAATCCACAAAACTGTCTGTTAGTGGCTCGGTAACAATATTTTCAGCAATTACAGGAGCATCATCTTTAATCCTAGAGGTAGTTGGTCTTTCTGTAACTATTACAAATGGACCACTACCATGTGTTGACATTTCTGTAATAAATCACAAGCCCTTCGTTCTGTTTGTATATACATCTCCAAACAACTATGTTTGTTTAGAATCCAATAGCCATGCTAAATTTTAATCACTGTTAACTAGAAAAATTGTTTGTTTCATCCCCGAAAAATCACTGAATATATATATACAATATATTTTCAGAATGAATTGGTTACGAGTGATGCCAGTAATATCATATACGTCGTTCAATAACTGCAGATAATTAATAGTGCGAGATATTGTCATGCATTTTAATGGACCACGGTCATATCTAACAGATTATGAATCTTGTAATATATCGCCTCCCCAATACAACAAAACTTTAATTAACATACCTTAAAAAATAAAAACAAAATGTATAAATTAATACATGATATATAATGTTGTTAAATTTGATTATTTATATAACAACATACCTGCAATATATTGACTGGAGGAAAGAACGAAGAATTTGATACAACAAAGTTTTTGATTTACGAATGCTACGGACATTACGCATGGTTATATAGAGGTGAAGTATTTTATTGTTGTAATCATCTCAAATAGCAACAAAGATTAAATAAAATTATTTTATGTTTTCATGTTTCGACATCGTTTAAAAAAACATTTTTTTAATATTGTCGCCATATGAGATGCGACAACAAATATTAAAATATATTTTTTAATGATGTTGCTATTTCACGTGCTGACATCAAAATTTCTCTTTAAAGAAGTCGTCATGTCAGATAGAGACTTTAGTTGAATTCGTCATCATGACGAATTAAATTATTTTTATAATAAAAAAAATTGAGTTAGTTTTTTAAATAACAAATTCCTACTTGACGAGGTCAAAATGAAAATTAGCAGCTGTTTTAATCATGATCACCATCGTTTGGTGACGAAACTAAAAAGACTTAAATTCCAATAATTACAAGAACGTAAAGGAAACTAAAAAAATTTAAGCCGCCATTATTGTCTTCTTGTCCTAAACTCAGCGCAATCCTACATAATCAATTCTCCGCTTTCTACTTTCTCTGTATCAGATCTGCAAACCATTGCGTCTTTCTTCTTTAATGATTGCCAAGTAGTTTTATTTTCTCCTTTTTTCCATTGGGTTACGTCGCCAATAAGGTTAGTCAAACAATTTCGCTGTTTCTGTAAGTTTCTTCTCGAAAGTTAATTGCTAATGTTTCATTGGGTGTTGCCATTAATAAGAACCAGTTTTGAATTTCGTTCGTTTTTTGGAGTTTTGATTTGATCTTGAAGCCCGTGCTTTGTTTTTCGCTGTTGGATTGTGATTGTAATTTAATTTCTCGTTTTTCTCAGTCTTGGATACGGGGTAATATACCCTTCTATTGGTGTTAGGGTTCTCGCGAGTTTTTTTGAAAGGAATTTTGGGGAAATTTGTCCGCTTGGATGGCGGTTAAGGTTGTTGGAATCCATTGAATAGGCCGAGAACTGATTTGTTGCTCCAGAACCTTGAGGTTTTGTCTGAGTTCATTACATTTGTTTGATTGAATAGCTGTCTATATCTTAGCCTTATCTTGTCTCATATTATTTTTGACAATTGAAAATGCAGCTGTATTTTCTTAGGGTTTTGGAGAAGGTCATACTTTGCTGCGTGATTTGTTGTCCAGAATACAATGGGGCCAATATACTACATATTGATAGCATTACCTTGCACAATTGGGGCGATGGCGTTGGCTATTTACCACATTTACAAACATCTGTTGAACTATACGGAGGCCACGTATCAGAGATACATTGTCCGCATTATTTTTATGGTTCCTGTGAGTATTTTAATTCTAAAACTAATATTTCCCTGTAAGATCAGAGCTGGCTGGTGATCCATGAAGGTGGTATTGATTTACAAGTGTGATTCTGCTAATTGTTGATTCCTAAAATATGCGTCATGGTCCTAATATTACCTTGTATTCATCATTTGTTTCTAAGATGGGGTATCTAATCCTATTTATAGCTTCCGCGTTGGTTTACTTTTTGTTTACTGCGAGACCAACTGTGAGAAAGAAGATAGTTCTAGCTACCCAATAAACAATGAAAAAGCCTCATAAACATTGAACACTATTGTCTCTTTTAGCTGTTCATGATGAGTTGATAATAATTGAAATCACCATACGCTACATATTGAAAGAAAAATTAGGTAATGATAAATTGTTTCCATGAACCATTGATTGAAGTAAGGGATGGAAGAAAATCTTGAAAGACGGTGACATCAATTGGTTGAAAGTTAGCGAGGGCTTTGATCTTGGTAGCACCAAAATTGGCATAAGGGGTTGAAAAAATGCCCAGGCCTTCTGGCTTCTCAATAGAGCAGAGAATGTGAGAATAACCTTTTCCAATCATGTGAGCTGCTCAAGTACTTCACATATCTGAAATTATGACGTCCAAAACTGTAGTATTTATTTTATTCAAGGTGTGATTCAGAAAATTTTCAGATTTTGGTTTTATTAAACCCTATTATGGTTACTTTTAGCATTCTTTGTAAAATGTTTATAAACACATCCGTGGGAACTAAACTCAATAACCGTTATCTAGTAAATCATTTATTTTTATGTCCAGCATTATTTGAACGGGCTACATTACCATTAGTTTAGTTATATTGATAGTATTTTACATTTCTCCTTGTGCATCATGACGAAGTAGTTTTCACATGTGGACATTTTGGTCCTCGATCATAAGTTTTCAGATTCAAATGGCTTTATAATTTAAAAATAGATTGCATATTTTGTTAAACCTCATGTAAATTTGGTGTTAATATCTTGTGTGCAACTAGCTTTTTCTCCATGTTTAGTTTATGTTCCTCTTTGCATGCTCTCTTATTTATACAATTTATTGTGAAATCAAACAAAAACAATGGTCAATATTACTTGTAGATGAACTGCTCCATGTTTTATTTACGTTCTAAATCAGCTGGTAAAATATGTTCTTACCATCTTGAAACTGGCTTTCTTACAGGTGTATGCGTTGATGTCCTTCTTGTCCCTTGTTCTAAATAACAGCTCAATTTACTTCAATTCCGTCAGAGAAATGTAAGTATGTGAACATATTTTTGTTTTAACTATTCACATTCAAAATGTTGATTAAAATACTCGATGCTGCTCCTGTCTTTCTACATATGAATCTTTCATTGTTGTTGATATTTTATGCTGCTCTTCTTACACATCGTTTTGAGAAACATAATGAAAAAAAGGATCTTCATGTACGCATCTGATAGCGACCTGATACCATGATCCTATACGAGTTTTCTGAACTATTAAATAGTGAACTTGTCTCAGTTTATTTCGCATTACAGAAATTATTCATTGGTTGCATATTCATTGAAACTCATTCTTGTATTTCTCTATCTCTTCGTTTCTCTCCCTCTTCTCCTTCCCTTCTCTTTCAAGATATTATACTATCTATGTGAAAATCATGATTATTTCGATTTGCTAGGTTTTTTCATGAAATTCAAACTCCACGAACTTATTTTTATTCATGAGACATTCCAAATTTTATATTTATCTAATGGGCCATTGGATTATCATGAATCTGATTGAATAGTTCTTGTGCATAGCATCCTTGATGTGAGCTGGGATGCTATGCTCATTTTACATTTATTTATTATGCAAAGTTGAGATGCAGAGTTTAATAATATATTGAATTCTCACATTACTCAATATACTTAGTACTTCTATGAGTTTTTTAATCGGTTGCTTGTTTATATATGCTACATTGCTCTCCCATTCTTCAATTATCATGCTTGCTTGTTTTATTTTAGATCTCAAGGCTTGCCTATTGTTTCATAATATGATTAGTTTTGATTCCTCGTTTCTGTAGATATGAAGCTTGGGTCATTTATAATTTCCTATCCCTGTGCTTAGCGTGGGTAGGAGGTCCAGGAGCTGTTGTACTGAGCCTGACCGGAAAAATATTGAAGCCAAATTGGTGTTTAATGACATGTTGCTTCCCTCCAATTCCATTGGATGGGTAAGTTTTCTTTTGCTTTGCTGGTAAAATATAATTTGACAATTGTCTCTTTATGGTTCGTGACTAACTCTTGAGGTTTTCCTGACGTCCTCTGTCTTCCACCATTTGTTGAAGTTAGATTCAAGTTAAATGCTATTGAAATAAGTGATGCATCTAATTAGTTTGAGTGGGTTTGTGGAGCTAGGTGCTAATGCTTATTCTTTGCTTCTTTGTTTTTGAAGATCTACGTACACATCTGGAATCTGTTTCTTTTGTTTGTTTTGATTTAATTGGCATTGGATGTTCAAAGAGGCCTTTAACTAGTTGATGTGCTATGGTACATAGATATTTCTGTTTCAAAGTGTCTACATTGGTGTGTTGGTGGCGATCCATAAGATTTTTTCCCACTTGTTATTTTCCTTGTGTATGTATCCTGGTCTGTAGTTACTCTAATGTTTCTTTTAGTTGGAAGGTGTTTAAGGCTTTGGTTCTCGTTGTGTGTTTTTGCTCTCATGAGAACTTAAAATGTGTTGATTTTTATGTTCGAAATTCGAGTCATTGCAGTTTTTATGGCTTAACTTGGGAATGTTGTTCCTGATGTTCTTGCTTTAGTCAGTAGTCTAGGAGTTCTCTGGTGATTATTTTTTGTATGAAACTGTTGGTCAAGTTGTGGATAATTTGGCATCTCAAAGATTGTCTTATTTAAAGACTTTCATAATGCATTTGGAAAATTTATATCCCTCAAGTATGTATGTGGATGTTGCACCTTCAATTTTGGTTAACTTATGGTTATCGATTTAATGCAGGCGGTTTATACGAAGATGTAAACAAGGTTGTCTGCAGTTCGTGATTCTCAAGCCCATTCTAGTCACAGTTACTTTTATACTTTATGCAAAAGGGAAATATGAAGATGGAAACTTCAATCCGGGGCAATCTTACCTCTACCTCACTATTATCTATACCATTTCGTACTCAGTGGCACTTTATGCCTTGGCTGTGTTTTATGTGGCTTGCAGAGATTTACTTCAGCCGTTCAATCCCGTTCCCAAGTTCATTATAATCAAGTCTGTTGTATTTCTTACATACTGGCAGGTCTGTTCTTGGAAAATAAACATTATAAGAATTAAATTGATAGCTCTCTTTGTGTGTTTAATTGCTGGAGTTTCATTATACTTTCCATTGCCAGCTGCTATTCTTGAACTTGGCATCTGGTAACTAGGATCTATTCAAGTAATCTCCACTGCAGTTATTGTTAAAAAATTTGTATGATATCTCGTGCTTAGTATATATATTTTTTGTGATATGAAAGGTGCCTTTCATATTTAACTACCTTTTTCAGACGACATGTCATTATGTTGCCACTTTTTGACTTGCAAATTCCCCATAGTTTGTTCTCTGTTGCTATCTATTACTAGTATCCCATGCCAATTCACCCAAGAGGTTGTTGGCCACCAGTATCCTACTTATTCTCTAGTATAAAGGATTATTCTAGAGCACATTTTCATGAGGGCTAGATGGCATGCACACCATGTCTGCTGTTTGGACTACTATATAGGTTAATCATAGTTCACCTTCTTTCTCCTGCACAATGTTCAAGCTTGCATTAACTTTGATGCCATTAATAACCATTTTCTGAACTTAGAACAACCATATCCAGATTGTTTATGTGAGATATTTTAGGGCCATAAATGATGAGTAAAGTGAATGTTTTACGAAATGAAACCATGGTATAATAATATTTGTACATGTAGGCATGTTTGCCAAGACTGATGACCACTTTTATCAGCAAGATTTCGGATTTTTATGTGAAACTTGTGTCCACCTTGTGTTTGATGGCTATACTTATGTGCTGAGAATTGCAACTTTAAGTTCTACCATTTTCCTTTCCAGGGTGTTTTGGTTTTTCTTGCTGCAAAATCTGGATTTATAAAAGATACTGAGGAAGCGGCAGAATTCCAAAATTTCATAATTTGTGTTGAGATGCTTATTGCTGCCGTTGGTCATCTTTATGCTTTTCCCTACAAGGAATATGCAGGTGCAAACATTGGTTCAAATCGTGGTTTTACTGAAAGCCTTGCCCACGCTTTGAAATTAAATGACTTTTACCATGACACCGTCCACCAGGTGAACATTGCAATACCAATCACACAAGGGCTTCATTGGAGTCGAATACATGTTTTCTTATTTAGATCTTCTCATTATTTGTATATTTGATTTGGTAACAGTTTGCACCAACCTATCATGATTATGTCCTCTACAACCATAGCGAGGGTGAGGATGGATCAAGAAAGTACCGGGCTCGAACCTTTGTCCCTACAGGCCCTGAAATGGACGCAGCAAGAAATAGCAAGCAAATGTTCGGGAACAAATTAGAAGACATACAGTTATCTAGATCATCTTCAGGTAGCACCTCGCCTCAGAATTTTGATACAACAATAGATACTTTGAAATTAGAGGCAATTAATTCGTCGTTGCTCGTGGACGCATCAAATACTGCCTCTGCTCCCTATGGCCTTTCCCTTGTCGACATTGAAATGTCTAATTACCCAGCAACTGTACCTGCTGCTGATGACAATACAAGATGACAAGTATGCAGTTGTTTAGAATTTGGATTTTTTATGCCATTCTTTTCCGGGGACGATATACCGTGTTCGCTATTGCTTGAGCTGTCAACACATGAGATTTGTACATGTAGGCACGTTGGACAATTCTTAAGATTTGATGCCATTTATTGAAGCAGGATCTTTTATGTACATACATGAAAAATGAAATGAAATTCAGTTTGAATCAGGTCCTTTTCTCTTCTGTTTGATGGAAATTCATTTTCTGTAGTTTTATGTTTTATGATTTAGGGAAGAATGCACTCTTATAGTATCTAGATGCCTATGAAGTTGGAATCGATTCCTCAAACGGTGTTTCCACGGGCTCTCGAACACCCAAGGGCACGTGTCTTTGGCCTAGCGCGACTCGAGCCAATGTTTTTAAGTTTAATTCCCAACAAATCCTGGATACGATTCAAGAATGCGATGGGGACCTATAGGCAATATAATTTACTCATAAAATTAGAACCACCTTTTATTTTCTCATTCAATATTTATAGTGGCAAATCGAATTTATTTTATATACTGTTTGCAAATCGTTTGTCCTATTTATTTTTGGTAGCGATCATAAGAATTGAGTTGGTAACTTTAGTAGTGCGATTTGGCCAACTATTTAAAAATTGAACATATTAAACAAATATTTACAAAATCAGACAAAAACAAATCATTCCAATATAACTAAAATAGCTTATTTAATCGAACTAAATGTTCATAACAAACTATTTTTTTATCTTGCAATTAATTTTTTTTTATCTTTTCGAAATTGATTCTAAATTCATTTTTGTTTGTATTAGTTTACATTTGGTGAGTTTTAAACTCACTCTTCTTGATTTAAACAATTATAAGTAGTTGTGATGAGTTTCAATTGTATCTGACATTGTATCTGACATGAGTATAACTTAAAATTCATATTTATAGTCCTTTCTGAAATCTAATATTTCTATCCAAATCAAATTCATATATTTACTGATCCAAATCAAATTCATCGATTTACGGTATATACTCGAAAAAATATTTGTATGGACCCGGTTTGAGCCTTATTTATGGACTAACTCAATATAATTTGCATAAATAGTTGTTATGCTAGATCAGTGAGGCTCAAATCAAGTGCTTATAAGTATTTCCCATATATACCCATTTATGAAACAATTTTAAAAAATTACCATGAAATCACCCAAACAAATAAAAGAAAAAAAACGCAAGTCGTACTTTTTCTCTCAGCCCTAGTGGCTTTCGTCTGAAGCTTCCTTGTGAAGCTTTCCTTCTTCCTTGTGAAGCCGGCGCAGATCTTGCTCTTACTCATCGAAGTTCATCTTCTCGGCTATGGTGTTGTTACTGCGCTAATGGTGTATATGGAAATTCTCCTAAATGTATCTTTCCTTCGTTTTGGTGGTTTGCTGCCTACAAGTTCCACCCTCATGTGGTGGTTGCTAGTTTAGCTTTTCAGCTCACAGATCTCCTTCTCGTCTTCCATCGGAATCGGTAACATTATGCGGTTCTTAGTTTCAGTCTCCGCGTCTCTGAGTTCAGTGGAATTTGTTGTATTCAGGACATCCCACAAGCTTCTGCCGATTATCATCTTACTTCCAATTTTCATCGATAGTGCAGCTCCCTGCCAATCACTCTGAGTCTGCTTTGTTGGAACGATCGTGGGTTGGAGGATCATCGAGCGTTCCAACGATTACGATTGGCTATTTGAGAGCATTCACCCCAAGTGGTTTTCTTATCTGAAAACTAAGCTTCACAATCATAAAGTTTATCGTCTAGGGTTTGCGAATGCATTACTGTTTATAGTGTTGGCCGTAGTAGTGGATTGGCTTTACTTTGGCATGATGCATGGGATATCACTATCCAATCATACAGCAGTGGTCATATCAATGGTCTTATCACTTTTTCTGGTAATCAACAGTGGCGGTTTACATGATTTTATGGTCACCCTGATGGTAGCCAGAGGCAGCACTCATGGCATCTTCTACAATGATTATCTAGCTTATCTACCCTTATTTGGATCGTAGGTGGTGACTTCAATGAGATTTACATATATCAGAGAAGGAGGGTGGAGTTGATCGTATGTCATCTCATATGGCTTCTTTTCGTGATACTCCGGATTACTGTAATTTATTTGATTTGGGTTTTATTGGCCCCTTTCACATGGACCAATAGGCGGTCTCCTCCATTTGAGACTTCATCAGATTAGATCGTGCAATGATCAATCAACAATGGAAACAGCTTTTTCCTGATGCCATGGTCAGGCATTTGGATTATTATGGTTCAGATCATCGCATGCTGAACATTGTTCTTCAGGGCGTTCATCATAGGAATCGAAATTCTGTGCCTCCCAAATATCATTTCAAATTCGAACCCAGTTGGAGGTTTAACTCTGATTTCTCCACTGTTCTTGCAGCTTTTTGGATTCACGAATGTTCAAGGCTACCGCAATCTAGTGAAGAACTTCATAACATTTTGCTATCTTGTGGTTCTCATTTGTCTGCATGGGGTCTCCTTACTTTTGGAAATCTTTCAAAACAAATTCAGGCTACACATCAGCATCTTGCATCCCTTAATGACCAGCATGGGGCAGTGGACATATCACTTCGTCAAGCTACGAAAACTAAGTTAGATACTCTTTTAGCTTTGCAAGAACACTACTGGCACCAAAGGGCCCGAGCAAATTGGATTGTTGCTGGTGATCGTAACACAAAATATTTCCATCAATGAGCTAATAGGTGACATATGACAACCAGGAATGGATTACTGAACGTGAAGCAGTAGCATGCCACATCAACAACTATTTCTCTCCACTCTTTTAAACGTCTTCACCAAATTTTGATCACTGGGACGGTATGATCAATGGTTTGGATGTTACAATTACAGCTCATATGCGAAATCTTCTGGATTCTCCTTTCACTGCTGATGATGTGAAATTATCCTTGTTTCGGAGGAGCCCGTGGAAAGCTCCAGGTCCTGATGGATTTCATACCCATTTCTTTCAAGGGATTTGGGATTTGGTGGGTCCTACCATTACCGCTACTTGTTTAGGTATTCTCAATCAAGGACTTTCTTATGGATATCTTAACACTACTTCACTTCTGCTGATCCCTGGAATTCAACTGCCAGCTACAATTTGTCATTATCGGCCTCTGAGTATATGTAATGTGGTTGTGAAGATCATTGCCAAATGTATGGCCAATTGTCTGAAAGACTGAAACCAATCTTGCATGACACTATGTCACAAGAACAATGTGCTTTTGTCCAAGGTCGTTTTATTTCATATAATATTATGATTGCTTTTGAATGTTTGAACCATATTCGCCGACGATCTACTGGTAGAGAACGATTGATGGCATTGAAACTGGAAATTAGCAAGGCATATGATATGGTGGAATGGGGATTTTTTAAGAGCTGCTATGATAAGGATGTGTTTTTCAGCATGTTGGATTGAGAAAATTATGCATTATCTGACTTCAATCCAACTCTCAATGCTTTCAAATGGGGTCTCCACTCCAAATTTTCTTCCTAGTAGAGGTTTATGTCAAGGGTGTCCTTTGTCCCCTTACTTATTTCTTCTTTGTACTGAAGGTCTCTCAGCTCTTCTTCGTTATCATGTTAATATGGGGGCACTGAAAGGGATTCAATATGCTCGTTCAGCTCCTTCCATAAACCAACTTCTTTTTGCATATGATAGTCTACCTCAAATCGTTTAACCAATGGGAATTTCCTCGCTCAATATGCCAGTACGTCGTGACAGTCTATCAATTTCCAGAAATCAGCTATTACTTTTAGCCCCAATGACACATGCAGAAGGCTTAGGTTTTTAATATTTTGGGCATGCGTTATTCAGAATCTCACGCCACATATTTGGGACTACCTACTTTCGTAGGACGCAGTAAACATCGAGTTTTTGAAGGTCTCAATTCTCGAATCTGGATGTATGCAAACACACGCTATTTTCTGCTGGTGGACGTGAAGTTCTCATTAAAACCGCTACTCAAGCCATCTCAACTTACACCATGTCTATTTTTCGGCTTCCTGTTGGCATTTGTGATACTCTCCAAACCATGATGGCAAAATTCTGGTGGGGCAAATTTGACCTTCAACATTGTATTCACTGGGTCTCAACATCAAAACTGTACACCAAAGGCGGCTGGAGGAATGGGATTTCGCCGATTCTCTGAGTTTCACCAAGCTCTAATTGGCAAAGTGGAGATTGATAAACAACCCGGATGCCCTTGTCTCCTGGTTATTCAATGCAAATATTTTCCTCATGCGTTTTCTTATCTGCTTCGCTAGGCTATTGATAAGTGTGATTTTTACCCTTAATTTGGTATGAGATTAGGGGTGTTTTTGTAGTGATTCATGGATAATAATATGCGTTTTGGTAAATATTTGTTTATTTCAGGAATCTAGGTCCAAATGCATAAAAGTGGAGGAAATAAGAACCAAGCAAACACGTTGAAGAAAGGACGAAATCGCAAAAAAAGTGAATTTCAGGAGCGGCGATCGATCGCTAGTTCCTATCTCGATTGCCTCGATACATAAACGTTTGGCGATCGATCACCATTGTGTACCGATAGATCGCCAGTGTTCAGACTTTGAAAAATAAAAACAGTATGTTTTGACGATCGATCGCCAGCTTTTACCGATAGATCGCCAAACCTGAAAACAGCGAGATTTTGTTTCTATGTTATTTTGTGTCCAAAGGATTAAAAACTCTTCTTCCACTATATATGGAATTGATTTGGACGAAAAAGTGGGATCTTTGGGCTCATATTCTAACCTATAAACACAACCTCCATCACTCTTCATCACCCAACCTTCATCCATACCACATAAATCATTGAAGAAGAAGACACATCGGAAGAGATGGGACGATGGAGCAACGCAATGAGTCAATGCATATCGTTACTTTCGTATTTCTAACTTTTGTTCTATATTTTTGTCAGATTTTGATGTTTAGATATGTGCAATACAATTTTATGCATTATTATTTTATGACAATTGTTGGCTAAGTTTGATACTTATTTTCTAGTCCTTGTGGGTTCGACAACCTTTTCTTTCATAATCTATACTAAAACTTGATACCGTGCACTTATAATCACTATACTGGAAATAATTGTTTAAAATAAAAGCGATCTGCTATCAACCTTCTTATGTTTGGCGAAGTCTTTTATGGGGCAGAGAGTTACTCCACAAAGATATTCGCTGGCAAATCGGCGATGGGGCCTCTGTAAAAGTGTTCAAGGATCCATGCTTAATTCGTCCTTTCACTTTGAAGCCTGTCACAATTCCTTAATCTCAGTGGAACATCTCACTATTAGTTCATGGAGGCTGGAATTGGCACTTAGTACACCTGATTTTATGGCCTGACTGATCATGATGAAGTGCGACGTATACCCGTTCAGCTCTTGCATGGCAGTAACAATGCGGTTATATGGTGGACACACGACCTATGGATGATATCAATTTTGTCCATTCAACTTCATCTTCATATATCTATCGACAGCTTTGGAATTACGTATTCCTAGCAAAATCAAAATACATCGTTGGCGTGCAATGCATGAAGCATTACCCACTTGTTGTCACTTGGCCAGGCCCTTGGATAATATTGTCCTCGGTGTCAGCTTTTACCGGAAAAAAGCTTTTCACGCATTATGGCAATGCAAATGTGCGAAACAGGTTTGGCAATCTACGACAATTTGGCAATTATTACAGTCCTTCATGGGCTTTTCAATCTTGGATTTATGGGCTTTTGTGATTCAGAAGGGCACATGCATGGATATTGAAATACTAGCACTTGCTTTGTGGAGCTTATGGTTTGATAGAAATCAACGTCTTTCATGATCGTTTGGACCATGTTAGAACTGTTGTGGCTTGAGCTTCTTGTGTTGATAGACACATGCGGGTTGACTCTTTCGCGCCCTATGTAGTACATGGCGTTTCAACACATGGAGAAATATGGCGACCTCCGCCATCTGGGGTTATAAAAATTAATTTTGACGCGTCAATTCCACCTATTTGGACTTAATTGGCATTGGTGTAGTTATTCGTGATGCATATGGGTTGGTATTGTTAGTGTCTGCTATCCAAATTCCTGGTACTTTCTCTCCTCAACAGGGGGGTTTATAGCTATTCGAGAGGGCATTATGGCTGCTCGTCGGAATAGGTGGGAGCGTGTGATTCCGGAATCAGATGCTGCTTTAGTGGTACAAACTCTCATTAACCCTAGTAGTTCTCACCCGGATGCTTCATTAAATCTCTACAATCAGACCTTTCTGTAATGATGACACATGTTTTGTTCTTTCCCACTGCAAGCGCTCGGCGAACGGCTTAGAGTTAGCTGCTCATGCTGCTTATTCGAGGCCTATAGCTGAGCCGGTTGGAGCTTGTCCAATATTTCTCAAGTCTTTTGTATCAACTATATCAAACACTGTTTATTAATGGAAATTTAACGTTTTCATGGTTAAAAAAAAATAATAAGAAAAAAAATCATGAAATAAATAATGGCGTGACGTCTAAAGTTTACAGATTTACATATTCTGATAATTCCATGCCTTCATAAACCCCCCCCACAAAACCCTTTACGTGAATATGGGTCCAATAGTTACGTTCAAAAACGAGATTGGTTACACAGATTTAGAGAAGCGACAGTTGTTTTTGAGAAGCTACCAGTTCTCCAGGAAAAAAAAGAGTATGGCGGAGAGAATCAAGAGATCTTTAGTTAGGGTGAGGAAGGTGATCTGGGTTAGATTTAGATCAGCTAGAAAGTTGAGGAAGATGCTCTGGTTCAAGCTCAAAAATGTGTTAATACTTCAGTTATAGGAGGAGGTATTTTGCGAATTAATTAATTATTAATTGTAATGTTCTTTTGTTATTATTATTATTATGAAGAGTAGAATTATTGCAATTTTTTTTTTGTTCTATTTATTTTTACTGATTTTGGAGCATAAATGATATTATATTAATGAACAACTTATACAAGAAAGAGCCAGCCACATGCTAGCATCCACAACCCAAAAAAAAAACTAAAACTAGCGTTAGAGATTTTCCCTGAACATATACAATACTAACCCCATGAGAGTTTTATTAAAAGGCCTAGAAAGTTTATGAATAGCAACAGAAGTGTAAGACCGCAAACTGGAGAGGTCGGGGACAATCAAAGCCAATCGGGTCCCCTCAAACCAAGCATGCCACGACAATGTCGAAGAAGGTATCAGCCTTCCCCATGAACTCAGAAGGAACACATGAGGATAGACTCATAGACATGAAGCAATAACTGATAACAGACACAAAAGCAAAAGCTAATGTATCCAAAATCCACAACGGGCATCAAACGACCAAAGGTAAACACGGCATGGTGCACCAAACCACAAACTCCAATGGTCAAACTCAACCAAACCGCATCAACGATAAATCACGTGCACTAATGAACCACCACCAAAAAGACCAAAAAAGTAGAACCAGGCAAAATCACTAACAACAGTCCGAAACAGCACTAATCCCAAAGAGGCACGCGAGGCAAGGAAACAAAATGGCTAATAAGCCATGGCCTCCCGAGTAACAACTACACAACTGATCAATAGAAAACAGACACCAAATATAACTACTAGAAGGCAATACCAAAAGGGGAGAATGCTCACGAAACATTACCCGCAAGACAAATATTACTCGAGAGTCTCCTATCCCTTGATCATTCGAAATACGAGCACTCATAGCGAAGGACGGGTTTGCTGAGCAACCACCGCCACCAAATCAGTCGTACCACTAGAGGAATCTGCATTAGCATGTTCGTTAGAAAATGTAGGTGGTGAACCAAGTTTCCGTCGCTTAGTGACGGGCTTACAAAGCAGACCGAAGCCAACCAAGCGGGGAGCTTGATTTGCATATGCATTTTCCAATGAAGCCAAAGATCGTTTGGTGCCACCAACACAACGATCAGCAGAGTGCCCTGAGGGTGAGGAACTGTGGACTCCGTCCTGAATATGAAGGGTAGTAGGAAAGTTGTTGGGTGACAGGGTTACTGATTGGTGCAGGACGACTAGGAGGCAACTCGGAACATGCTCGCATCCACTTTCCATATGAAAAGGAAATAGAGTAACAATCTCTGGCGATATGACCAAAAATACCACAATTATAACAATAATCCGGAAGCCTTTGGTAGCGGATATGCGCCAATATCAGTTGGATTTGATCACCCAGTGTACATACACAACTCGACGCAGAGGTTTTGTAATATCAATTATCATACGCACATGCATAAATGGTCCTAAACACCTTTCTTTGTTATCTGCATCAACAGTGGCCGCAAGCCCAAGCGAATCACCGATTATCATTCCCCCTTCATAAATCATCCCCGCCAGAGGAATATTGAAAGCATGAACCCAAAACTGTGTATATTAAAAGACCCAAAGTCTCCCATGGAAAAACCCTCAAATTTTTTCAGCACCAATAATGATATATTATTTCCAGGGTTCCATAGCTAAAATACAGTCCGCTCATGGCCATTTTCGAAGGTAAAGAGGAATAAATTAGCTGAAAGGTTTTTGAGTTCCATATCGTTCCGCAACAGAACTTGTATAGAGTGTCCTGGAGGGCTTTCTTGTTTATCAATTTGGTTGAGTTCCATATTTTCGAGATACGACTTCTTGTTCATCCGGCGTGATAGATAGCCAAGGAGCTCAATTTGCCCAAAATAGACTCCATACCAGCAGCCATACAAGGTGAAAAAGAAGAAAATGCGAAACTGAATGAGGGTAGAAAAACGAAAGAAAGTGTGTACGGAGCTATGGTAATTACCGTAATCACATGTGGTAAAATGTCTATTTTCAAATTATAGGGTAGATAATTCGCCATTTTGGAAAGTCATAGGGAACTAATCTACCAAAAACCGCTTCCGAACAATCAGTTCGAATATTTTCATATATCAAATGTAAAAATCATACAAAGCACACATCAATATTTATAAAGCCAAACCATTTATTTATTAATACAACATGCAACAAAGTATTTCAATTTTTCCTCGCAAGATACTCCATAAATTTGTCTAGGTATCCATTATGCATCTCTCTTGCACCAAAAACTGCACTTGCTTCTTTAGCTTTATCTCTAAACTTTTGCCCACCATCTTCAACCATCACCATTCTTACACACTGCGCAACCGAATCTCTCGTGAACGATCCATCTTCATCATCTCTTGGTATTTCAAGACCCATCTGTTTTTCCTCTAGAACTCTAGCATTCAACCATAGATCACCCACCATTGGCAGCATAACCAGGGGTAAACCAAACATGAGCGCCTCGAACATCGAAGTGGATCCACAGTGAGTCAAGAATGCACCAATTGAATCATGCTTGAGTATCTTCAACTGTGGCGCCCAATCTTTCCAAACAACCCCTTTTCCCTTTACTCTCTCTTCGAATCCCTCGGGCAGTTTGACCATGCCCCTTTTCGTTAATGCCGGTTTTCGAAAAGCCCAAAGGAAAGGAACCTGAGATTGTTCGAGCCCGTGAGCTAGTTCATGGAGTTCATCTTGATTTGGGGTAACTTCTGTTCCAAATGCAATGTACAGAACAGAGCCTTTGGCTTGTGTATCGAGCCATTTTTTGACCGAAATCCACATTTCTGAATCATCTTGTTCGGATTCTTGAACATTGGGGGGTGGCAAGAATCCGATTGGGATCACTTCTTGTGGATAAAGATTCGGCAGCAGATTGAACCATTGGGTGTCAAACTCGTAGCAGTGTCTCATAATTATTGCATCGGATTTCGATATCGCAACACCGGACCGATACGCATCAGTAAAACCGGAACCACTGTTTGTGGTTATTCCAAGAATCCCTTTAGCTTCGTGGTATTTCCACGCCACTTTGGTGTGAAATGTAACCCATTCTGGAGCAATCATGAAATCCTCTGGCCTTCTTCTTCTCTCAAGCCCATTGATAAAATTCTCGGCTTTCCCGATCCAAGCCAATAACCAAGCTTGGAAAATCCAAAAAAACACGCGCAAAATACCAAGATCGATCGCAATTTGAGGCACCCAGTGAGCAGAAAAATCATACACAATAGCATCTGCACGGGAGTTCTTCAGAAACTGAGCCACAGCAGGCTCCATCAAGTCGTAAGCTATTTTCAGATTATCAACCTCGTCGACTCTGATATCCATGGTGGCCTCTGCGTTTTCAGGGAGCCCGTCAACTTCTGGTAATGGGATTTTGACGAAAGTTATGGAAGATGCTAGATTTGGAAGGAGTTTCGGTAGGCGATCGATGTTTCTTGGGGTAGAAATGAAGGAGATTTTGTGACCCTTTTGAGCCATGGCTTCGGAGAGCTGCACAAATGGAATGATATGGCCAAAAGCCAGCCATGGAAACATCACGATGTGTAGCTTCCGATCGTCCGCCATTATTGAGGGTTTCTTTCACTTGTAATAATTGCAAATAGTTACAAATTTTTTGGACGGATGAAATAATTGCTCATAGTCTACATTATTTTCGACAGGATTTCGTCTGGGCTACACCGTGCCAAGTGGTAGCCCTGTAATGACACGTGGCCAACAGGCCATGTGAACAACTTTTTTGTATGTGAGACAACCACCAATAAAATTGTGGCACGTATTCAATTGAAGGGTTTCTTATCTTTTTATTTCAAATATATTTAACCATGGTTACTATAATTAATCAGGGTCATAAAATTAGACAAATACACCCAAACACAGAGTAAAATCATTGGTTAAAAAAAAGTGATTCTCCCGCTTTCTCAACATTTCGTGAGGATGAATAGTATATTTTTCTCAGCAACGTCGTCACTATCGCTGGCAAACCCGTCATTGAAGCTATTTTAACCAGTGCCGCATTCTCTTTCTCTATTAGACTACTATTTACACTTCATCTCTTGTAACAACACAATGGCGTAGTAAAATCTTTATATAAAAATTTTACATTATGAGAACCAGCATGAAAAATCAAGTTTACTTAAATATTTTGTAAATTGAAAGAACATTGATGTTTTAGATTCAATATTTAATAAATTACACCAAAGATCTTCATATTATTCTTACGGTATAATTTTTCAGGCACTTAAAGTTAGTTTGGTACTGCATTACCTTCTACTCACATTATGGAACAAACTCCACACACGTCACCTGGAGGTAATAATGTCCAATTTGTTTAAGGTATTTGACAACGTGATCACTCTTGTAAAATAGCTTTTACTACAAAATTAATCTTATTGGTTGGTTTTTATTTTTAGATTTGGATTGTGGTAATGAAGTTCAAGGCGTAGACACATTCTCGTTGTCTACAGATGCCGACGTAGAATTTACAAGCTTAAGCATCGAAGAAATGGAGAATAGATTAGAAGTTGGTCAACCTATGCAAAATGAACTTGTTGCATATTCCAATACCAATATCATTTCTAATTAGATCAAAGTTGTATATATTTCATACCAATTCATATGTAATTAGTACCAAAATTATAGATATTTCATACCAATAACTCGTGTAATTAGTACTAAAACTGTAAAGGTCTCATACAAATTTCATGTGTTATATTACCAAAATTATAAAGGTTTCATACAAAATTCAATTTAATTTTTTTTTTGTTTAAAGTTTATGTTTAATCATTTTTGATTTTTTGAAATAAAATTTTAATTTCAAATATTTAAAAAAATATAATGGTCGAACCGTAATCGTAACCGGATATTAACCGTAACCGTAACCGGAACCGTCTACGAAGGTTAAGGTTAAGGGTCGAGCTCTTTTGAAGTGGCGGGTTCAAGGTATGAATTTTTGTTTTAAATTTCATTTATAAAAATATTGTTTTAATAATTTATTATTTTTTAAATATTTGAATAATTTAAAACAAAACAATTATCTAAAATGTTAAATTATATAATCTGTTCAAAAATTACATTATGAATTAACATTGACAATTAAATTATATGACGGGTTCAATGGATTTTTTATCATTTATTCCGCATTTGAGTAAACTTTTATGCTCACAATAATGCTTAGTTTTTTCTGATATATTGAATCTTCTAAACCTTCACAATCTCCATTAGATCGTGCATTTGTTACTAAAATGAGATTATTAACTTAGGAATCCAACCATATGTATTTACAGGTGCAACTATCATGGAGTTATTTCCATGGGCTATGAAATATGAGGATGAATTGAATGTGAAAGTGTCATGGGTCATGCTGCGGGCACGTGGTCGGCAAATAAGATAAGCCTAGTTTGTCTAAATTCACAGAAGCATTTCTGTTTGTAGAAATACCACAAGAAAAAAATAAAAAGATCATTGTAAACGTGAGTTTTGAAGTAAGAGCATCCAAAGATACATTTCTTTTCCAGAAAGTCTAAGATATGTACATCCGGATGGGGAAATTCTTACATGCACGGGATCTGGATCTCATAAACGTATTAATATAAAGAAAATAAACTAAAAGAGACATGTCACCCAATGTTAATCAAACAATAATAAACTCATTTTTTTATGTTGATCCATACGTAGGACCAGACATTTTATACAAGAATTTTTCATCAGGCTACATCCAATTACATGCGAAAAACTTTATAAAACATTGAGAAATCAAATTTATCACTGTTTTTCTTTTACTTGAAAAAGACTTGATCCTCGTAAGGAAATTTAAAGTAATGACATAATCACACTTTGAGAACTATTTATCCAAATTGACGTTTAATTAACATGATTATGACTCACTTTCCATGTGTACTATAAACCTACAACAGAAATAATATTTTGTTCAATGATATAATGGGTTAGTGAAATAATACATAATATCCAAATAATATCCTCTTTCCCATCATCTTGTTGAGATTTTCAACAGAGCCGATGTTTGAAAACACCATCTTATAACATATTGCTTGTGAAACAAATTCCCAAATTTTGGGTTCACAAGTGATCATTTAATATGCAATGCCAAAATAGTCATACGTGTTACTTAAATTATTTTACCAAGAATAGAAAAAAATATTAAACGTGCATGTGAAATAAAATTATTAAACTTTGACATGACATATGTGTGATTCAACCATTAAAGGATATTCCAATGTTGCACCGATATATTAGCAAATTTAGATAAAAAAATTAAAAAATAAAGTTTGAAAAAATATATTTTATGGTTCTAGCGTGAATCGGGATCCAAGATCACAATTCTGCATAAGAATCTCTCCTATAAAAAAAGAAGATTGAGAAACATGAACCAAATTTTTCTCTTCACGTTCATGTTTCTCTCTCCTATATTTTAATAGGAGAGATGGACATTCTCTGTAAGGACCCTAGTTCCTTAAGTGCGGATTAAAGGTATAATTAGAGCTAACATACATTATCAGAGTATAAAAGTTCGTGTTGAGACTATGAGCCTTAAGAATTACATGCCAAGTTAAGGACTTTCAAATGGATTAATTACATTCTCTAACAAATGAATGTTATTCACTATAACTTTACACTACTCCTAGAGCAGACACTATACAAAAATAATCCTATCATTCCTTATCAAAAGCTTTCTTCACATGCTCACCGCCTCAACCCACCTTAGCCCCTTTATCATGCCAAAAAGTACCTACAAGGACAACCCCCAAAACATGAGCATATAATAATCCATATTCAACACAATATGAATATAATGCGTAAATTTATAAACCGTAATAAAACACTTCCTGTTTTTCCCATACATTTTAAACGCTCCCTTTTTGGTTGTCCCTGTACCATAACTCATGAGTATAATCAATAGATTATTTAATGGTTATACACAAGTCATGACATAACACCAATTCATTATCACCAATCACCAATAACCAATCCCTAGTCTGTTATAATAGTGTATTTTAATGCACATCGCTTGTCATGAGAGCGACACTAATACCCATCGCTTCGACATATTAGCGGCATTGAATAACCACGCGCAAATGCGACATGCGGCAATACCCTCGCTTCAACATTTGGCGGCAAATATTCTTTCCTCGCTACAATATGACAGCGGCAAGTATTCTATCATCGCTTCAAGTGACAGCGGCAAAGCATTAACATCATCACTCTATATAACCATGACTCATGGGATATGCACCAAACAATCATTATATACATATGCAATCATAATGCATAATTCAACATGTATTTGCATCCACAATGCAGAAATTCCATATATACTCGCATCCACAATGCATAATCAATGAGTATAATGATACATGTACCGTTGGGTGCCCGTACGTCTTCTACGTACTTTTCCAAAAGTGGGATTTGATATGACTTCACTTCCTTGGTTGCGTCGCCACCTGGGATGGTTCTACACAGACACACAACCCAATATTAGAAGCCAAATAATAGCCAAATACCAAAAATTCGTAAAAAAAATCCATTTCCCACTATTCAGCTGCTGGCGATCGATCGTTGTGTCGAGGCGATCGATCGCGAGCCTTACCGATCGATCGCCTTGACATGGCGATCGATCGCCAGACTTCACTGGCTTGCGACGATCGATCACACCATTTATGGCGATCGATCGCCTGTACCAGATTTTTCGCACTGCCCTTAGGCGATCGATCGCGCCATTTATGGGGATCGATCGCCACAGCCAGTACACGCGATTTCACCATTTTAGCACCATATTTTCTTCCCCATTCTCACCAACACATACACCAACAAACTAATAACATAAAAATACTATAAACCTTCAACAAACAATACAATACTACCCAAAAATCCAACACCCGAAACGAAACCATACCAACCCAAAGTAAACCCATTTCAAAACAACAAATACCAACTAAAATCAAAATCAAGCACCATTAAAACATCAAGGAGGGTTCCATACCTCTTATGGACTCCAAATCTCACAAAAAAATCTCACAAACCAAGATTTTGTGAAGATTTCTCCTCCTCCTAAGTGCCAATTTCGAAAATGGGTGAGGGTAGGGTTTGGGGGAGTGATTTTGGGATTGTGGGAAAGTGAAAGGTAAAGTGATGGGTAAGGTGGGGATTAAGCGGGGTATATTTATTATCATGATGTATAAAATACTCCAACATGATATTTTAAAAGCATTTTACCACAATGCACCCAAAACTTCAATTAAAATACATGCTTTCCAAATTAATTTTCAACTATCACAATTAATCATGCTAGCACCCAAATTCCCAACATGCATTACATGCACCCAGAAATGCATCCACGGGTCACGCCTATCATGTGACTAAGCATTTCACCAAGACAATTAATTCCAATACATAAATTAATTATCATCATAATTAATCACATAAACATAAATTAATGCCCAAATTGCACTTAATTATTTCGGGGATATCACATTCTCACTCCTCCAATTTCAGCATTTATTTCTCCTCCACCTTTTAATGTTTCTCTATCCTTCATATTTCTTTCTATTTTAAAGTTGCATTGAGATATGGTTAATGTTCAGATTTGTGAGATAAAATGTGGGAAATAAAGTTTAAAAATATTTAAAATATTTTAGATTTTAAAATTTTGCATTGTTTATTTTCAAAAACTTATTTAACAACATTTATTCAAAAATGAATATATTAAAATTCTTTTTTCCAAAATATATCTTTGACTTGCTTATCAAAAAATTGATATTAGCTATTAACCAATTGTATTTCATATTTTGTACGTCAATATATTTTAAACTTTATAATTAGATTAGTTAATCAAATAATAATAACTTTTATGTTACATTAAGTTTAATATATATTCAAATGTTTATATCTAGCTCATATTTATGGATGATAATGGGACGGGTTTAGACCTGGACCCATATTAAACACGCTCGTAGGGGTTTTTTTAAAGCGGGGCAGGGTGGATTTCGGGGTTTGGCCAAACCCGCCCCTTTTTATATATTGAATTTTTTTAGTTTTAATTTATATATTATTAATTGGAAGGATGCTTAAAGAAATCCTCTTATTGCTCGACTTATACCTATCTCCAGTTGACATTATCTACAGTTGACATTATCTAATAAAAATATATGTCATTCACAAGTCTCAAGTTTTAGTTTTAGTTTATTTATTTATTAATTGGCATTATCTAATAACAATATATTTCATTCACAAGTTTCAAATTTTAGTTTTAGTTTATTTATTTTCTTAATTGACACTCTAGAATACATGATAAGAGCTATTATGAGCAATTGAATATATATTAATATTAATATAACATAAAAGTTATAAAATTTAATATAATTTGATTAACTAATCTAATTTTAAAATTTTAAAATTATTGACGTACAAATATCAAATACAGTTGATTAATAGCTTATCTAATTTTTTGGCAAAAAAGTCAAATATAGTTTGGAAAAAGTATTTTGACATATTCGTTTTTGAAAAAATATTGTTAAAAAATATTTGAGATAAAAATGACCAAAACTTTAAAATCTAAAATATTTTAAATATTTTTAAACTTTATTTCCCATATTTTTATCTCACATTTCCGGATATTAACCCCATGCGAGTATAACTTTAAAGTGGAAAAAAATGTGGATGAGAGAGATGTTAACAAATGGAGGAGAGAAATTATGAAGTTGGAGGAGCGAGAGCATTTCTCTCTCTCTTATTAAAAAATAGGAGAGAAACTTGAAGATGAGAGAAACCTGGTTTACGTTTCTCTCTCCTATTTTTTAATAGTATTTTCAAATTTTTAATTTTTAATATTATTTATTTAAATTTGCCCCAACATATTTTTCCAAATAAAGTCAAGACTTTGGAAAATGAGAAACATCATATTTGATCCACATATGGACGCATGACCCAAAATATGTTGTGTTGTTGGATCTATCATCCATGATCCGAAGCATTTTGGCTCGTTGGATCTGCTCTAGAATATCCAATATATATTTGAAGTAAATTTAATTTTGTAATTGATTATTCTCTTAGAAAACACATTAGTGTTCAACAAACATAATGTTAAAAATAATTATCCAATATTTGTAATTGAAAAAAAGAAAGGAGAGATAGAGTGTGCAGAAACACTTAATGAACTAATTTTCAAAATGACTATAACGATAAGTGTTTTGAAAATCGGACCGAACCGATCGGTTCAACCGGTAATCGATGCTTCAATCAATGAACAGATCGACAGTTGAACCAGCAGGTTCCTTCGTTTTTCTACAAGTTAAATTTTTTACTTTTGTTAAATTATAAATCAAATTTTTAGAAGAAAAATATATTATATATAATTTATCGTTATTGAAATAACTACTAAATAATATAAACATGTTTAGTTTTTGTAAATTATAAAAGTTGTGAATTATTTCATAATTTTTTAAATATTTTCTTATAATTTTAGGACATTGTTCTTTTTAGACATTGCTTGTTGTATATGTTTTATTATTATTTTTTATGTTGGACATTTGGTTTGATCTGATTTTTTAGGTTTGATTTTTATATTGGTGTACTGATATTACTTTTATTGTGAACAACTTGAAATTATAGTAAATATATTGTATATATATTTCACAAAACTTAAAATAGACATTACATAATACTGACGTTGTCACCGGTTGACCTAATGGTTCAACCCCATCAAACTTATAATCAGTAAAAATATCGATTTCATACCCAAACCGATTTTGATAACAATAGTGTGTCACTCAAACATTCCATCAATAATATAAACAGATTTAAATCATACATCAACATAAATGTCACGATTTGAGATCATTCTCAATTCGGGAACAATTATTACTCTCAAATATAAAAATAATACAAAGCACACAACTTTTATAATGTGAAACAATTTAATTTTAAAGATAATACAACATGCAACAAAGTATTTCAACTTTTCCTTGCAAGATACTCCATGAATTTGTCTACGTATCCATGATGTATCTGTCTTTCACCAAAAACTGCACTTGCTTCTTTAGCTTTATCTCTAAATTTTTGCCCACCATCTTCAACCATCACCATTCTTACACACTGCGCAACCGAATCTCTCGTGAACGATCCATCTTCATCATCTCTTGGTATTACAAGGCCCATCTGTTTTTCCTCTAAAATTCTAGCATTCAACCATAGATCCGCAACCATTGGCAGCATAACTAGGGGTAAACCAAACATGAGCGCCTCTGACATCGAAGTGGTTCCACAGTGAGTCAAGAATGCACCAATTGAATCATGCTTGAGTATCTTCAACTGTGGTGCCCAATCTTTCCAAATAACCCCTTGTCCCTTTACTCTCTCTACGAATCCCTCGGGCAGTTTGAGCATCTTCCTTTTTGTTAATGCCGGTTTTCGGAAAGCCCAAAGGAAAGGAACCTGAGATTGTTCGAGCCCGTGAGCTAGCTCATGAAGTTCATCTTGATTTGGAGCAACTTCTGTTCCAAATGCAATGTACAGAACAGAGCCTTTGGCTTGTGTATCAAGCCATTTTTTGACCGATATCCACATTTCTGAATCGTCTTGTTCGGTTTCTTGAACATGGGGGGATGGCAAGAATCCGATTGGGATCACTTCTTGTGGATAAAGATTCTGCAGCAGATTGAACCATTGGGTGTCAAACTCGTAGCAGTGTCTCATAATTATTGCATCAGATTTCAACATCGCAGCACCAGTCCGATACGCATCAGTAAAGCCGGAACCACTGTCTGTGTACAGTCTAACGAATCCTTTAGCTTCGTGGTATTTCCACGACACTTTGGTGTGAAATGTAAACCATTTTGGAGCAATGGTGAAATCTTCCGGCCTTCTTCCCTCAAGTCCATTGATCAAATCCTCGGGTTTCCCCAACCAAGCCAAGAACCAAGCTTGGAAAACCCAAAAAACCACGCGCAAAATACCAAGATCGATCGCAATTGGAGGCAGCCAATGAGCATAAAAATCATACACAATAGCATCTGCACGGGAGTTCTTCAGAAACTGAGCCACGGCAGGCTCCATCAAGTCGTAAGCTCTTTTCAGATTATCGACCTCATCGCCTCCGATATCCATGGTGGCCTCTGCTTTTTCAGGGAGTCCTTCAACTTCTGGTAATGGGATTTTGACGAAAGTTATGGAAGATGCTAGATTTGCATGGAGTTTTGGCAGGCGATCGATGTTTCTTGGGGTAGAAATGAAGGAGATTTTGTGACCCTTTTGAGCCATGGATTCGGAGAGCTGTACAAATGGAATGATATGGCCAAAAGCCAGCCATGGGAACATCACGATATGTAGCTTCCTATCTTCCTCCATTATTGAGGGTTTTTTCCACTGTAGAAGCTTTCCCTTGTGGTTTCATCGCCACTGGGACAAGCGGCGTAGTATTTATTTACCAAGCAATTTGCCGCTTATTTCTCTGTCGGTGACAAATTATAGGTTAATAAATTTTAAAAATTGTGTAATGCATTTTTATATAGTTATAATAATTTTTTTGTAAATACATATATATGGATCTAAAGGGCGTTCGAGTTGATAGAGTATAGTGAACTCGGGATCTTAAGACTATTGTTCGATTACACATGTCAACACTTTCTCGATCTGAGCTTGTCGCACCATGCTTGCCCAATGCGATTTACGTTGACATGGTTTACAAGCTGCATCAGCCCCCAGGTTTATCCAGTACGCACCACAGGGGTAGTAGCTACGGATTCCCTCGTCATAAATATACATATCACAAGATTTAGTTATATATAGTTCCCTTATCCACTAATCATCTCAATTTTAAATAAGAAATAACATAGATTACTTCATTCTTTTATCTTGATTTCAACATTATAAGTAACTTTGAATAGAACAAAACAAAGGATATGCAATTTAAAGTTCATCTTACTTTCCAATTATAAACTTGTGCAAGAATTCAGTGTATTTTTCTACTTTTCTTTTAGTTATTGCACATGCCAATTGACTCTATAAAATCTAATTATTATCTGAGTTAAAACGACATTAGCTTCTTAACACATATAATTAATGCACACATGCCAAAGTTACATTAAAATGTTAAAAAAAATCAATAGAAAAACTTCACGTGGCTATGTCCCATATATCAAATTTTTGGACATTGGATACCATACGAGCATCTATCAGGACATTATTTTAATATCATTTATAAATAAACTCAATATTAAAACATTATGTCTTTTTAAATAAAAAACAAATAAACTAACATATCAATTATTTTAGACTAATCATATGAAATTGACCCAAAGATACAATCAATACTTGTTCATATCATCATTTCCATTTTATTGGTATGCTTGCTTTCATCTTCATTCTCAATTCTCGAGCTTTTTTTCGTCAGAATAGGCCTAGTATTATTTTGGACCATTGGATTCAACATTAAGGTTTTAGATCCAAATTTCCTTGGGGTTCCTATCACTGTGATTCTAGCCTTTTGATTGGTTGTAAAATTGTGGATTTTTATTGAGAATAATAGAAGTGTAAAATTTTTAAATATAGAAGGCAAAAGTAATATATATATATATATATATATATATATATATATATATATATATATATATATATATATATAACAGAATATTTTGAAGGGGTTTGTCTTGGATGCACCAGGTGTTTGGTGCACCCAAGACACATGTGTATCTATACATACATATAGATACACATGTATGTGTCTTGGGTGCACCAAACACCGGGTGCACCCAAGACAGACCCATTTTGAAGGGACAGCTACTCCTATTGAAAGGGTGCATTCCAGATGGGACAGCTACCCCTACTGAAAGGGTGCATTCCACATGGTCCCTATGCCGACGGTTCGATCCTACAGAATGGTGGGTTCGAACTAGCATGTGGGTTCGACAAGAGTGCCCCCCTGTACTTTATTGGAGATTTGTAGTATGATTTGGGAATCTAATGGTTTTGAATTTATAGAATTATAGCATGAACAAACTCTTCGAGAGCTTAAATCAATTCATTTACTGGTGTAATAATAATAATAATCCTTGTATACGTAATACATTACTGGATAATTTCTTGAAGCCAATAATAAAAGCTATATTGGCTGAGCGGGTTTAAAAGATCGTTGAGTGTTGCACGAAGGAGCTGTTGCTACGCCCGAGGTTGTCTCAAGCATATGGGGGAGGGAAGAGCTAGAGTACACCCCATATGATCAACCTTAAATCTTGCATTCATATTGAACAAACATATGAAAATGCGGGATCCACATTTCCATGTGTAACGCAAAATTTAGATCTTGGTATAAGGGTAAATTTACAAAAAACTGGTCCCATTTTTGTTACGAGACTACTTTTGTTAAAAGTTAATTTTTGTAGGAACTAATTTGTTATAAAACATTTATGTGTTAACCATTTTTTATTAGAAACAATTTTTGTTAGACTGTATTTGATTAATCCTAAAATTTGAGGCTATTATTGAAAAATTCATTTTCTATGGAATCATTTTTAAATTAACCATTAGTATAATAAGTTATGAAGATCTTTTACTATGTTTTTTTGTTTTTTTTTACATTTAATAAACTATACGTCTAATTAAGTCATCAAAGTTTGGTCTTAGATATAATAAATTGTGAAGATCTTTTAATTTTAAGCATTTTTCATTGAAAATATAATATTACATTCGGCACATCCGTATCAGGTCAGATTTGACTAGAACCACATCAATACTCCGGCAAGGAAGGAGCTAGAGTAAAAAAAAAAGTTGAACTTATTGGACATAAACCAAATTTTTGATTAATTAAAAGATCGAAACTCAAAATAGATGAATGTGGGAATGATTTTGTAAATTTTCCTTATGTCAATGCCTCTTCATTTCTTTCATGTTTCAATTCATTTTCTTATTGATTGTATTCAAAATTTTCAAACTATTAATAAACATCTATCATACTTCATTGTTGATCGGTCAATTTTAATCTAAAAATTTACTAATTCATCCACTTTACTCATCAGATAATTAGTATATATATATATTACCTCTATTTAATAAGCCAATAAGAGGTACTGTTGATTTAAACAGTAATACAGTATTGGGTTTTGTTTGGGCCTTTTTGGTTTGTTTATTATTTTATTTTCTGGAACTTTTGCAGGGTGGTATCTATCACTTCATTCGTGATCTTGTTCCAAGAGAGGGATGCGGTCGACAACTCCAGTTATATTTCTATGGGACAGAAAATGAACTTTCCAATAGATTGACACAGTCGGGAGATTTAGATGACAAAGTTATATTGTTCCTCATGGAGACCATGGCGCTCAATCCATACGCAAATTTTTTCAGAAGCTTACGAGATTTACCAGACTTGGATTCATACAAAATTGTCCTCCTCGCTGATCCTTCTTTGGACCAAAGGGTGTATAGCTTGCCAGTTATTGATCATGTTGCGGCAATTTGGAATGAACTTACCGATTCCCCTTCAGATTGTCCACACGATGTCCGCGTCTACACAAAAACTGATAATACGCGGTTTGTGCACTATTATTATGGTTGCTATGATCCATTACAGTATCCGTTATTGTTCCCCTATGGTGAGCCAGGTTGGCACACAGGAATCCAGAAACACAACTCTTACGACGATGCTCCCGGTTCTACATCATTTTTATTTGCTGACGAAGATTCGTCTCTTTTGCCTGATAACCACAGCTCCGGTGAAGCACTGTTAGATGCTGAAGATGAAAGTACTTCTTTTATTACACAAAATTATAACTTTTATTTTGTTCATCGGCCTGATTCATATTAAGCTGCTTATAGGTATGTCTCTTACTTCAACCTCATCTTCGTTTGTATTGAGCGAGATCGATGACGAGGCTTTCGCAGAAATGCATGCATGGTCAGCTTCTCACCATACATTTTCCCCACATAAATGCTTAAAATATGGTCCTTTATTATTATTGTTTTTTTTATTTTTCAGGCGCCTTGAGCAAAAACTATTCATAGATGACGTTGTTGAAAAAGACGGATTTTTCGAAGAAAAGATTGGCCATTTATCAGAAGCTAAAGCATCGATGAATACTATTTCAGAGATACTTGAATCAACCAAGGTCGTTCGCTCCCACTCAATTTTTAGTTTTTACTTTATATCCATCAAATGACCACGCTGATAATTATCTATATGTTTTTTTAACAGCTTGGCATATTTAATGTCAAAGTAAGGGATATCTTGGCAATGAGACACAAAGCTTTATTTATATGTGCTGTGAAAATTGTCGATGTGGCATTAATGTTGATCATAATACTATATTCAATTCCAATACGTGCAAAACCAATCAAATTGCCAAGCCTAGGTAAAAAACTTTCTCCAATTTATATTTACATGTTCCATGGTTTTAATCTTGCCCAATATTAACTCAAATCATTAATGACTTGCAGGGTTAGATTCTGATTAAATATTTTGGATGAGACTGGAACTTTAGAAATCACAATATTTGGGGAAGATGGAGAATCTCTTCTTGGGCTAACAGCAGAACAGTTTTATGAACTGATCGCTAAGGTAACAAACAACATACTTACTTCACGATGCTACCACATTTATAAATGGTTTAACTAGACAATATTTATGTCTTGTTTAGGACGGAGTACCTCCAATTCACTCCCTCAAATCAAAGTTGAAGGGCCTTATCATGATAATGAAAATACGTTCGAGCCTTTATACTGGTCAACATGGAAAGAAGGTGACTGTCTATACCTTGTTTGCTATGGAATCTCTTAACAAATTGCATTGTTCAAAGCCAGTAACGCCACCAACACCAACAAAACACATGTCTCCTTCAACAAATTCTGAAAATATTAAAGGTAATTCTCTATAATAGAGTTGTTGATTACACAGACTAATTCCATATTACGTTACCAAAATAACATCATGTAAATCTTTCAACCGCTGATTGCATAGGTAAGAGAAAGTTGTCATTTGCTTCCTCAATCACTTCATCAGGTGGAGAGACCGCTTCATCCGATTTGGATGGATCATTGGAAACTTGTCAAAAAGGTTAGACATTATATTACATCTCCTACACAAAATATTGCAGCATTATACTTGCCGAGCAAAGTATGCTGATCTATTCTTCAACATCATACATAGATGATGCGGTTCTTAAAAAAAGTCTGATCAAGAAAGGGAAATCTATAATGGTGAAGGACAATATGGTCGATAAACAAGGCGAGTTATTCTGTTCATACACATAATTATTATTGATTTTTTTGGTCTCGTCCTTATCTATTTAAGAACAAAAGTCTATAAAAACAATGTATTTGTCGCAAGTAGACGTTGCACTGCTTGCCGAACCATTCAACAAATCCGTTTTCATCGCCGATGATTTTCATGCCAACGTCTCTGGAGACGACGACCTAACTCTATCAGGTAACCTTTTTTTACTTAATTAATTCATACACAAATAATATTTCATGTGTGCTATTGAACAATACATTATTAATATTATATTTGTATCCATGAATAGGTCTCATTCAAAAAAACAAACTACACCACTTGACCAAAGGAAAGCTTGTTTTCAAAGAAAGCCCGCATCACGCAACTGGTCGAAAAAAAAAGACCTCCACTCAACAAGTATGTTATTAAGATATAATCCTTCCTTCCTATAATTGAGATCTAGAGCAATATTTAATGACCACAAAATGTCATGTTTATAGAATACTACTCACTATAAACCTTAAAAAAAAATATGATGTTCAGCGAACAAGCCCAAAAGAAAATACGTTACGAAAAGATCTTCATACCAAATCATTCTACACGATGGCATCGCTGAGGATGACTTTAAAGATGTTTTGAAGAAAAAAAAGGGTAGAACTGACCCAATAGGTTAATACTATAAAACTTACGTGATCTACATAATGTTTGCAATTAACCCTCTTTATTCTTAAAGATTAAACATGTTCTATATGGTTCTGTTATATAGATGATATTGAACTGATAAAAGACACGAGGATGTCCACAAGAGGGAGGATGATCAAGCACAAAAAAAAAAGACTAGGTTTTCTCCTTTGCTTCGTTGTGTACTGCAGAAGCCATATTTTGCTTTTGGAAGGACCCCATAATTGTTTTGTAATCTTTTTCACATCTATCTTGTATGCCATGTCATTTGGAGTAGACTTGTCTTTTGAAAAATATCAGTGGTTTACTTATATGAATATACTTTTGTACGATAGAAAAAAACACAAATCATCCTCTCATTTTGTTTCTCTATTCCTTTTGTATATAATTACAGAACTTTTTACTTCATAGATAACTGTCCTTGCTTACTTTCGTATAAATATACGCTCTAAAGCCTCTCTTAGTCTTTGAAATATCGTGATGGATATAAGTGTGTTCTGGATCAAGCCCAGACGAGTATTACACATATGGTAAGTTCTTTAATCTTGTTATCATTTTTTAATTTCTATGATTATCTTATGATTTATCTTCAACGATGCCAATGGTCTAACTTGAAATTATAATAATAACAATGATCATGTTGATAATATGATGATCATATTACCTGCCTACTGTCACCACACATTCCAAGTTTTGACACATATCCTGCACCAAAATCCTTATAACAGCTTGTGGAAATAATGTTCATCAAAAACATGTTTAAAAGTGCTAAGTTTTTCGAATTTAATTATACACATGGAATATAGTTAACTATTTATGCCTTTCTGATCCTTAACAGCAGCATAAGCATTGGTTTTCCCTTCGAGAATGCTTCTCGAACAGGTATTGAATCGAATGCATCCGCTATTGCCTTTTGGTTCATGCTTGTGGCTTGCTGCTAAATACCGGTGACTTCTTCATTGCAGGAATCCAATGATGCTAGAGGCCATCATCTCATTCGGCCTCGCTATTACCCCGTGGCCTACGTATGTGGCTTGTTAATTGCAGGAATTCCAATGATGGTTGGAGGCCATCCCGCAATTCATGAATTGCTGCTTTCAACCCCTTTATCCAGAGGTAATTATTTCATTCCTTTCCCAAAGAGCTTAAGTTTAACGCAATGCTCTTTAATATTCCACTTTTGATTGTGTTCAAGTATTTATACTGTTTTTATTATGATGATATCGAAAGACAAGGTCAATCCCTCTCCGACTTCTGACTCATGGAAATTGAGTGAAATGTTTTGCTTTCTAATTTGCATTTTGTAGCTCTTTTTTCTTTTTTGAGCTAATATTTTGTTGCTCTTAGGTCCCCATTAAATAAAAACTCGCTTATGCCAGAGAGTCACCATCTTTTCCTCCTTTCTCCAACACAACTCGACCTTTTCTACTGTTTGAGGTTTATGGAACTAATCCACGGTCAGCTAAGTCCATGATAATCACCCGCCATGCTTTTCACAAATTGTTTACAACAGCTACTAACTGGCTTGTATGATGAATTACATCTGAAAAATTTAGGTACCGGAAACTAAACTAACCAATAAATTGGCGGTGCCATAAATAACTAGTATATATATACTCAAACATCCATACTCTATAAAAAATGCAAGAAAGTTTTCACAACACATGCAAAAACCATAAACCAATTCTAATTACTTAACATGCAAAATTTATATGAAAATATAATATTTTAAACTTGTTCAATCATCTGATTCTCCTTGACTTCTCGATTCTCTTTGGACATTTCTTCAAGTGATTTACCTTTGGCCTCCGGCACCAAAAATGTACACAGCAGCCCAAGCATGTTAATTCCTCCAAGAATGAACAAAGAATTCCTTATCCCAATCCCAGCTGGATACCCTGCGTCAGTATGGGATTTATCTTGATTCTGTGCTGCATATAGAAACCCGAATGCCCCCACGATCGCCCCTGCCTTCCCCGCTGCAGCCGATATCCCATGGCAAGTGGACCTGAGTCTTGCCGGGAAAATCTCTGCTGGGACAATAAAGGTCGTGCTATTAGGCCCGAAGTTGGCGAAGAAGAATGTGAGTCCATACATTATCAAGAAACCAGTCTTGTTCAAAGTCCAGTGGTGATAAGGAATTGCCAATGCGAACATGAATATTGTCATGAACAGAAATCCAAGAATTTGGATCAGAAAACGGCCTATTCGGTCTATAAGTAAGACAGTGAACCAGTACCCTGGAACTGTGCCGCAGAGTGCAATCAAGAATTGGGAAGAAGAAATTTTGAAAACTTCATCGAGGGCACTCATTGTTTTTGCAGGTGGAAGCCATCCGACGGCGCTGAAAATCTCTTTTTGAAAGAGGTTTTGGCTGTAGTAAGCAATGTCCACAAAGAACCAAGCGCTTGATGTTCCCAGCAAGTGTAGCCCATGTCTTAGCATGAATTCCCTGGAAAATAGTCCAAAGAGGTCTTGATTTCCACCGAGAAGCGAGTTCTCTTGAACCTTTTCCACTTTAATTTCGATATCGATCACTTTCTCCATGTCTTTCCGCGCCAGCTCGATGTTCTTGGCCACCAGGGCAGTGTACCTCGCTGTTTCCGGCATCTTCATTCGCCAGTAATATGTCAGAACCGCCGGGAGAGCCCCCAACATGAGCACAATTCGCCAAACATAATCAGCTTCCGGAGGAGTCGATGCCATCGGGTCAACAGCATAAGCTGGAGCACCATACAGAGCACGAAAAACACTCGAAACCACCATCCCCACCACCCCACCACCAAGAATCCCGAACCCTTGCATAGCGAAAACCGCCGCGATAAACGATCCCCGAGTTCTCTTATTAGAATACTCCGCCATGATAGTGGCAGAGAGTGGATAATCTCCGCCAATCCCAAACCCAAGCCAGAACCTAAAAAAGCACAGCGTCGTCAACACAGCCTTACGAGAGCTGCCGAAGGAAAGCCCAGAACCGATGGAGCAGATAGCCATTAGAAACAATGTAAACCCATACACTTTCTTGCGGCCAAATTTATCACCAAGAAGCCCAAAGAACAGTTGCCCAAGTAGGGTTCCGCATAGGGCAACACCATTGATGGCGACCGCAGCAACGGGAGGAAGAACCCCGGGTTTCACGGATCCGGGAATGTGATAATAGATCCGACCAAGAAGCTTTGTAATGAGTGATACGCAGAAAAGATCGTAAGCATCTGTGAAGAACCCCATACCGGAGATGATGACCGCTTTGTAGTGATACCATTGAGTTTTGGTTGAATCGAGGGTAGCTAAAACACCATTAACTGTCGAATCCATGGTTGATAGGAACGATCAAGAATTTCTGAAAAAGTTGGAAAGAAACAATATTGGCTTAGAACAAATAGAGGATGGATTGATTCTTGCGGTGAGAAAATTTACATGTATTTATATAGGAAGAAAAAGTGAGACTAAATTGAGTTCGAGTAGAAATAGGAGTTTTGGAAACGAGTGATTGAAGGAAAAGTGAACCTGGAAACTGAAAGAGATTCTAAGTTTACTTGGGATTCACCATTCATGCATATAATTTATAACAGGGATTTGACGTTATCTAATATTTAAAACTTAAGATTTACATGTAAATATTTTATAATCCACAAGCTCATTTAATGACTATTTCAACGATGAAAAAAGAGCCATTAAGCTGAAAGAAAATAATATTAGTTTGGATTACAATTTAGTCTTTAATTAAAATATGCTTGCCTAAGTTTTAAAATTAGACATTTCATAGAATATTTAATTTTGCATTTAGGTTTGAATTACTTATGAGATGATATTTTTCTATATTTTTTAATTTTAGGGTTTCGACAGTGGTTACGATTCTGGTTCAAATTTCTTACTTTTAGAAACCTGAACCGAACCACAATTTCAGAGGGCGACGGTTGAAGAATGCAGTGATTTGAGTCCTTGGGACGATTTTGAGCGACGACATTAGAGCCAACAACGAGTGTCATTGCATAGAATATTTATTTTGCATTTAGGTTTGAATTACTTATGAGATGATATTTTTATCTATTTTTTAATTTTATGGTTTCGATTGTGGGTACGATTCGAGTTCCAATTTCTTACTTTTAGGAATCGAAACTGAACCACAATTTCAGTGGGCGACGGTTGAAGAATGCAGTGATTTGAGTCATTGGGATGATTTTGAGCTACAACATTAGAGTCAACGACGAGTGTCATTGCATAGAATATTTATTTTTGCATTTAGGTTTTAATTACTTATTAGATGATATTTTTTCTCTATTTTTTAACTTTACAGTTTGTGGTTACGATTTTGGTTCCAATTCTTACCTTTAGGAACTGGAACCGAACCACAATTTCAGTGGGAGACGGTTAAAGAATGCAGTGGTTTGCGTCCTTGGGATGATTTTGAGTAAAGACTTTGGAGCCAACGACGAGCGTTGCAAGAAGAGTGTTAAGGTTTGAGTCCTTTTAATGGCGGTTACAAAATGAGTAAAAAATCAGGTACAACCCACTTCTTTAAATAAGTAGTGGGTTAATCTGAGTTCAACCTGTCCCAACCTACTTCAATCCATAACCCAAACGGGCTAACCCATTTTGACACACTTCCAAATGGGATGCTAAAACATTAACCAAACTATTTTTTTTGTATGACGGGTTGGGTCAGCCCAATGCCAAACCTTATTTCATAGGTTGAATTACACATGATAAAAAACATATAGTACAAATCCGCAATTTTCAAGTGAATTAAAATGAAGAAACAATGACCAATGAACATTTATCAAATCCTCTTTTATTGGGTTTGGTCGTTTGGATATAGAAATTTGTATATAAAAGAAGAATTTCAAAGATGTACTGTAACTATTGAAATCACATGATTCAAAAACACCAAACAACATGCTTCTAGTCCCAGTTGTTCCATGTAATTCTTGTAATTTTAACATCACATATACCATTTTACTAAATATAAATATATTCGACATCTGATAAAAAACCAGCCAAGAGATGATGATTTCATCGCCGGTGGAGGCGGAGGAGCCGCCAGAATTAGGGGTGATAATGAAGATGGAGAAGGCGGTGGTGTGCTAAGAGAATCTGACAATCTCGGGGAAAAAAGTTTTCTTTATTCCGGTTTAGAACGGGAAAAATAATGCAGCAAAAAGGGAGGAAGCCAGAAGGGAATTTATGTGAGGTGTTTGTGGAGAAGGGGAAATTTTTCCGGGTCTTCTTTGTGCTTGAATCAACTACGGGCTTTGGATTCCTCGTGTGAATCTCCGGCCGGTGAATCGTCATAGAAAAGTCTTGCATAAAAATGTGTAAATGTAAATAAAAATTAAGTAACAAAAATATTCGAACTGAATTATGTGTGGCTTGTATAGAATAAAAAGATGTAAAAAAGTTGTTTATGTTGTTTGATCATGTATCACGTAGGCCCAGCAAATCACCTATGCGTCGAGTGGAGTTCATGAATTTCGGTCATCTCAAGATAACAAAAGGGCGACTGAAAATGACATGGTTCAAAGATATATACAAATATATTGAATCCAATGTAGATAATTTGTCCAACCCTATTTCCAACTCACCACACACCGTCATGGTAAAAAAAAATTGAAATCCTTCCACAACACCACATAATTTACATACTAACCCAAATCATTAAAGCCACCTTCATTACTACATTGCATCTTTTGGAAAGAGATACCGTTCAACAGATAATTTATAGATTTAGCTAATGATTTAATATATAGAATAATGTGCAATAATGGAACATCTCACCAACTAAACATCACAAGAGTTGGCATGTCCTTGTTCCTTTGCACTCTATTTTCTTAACAAATAAGTGACTCCCTACAATTATTTTATTATATATAAATATTTATTTTGTAATATAAATCAAGATTATACGAATAAAAGTAGGGAAACTAGATGATTTTGCTTTATTAATATAGATAAAAAATATAAAATAACCGCCCATATTTTATTATAATAAGATCATAAAATAACTATATTAGCTGTAATCTAAAATATTCAACAAATTGTTATAAAATATAATAATTTTTTTTGAAAACAACTAAAATCATCTCACTTAAATAATTTAATTAATTATCAAAATATAAAAGTACCCTCTAAAGTTATTAATTTTAATATGATCGCAAATTTGTTACATGAAAAATATTTTATAATAAGATATTTTATAAACAAAATATTAGGGGAACAGCTTAATATTAGTTGTGGTGTTTCTTATTGGGATTTGAATATCAAATTTATCCATTTTCCAAAGATACAAATCAAATAATCAAAATATTGAAAATTTAAAGCGCAAGTTTATTATTATTGTACATATAAATGATAATTCATTTATTTTAACATTTATATTATTTCATAATAAAATAAAATCATGGAATTTTCGTAAACGGTGATTAGCAACAAATACAAATACTTTCAACTCTTGGGTGCGAATTTGGACTTGATCTTGTCAATTTCCTTCGTCCCCACTTGGAACGCCTTTGTCAGAACATTATCGGGCACGGGCGGCGTGGCCGCAAACAACGTGGCAGCTATCGACTGAGTTCCGGGGAGTTGGCTGTTGAAGGCAGCGATAACCGCAGCGGCGCTCTTTCCATTATTCTTCTGGAAGTGAACTAGTCCTCTGGGAAAGACGAAGATTTCTCCTTTCTTAATAGATTTTGAGATGAGGACATTGGCGGTGGTGATGAAGCCCACGTCGAGCTCGCCTTCAAGGACGAACACAACTTCTGTGGCACGTGGGTGAGTGTGCGGCGGGTTCAGGCCGCTGGGGGCATAGTCAATGCGTGAAAGGGACACGCCGAGTGTGTTGAGACCCGGGATTTTCTGCACGTTCGCTCCGGTGACCAGGGATCCGACGGAGTTGTTGGTGGCGCCGGGTTTTGCTAAGCCAGCGAAGAAGAAGTCCTCCGACGTCGCATTGGACTTGCATGGGTATCCGTTCAATTTCACGGCTACTCAAGATGTATGATAATACATTATAGAGAAGGGAAATTATATTACCCCAAATTGCAATTTTAATAGTATAAATTGGTTTACATTGAATTTGATATTCTAATGAATCAAAAGTAGGTCCTAATATATTTTGTCGGAATGCTAACATAATAATAGTAATGTCAACAATATCAGACGTCTGAAATTTTATTTTGATTAATTATATTATCAAAATTTAATTTAGACCAAATTACGGGACAAAAAATCAAGAGTTCAGAGCAAGTTATTTGTCCAGAAATAACATCTTATTGGGAAAAAAAAAATATAATAGAATGTAATACTCATTTTGATAACCTAATTTCTTGAAATATACGTGTTTGTGAGTTCTAATGTTTGCAGTGAGCAATGAATCTATCGTTCTTCTATAAAAAAAAAAGTGAATTTAGTGTGCATATTTTGAAATGAAATTAAAGTAGGCGAGGTTCAACTAAATTAAATTAAATTCTACGCCATTATTTTAATCGGTGCATTAAATTCAAAGAAATACTCCTCATGAATACTATTAGTAAACATCACAATACAGCAAGAAAATGAAAAATAAATAATAATAATAATAATAATTCCACTAATTAATATATTAGGTTGTATTTTATTTGAGTTATAGAATCATATATTAAGTTAAATGTAGTTATATATATTAGGATATATTTAGTTTGAATTATAGAATTATATACTAATTTAAATTGTAATTAATGAACTGATGGGACATTATGTGAAAAATGACAGATAATATTTGATTTGATTCATTAAAAAATGTGATTGAGATTATGGTAAACTGATAATTTATATTTATCATTTAACAATTATTAATAATACTATGTTTGGGTAATGTGGTGATTTTGGAAAACAATAAAGACAAAATGGATTTCTTACCATTTAATTATGTTAGCAATCCCTTATCTGAATATTAGATAATTTATCACGTGAATGAGTGACTATTTTTGGACTTGAGCAATCAATTTTAGATAATTTAAAGTAAATAAAATAGTTGATTTGATAGGACAAACAATTTACTGAACCTAATCCCACTAAACCAAAGGGAGCCGAATAAAGCTTTGAAGATGGGGAAATTGTACCGTATACCGGATTTTCAAATATCATCTCATGTACAAACATATACATATATATATTATATGAGATGATGTTTAAATACACCCGATGTATTGTAGGCTGTAGAAGAGTCATACAGGCACATGTAATACAAGATTATTTTTTTTTGGTTTTCTTTTAAGAAAACATATCATATATCATTTGATGTCACAAAAACACTGTCTTTAACATCAAAAAAAATCTTGAAAAAAGATATCAACTAATTATGTTGATCACATGATTCACAATATCGATCATGAAATAATCATAACGGGAACGAGAACGGGAACGACAGCCACAACAATAACATTTCAGGTTAAAACATATATGTACTATAACACTATTTTTTTATGAAACATCATCGATCTCAGGCCATCACGGATGATTTCACGGCGTCACTTATCTTTTTTAGAGAAACTAAACTTTTTTCCAATAGTTTTTCTATTTTTCATTAAAAATTTGTCCAAAATTTTCTAATATTTTTAATTTATAAAAAATCTGCGATAATAACATCGGCTGTTCCATCAAATACTAGTGAAAATGAAACAAAAACCTCCACAACGACCTCCGTTGTTGCTGTGTTGTGTTGACGAACCATGATTAATTAAGAACCCTAAGCTCAAAATTTACACAGAAAAACATAAAAATATTGACCTACTTATATTTTCTTTAAAAAAGTAAGTCCAGCCCATTGGCTAAATCTCAACATGCTTTAACAAAAAGGAAAGAAAGGCTTTAAAATGGAAGAATGAATGCATACATACCAGAAGTGAGATCAGCAACACAAATATCTTGAAGCATGTCTGGATCCGCAGAAACGTGACTTGTAAACACGAGTATAGCCATGAACACAAGTATCCCAGATCCACATATGACAGCAGAATCAGCCATGGCTGGCTTGTATAAATTAATATTGCTGAAAAGGGTGTAATAATAAGGAAGAGGAAAGCGCAGAAAGAGAAGGAAAAAGGAAGAAAATATATGGGTTTTGGGGTAGATTGAGGATGTAAAAGAGAGGGTGTGTTATTTATAATGCCTAAAAGTTATTATTTGGATTAAGTAAGAGTCGAAGGGGAAGATTGTGTTTGTTGAAGCACGAAACATGGCTTCGTAAACCCAAAGTTAAGGGATGAAGATAAATGTTCGTGGGCCAATGGGGAACATTATTTGATTCTTTATTATTGTTGAAAATTTTTCTCTCGCAAAGTTTATCTTAGGAATGTAGTAACAAACAGAACAATGACTTCAACGTTTTATGTCGAGGTGATGTTTGTAATCTTCATTCTTAAGACAATATTACCCCGTCTAGGTGCTAACGGTTTGTTATGATAATTTGTCTCCCAAGATACAACGACTATGACTTATGATATGAGCACTCCAAATCACAAGTCCTCAAAACACAAAGGTTCAAAGCACTCAAAAGAAGAAACTTGATGAACAAACAAAAAATGCTCTCAATTTAATCTTTTGGTTTGATGTAGATTTCGAAATCTTATGTTTAATCAATAAGGGAATTGTTGTATTTATAGTAAACCAAGAAATAACTCCAAATGCACCATTTGGAGGCACTACATATCGCACCCAAATGTGAATAGACACACCATTTCACGCAACAGAAACAGGGCTCGATTGATCGAGCTCCTGCAACAAATGAACCGAAAATTTTCTGACGAGCTCGATCGACCGAGCACTCGAATTTTTCATTTATTTATTTCATTTTTCAAACAATCCCCACATCAATTAAATTAATGCATGTCTGCAATTGAGTGCTTTGACGAACTATTATAGCATCTGGAGAGATAGCTTGCTGCTTTGAATCTTCCGTAGTAGTATTCAATCGGGTTTACTTGACTTAATAGTGAACTTATAGTCTTGAACTATTTAGTCATTGTGTAAACCAAGACAATTGACCCTACACCATAATAATTCTAACCTTCGTATTGGTTTCTTACGGTTGTGTCCGTTTCGGCCATGGACCACACTTGGTTTCATAAGTGCTTTCCATTTTTTGAAGGGGCCACACTTCTCACTTACATAGGTGATCTCCTAAAAGAGTATCACACTATACTCCAACATATCATAATATGTCTTAGGAATCATTAAAGGTCATTTGTCTATCCTCGTACCCTTTTGCATGCTACACCCCGTATCATAGGAATGGCCGGAGATTAATTCTCCAAGGTGTTTATGCAATCTCGTAGTTTGGTTGTCCCTTTTGAACATAGATCCGCCAGTCACATAGATTGGGTACCCACCACAAGATTTTGGTTATAGGGTTTTAATCTCATCCCCCTTGATAAACTATGTACTTGATCTCTAGGCAAGCCTTTCGTTAGCGGATGCGTAATATTTTCCTTTGACTTCACGTAGTCAATTGACATAATGACATTTGAGATCAACTGTTTAATAGTATTGTGTCTACGACGTATATGTCTAGACTTATCATTATACATGCTACTATGTGCCATTCCTATAGCATATTGGATATCACAATGTATTTTAATTGCAGGCACAAGTTTTTCCCAACAAGGAATTTCTTCCAAGAAACTTTTAAGTCATTCGGCTTCTTCTCCCGCTTTATCCAAAGCTATGAATTCAGATTTCATAGTGGATCTAGCAAGACAAGTTTCCTTGGTAGATTTCCACGACACTGCAGCCCCTCTAATGGTAAAAACATAACTACTTGTCGACTTGGAGTAGTGTCCGATATCCAATTTGCATCATGTATCCTTCCAATACAGCAGGATATCTTGTATAGTGCAATCCATAGTTCAAAGTGTATCTTAAATATTTAAGTACCCTCGTCAATGTCTTCCAATGATCATTGTTTGGATTACTCGTGAATCTACTTAGTTTGCCAACCGCATATGCAATATCATGGCGTGTACAGTTCATGAGATACATGAGACTGCCAATTATCCTTGAGTATTCTAATTGCATGACATTGTCTACTTTTTTTTTAAACCAAATGTAGATTCGGGTCATAGGGTGTCTTTACAGACGACATGTCAGGCCCCGGGCCCAGGCCCGCGCAAGCGCGACTGCACAATGGGCTCATATAGCAACTACTTCGTATCCGTCCTCGCTCTACGAAAATGGTTAACCCAAGTTGCTATAATAGTCCATTGTAAGTCTTTATAAACCACTTTAAATTTTCATCCACAACCAATGTGGGACTAAGGTATTACAATCACCCCTCCTTTAGAAAGCGACGTCCTCGTCGCGACCTAACTCATCGATCCACCGACACCGGGAATCTAGAGGTGGCTCCTACAGGTTCAAGAGGTGGCTCCCGTCATGTAGCACTTTGCCCCGCAGGTTCAAGAGGTGGCTCCCACGCACGTGGCACTTTGCCCCGCAGGTTCAAGAGGTGGCCCCCGTCGTGTAGCACTTTGCCCCTTTTAGGCTCAAGAGGTGGCTCCCACGCACGTAGCACTTTGCCCCGCATAGCACTTATCTCCCGGTGTTTTCTGCCGGTGACCGGCTCTGATACCATTCAGCCACGTCCCGGTCCCAGGCCCGCGCAAGCGCGACTGCACAATGGGCTCCTATAGCAACTACTTCGTATCCGTCCTCGCTCTACAAAAATGGTTAACCCAAGTTGCTATAATAGTCCATTGTAAGCCTTTATAAACCACTTTAAATTTTCATCCACAACCAATGTGGGACTAGGGTATTAGATGAAAATTTAAAGTGGTTTATAAAGGCTTACAATGGACTATTATAGCAACTTGGGTTAATCATTTTCGTAGAGCGAGGACGGATATGAAGTAGTTGCTATAGGAGCCCGTTGTGCAGTCGCGCTTGGGCGGGCCTGGGCCCGGGGCTTGACACGACATATCATTCACGAGAAATTTCTCGAGTATTTTCTCAACATAATGAGATTGTGACAATACTCGTACTTCGGATATGTTGGATATCTTGATTCCAAGTATCACACCAGCTTCACCCATATCTTTCATTTCAAAATGTTTTATTAACATTTTCTTTATTGCGTTGATGATTTCTAAGTTGCTTCCCTCTATGAGCATATCATCAACTTACAAACATACAATTACATATGCTTTAGGCGTGTTTTTCATATATACGCATTTGTCACACTCGTTAATTTTGAAACAATTTGACAACATTGTTTTGTCAAATTTTTCATCTAATTGTTTCGGCGCTTGCTTAAGCCCATACAACGACTTAACGAGTCTACACACCTTTTTATCTTGTCCGGGAACCACAAACCCGCGGATTATTTCATATAAATTACCTCCTCAAGTTCCCCATTGAGGAATGTTGTTTTTACATTCGTCTGATGTATCTCTAAACTGTTTAGAGCAACGTAGCAATGATCACTCTAATAGACGCTGTCGAATATGTATCAAAGTAATCAAGGCCTTCTTTTTGTCTATATCCCTTTGCCACGAGTCTCACCTTATATTTATCAATTGAACCATCAGACTTATATTTCCTTTTAAGAATCCATTTGCATTCTAATGGTTTACTTCATGTTGGAAGGTCTACCAATTCCCACGTGTGGTTTTGCATTATGGATTCTATTTCACCATTAATGGTCTTTTTCCACATAGGAGCATCGGGGCTAGATAATGCATCACTAACCGATCTTGGTTCATTGTCCAACATATATGTCACGAAGTCAGGACCATAAGTCTTAGCCACTTTGGTCCTCTTGCTACGTCGTGGCTCTTCAATTTCTTTTGAGTCATCGATATTTTCTTCAAACGTCATTTTCTTACGACAAATTTCCTTGTTTGTTTTGTAGGGAAATATTTCTTCAAAAAATACAACATTTCTTGATTCCATAATTATACTTCATGCACATCACTTATTTCAGATTTATGTACTAAAAATCGATATGCACTACTATTGTTAGCATAATCAATAAATACACAATTTATTGTTTTAGGTCCAATTTTCACTTGCTTTGGTTTTGGTACTTCTACCATAGTCAAGCACCCCCAAACTTTCAAGTATTTGTAGGAAGGTTTGTGACCTTTCCATAATTCATAAGGAGTTCCACCCTTACTTTTGTGTGGTATTTTGTTTATAATGTAGTTGGCCGACATGATTGCTTACCCCCACAAGTTTTGTGGTAATCCAGAACTTATCAACATAGCATTCATCATTTCTTTTAAAATACAATTTTTATGTTCGGCAATACCATTTGATTGTGGTGAATAGGGGACAGTGGTTTGATGAATAATGACATATTCAGTGTAAAATTCTTCAAACGGTGTTCCATATTCTCCACTTTTATCGCTTTGAACGTTCTTTATTTTTTTGCTAAGTTGATTTTCAACTTCATTCTTGTATTGTTTAAATACTTCCAAGGCCTCGTCTTTGCTTCTTAGCAAATCGACGTAACAATATCTCGTACAATCATCAATAAAAGTAATGAAACACTTTTTCCGACCTCTAATTTCCAAAAACTTTAGATCACATAGATCCGTATGAATTAATTCAAGATGTGTCTTAGTTCTTTCAATTGAATGGAATGACGGTTTCGTTATTTGGCCTCGACATAAGTCTCACACTTATGTTTCAAGTTAACATTCATTTGAGGCAATAAGTTTAACTTCATTAATTTGTTAAGTGAACCATAATTCACATGACCCAAACGATTATGCCATAAATTACAAGACTCAATCAAATAAGTATAATCATTCATTTTATTGCTTTCAAATTGATGTATAACCGTCATTACATTAATTTTGAGTAGGTTTTTCTCCATATAGCATTTTCCTACAAAAACTCCATTTTTGGAGAATACAATCTTTTCAGATTCTAAAACTAGTCTAAAACCCGCCTTGATTAGAGTCGATCCGGATATCAGGTTCTTTCGGATGTCGGGAACATGTAGGACATCTATCAAAGTCAATTCATTTCCCGAAGTCATCTTTAGAACTACATTCCCCAGTCCAACTACCGGAGATATAGTGTAGTTTCCCATGTAGAGATGGCGCCCACTTATTGGAGTGTATGTGGAGAACATGGCTTTCTAATAGAATAAAATATACAACAATACTATGATGCACGGACACTCCTAAAAATTACTCGGTGCAGTGTCAGACACTTCTCGAACACTTCTCGGGCACGTGTCGGACACATCACGTGGCGTGCCCTTAATTTTAATAAATAAAATAAAATCGGGCAATCGTATCGAACTCTCGCCTCAAAATCGGACACCGTAGATGGGCATGTCCAACACAAAAATGATACTTTTGGGTGTTAATTGTACAATTTAAAAAGTTTTTGGCTAAAATTAATTTACACTTGTTAGTTAAACTTTGTGTTAATTGCAGTAATATACATTTGTTGTTAGTATGAGTGATATTATGATGATTTCAATGACATGCATTTATATATATTATTTTTGAATTTGGTAAGAATATTTTTAATGTTATATTTTATTTGGACGTATTTGTTAAACTTTATATTAATAAAAAGTAATATGTATTTGGTGTTATTATGAGTGATACTATGATGGTTCCAGTGACATGCATTTATTTATATGCTTCTTGAATATGGTAAGAATATTTTTGTTGATTTTACATTGATTTAGAATTTTAAAAAGTGAATTTTAGTGTTTGTAATATAGTATATAATATATATATACAGGCGTGTCCCAACCGTATCGTATCCGAAAAATTTTGAAAATCCGTGTGTCAATGTCGTGTTGTGTCAGTGTCGCCGTGTCAGTATCAGTGTATCGTAGCAACAATAGAATTAGACTTAAATTATTAAACAACAATAGAAACGTCATCTAAATAGCCGAAACAACATCCAATGTCGTCATGGACGATTTCAACCATCCCCAAATGAAATTACTATGTTTTTCATGACTAAAGTTATATCATCTACTGTATGTTACTCCTCTAATGGTTGTGTTCAGAATATGTATCCCTATTTGGTCATAATCATTCGGTACAAAACAATAACCGGTAGTAATCTTTGGAATATTAATCTTTTTAAGATATTTATGCTTCGATTTTAACATAAATAACATATTTTAAAGCGAAAGTCCACTCATCTCTTTAGCTATAATCCTTCAAAGTGCCCCAAAAAACTGGTTTTCTCCTCGCTCCGAATGGCACAGTCGGATTTCGTGGACAAAGTGTATGCAGAGTATACTAAAATATTGTATATTTTTCTTGTTCGGAAAGAAGCCTGGGGGGGTTTCTAGGTGCATATTTGTGGAGTATTAAACATTGGTTTTTATGGCATTTGTAATGGCTACCATAATTTGTCATAAACAAAGTTCCCTTTGGCCTTTGAACTTCTTGCAAGATGGGAATATGAATTGGTGGGTTGGCTTCACATCCCTTCTCCTTATGTAAAGTTCTGTCCTTGAAACTTTAGTCACTCTGGTCTTACCTTAGCCTCTTCTTCCATAGGATCCTCCTCAAGATTGACAAATGCCCATTGCAATTGCTTGGTGTCCTAAAGCATGTTGCTGTTTTGTTCACAAAGGTCTCATCACTATTCTAATCGATGGATGTCCTAAACCGATGTTTCGTAACCAATGGTGTGCCAACTGATAGTTTTGTGAACCGATGAGTCTCGACCAGCGGTTGTCTGAATCGATGGTCCCAATCGATGGTTGTTTCAACTGATCTCTTCCCTAAGTTGTTCTTTCTGAATTTGCGAATTCTTTTCCTCCCAACTAGTCTATTCTCGTAGCTGGTCTATTTTAATCAGGGTTTTTTCACAGCGGAAATTTTCATAGCCAGAAAATCTTCCCATCCGGATTTTGAAACCTGGATGCTTTGATACCAATTGAATGTCCCAAACACGGAACCGATGACACCGCGTTGAATCCAAATTTAACAATTATCAATAAGGCTTGGTAAACATTAAATCAATCTATTTATTCCATAAAATGGAAATATATTGTCTTAAAACTCGAAAACAACGGCATAAAATATATCTCGTTTCTAACGGAATAAAATATACAATAGTATAATTGAACTTAAACTACTAAACAACAGCAAGAACTTCATCCAAAAAGTCGGAACAATATTCAACATGGTCATATGTGATTTCACCATCCCTAAAACTCGATTTGTTCCCTCTCTTCAATCGCGTCTCCATTCTCCTCCTCAAGCGCATATTCATTTTCAGCTGGAAGGGGTTGAGTGAGTGAGTGATATGGGAGTCACTCAGCAAGTGAGGGCAGGAAGCATCCCAGTTTTGAATATCATACACATATAATAATAATTTTTGGCAGTACTTAAAATAATCTCGGGCATAATAAAAATCAGAATTCAGTATTCAGTAGTATATTTAATCATAATTTGCAGGTGTATTGAAATTACTATGTTCCTCATGGTTAAACTAATATCAGTCAATTATATGTTACTCCTCTAAGAAAATGAGACTGATAATCAGTAGTAACTTGTAATAGATAGTGTTCAGAATACATATTCATACCATTTGGTTCATAATCATTCATTGCAAAACAATAATCGATAGTAATCTTCAGAAATAGTTGCCGAAAGCCTTTGGCTCGGTGGCATCAAGCTCACAGAAATCCCATAAGATTAAAAAAAAAAAAATTTATTTCTTCAGAAATATTCATCCTTTTAAAACATGAACATATTTATGCTTCGGTAACTTTGGTTTTAATAGAAAATACATATTTTAAAGCAAAAGTTCACTTTAGCCAGCATCCTTCAAAGTGCCCGAAAAGCTGGTTTCCTCCTCACTCCAAGTGGCACAACCGGATTTTGTGGACAGAGTGTATGCAGGATATATTGAAATATTTTGTGTTTCTCTTATTCGGAATGAGGGCTAAGGGGTTTTATTGGTGTATTTTTGTGGAGTATTAAATCTTGGTTTTCATGGCATTGTAATGGCTACCAAAATTTGTCATAAACCAAGCTCCCTTTGGTCTTCCGACTTCTTGAATGGAAGGGAATATGAAATTGTTGGTGGGCTTCACAGATTCCAGCAAATATATTAAACTTTCACCGCAGTAGCATAAGATATAAGATACAAGATACAAGAAAATCTAATAATACCTGAATAATATAATTAAACTTCCAGACATGTAAAAGAAACAAACTTAACATATGTCATTTCAAGAACCAACACACCTGGAAAATGTTACAAACGATCGAAAGAATGGTAGATTTACGGAAACAATAGCAAAGGTTTTGCAGAAGCCTCAATCTGAAACAAACTCTAACGATTGCCAAGTAGCATCCACACAGCAACAAATGCAGAAAATTCTTTCAAGAATAAATCAAAACGAACTGTAAAAATCGAACTAAATGTAGACTAGAAGTGCTACTGTGGCACACCAAACCTCGCCACGCAAACAGACTGTCATTTGTATAAAATTTTGGCATAATCTCCCTATAAATTGGACTTGCGGGCAATATACTCCAAAATCATAATGAATCTTCCCTAATTAAACCACACCAAGAACAACAAAATGCAAGAAGAAACCTTCGAGACATTTATACATGTCATATACAGGCATTAAGAGGCTCACATATGAGCCATGAATAAATGAACATAAATCCGACCATATAAATAGCATACGCATCAACTAATACTCGTATTATGCTTCTGAAAACAATGCTATCCAATGAGTTCGAGCTTACTTCCCCTAAGATAACATAGTACCTATGTTATATGTTTCAACCAAAACAGCCCACACAGGGTGGACATAAACCAACATGATAATCACAATCATATCAACAAATAAATTCGTAATACTGGAAATGACAAAGAGATACTTCCTGAATACGTGAACCATTGTTTTCTTTTTCGAACTATTCCTGTTTCACAATATCACAAGCACCAAGTTCAACATCGATATTTATTAGATAATACCCATCGAGGTAACTCACCGATTCAACAATACGTCATTTCTCTCGCTTTCGTTTATCAACAACAAGTCAAAGGCCAACATGCCTATAAACCACAACCACCCCAACGGTTCCACATGTCTACCATGCCATAGATATCAATCCCAATTCGCCCCTCAAATTGTTCACATTTAACATATCATACACAATAACACATGTATATATATAATTATTTCATATTATACATGATCGTACGTTAATACGCACCTAAAAGTCCATATTCAGAGTTAAAAGTTATTACCGTTGGAGCTAGTGACATATAACCCCCTTGTGGTTTGTCAAATAGACAAATTACTCCCCTTGTAGTTTGAAAATAGACATTTTACACCCATGTGGTTTATTAAATAGGCAGTTTACCCCCTATGATTTTAAAAAAAAGGCATTTTACACCCCTGTGGTTTGTTAAAATATGCATTTTACCCCTTTATAGTTTGTGAATAGGTGTGAAATACACCCTAAACATAGGGGGTAAACTGCTTATTTTGTAAACCACATGGGAGTAAAATGCCTATTTTTACGAATCACAAGGAGGTAAAATGTCTTTTTTTCAAATCATTGGGGGATAAATTGCTTATTTTGTAAACCACAGGGGAGTAAAGTGTTTATTTTCAAACCACATTATGGTAATCCGCATATTTGGGAAACCACGGGGTAATCTACCAAAAACCCTTACAGCTGTCAGGTGGCTCTCGAACTATCTAAACAATTAACAAACATAAAAAATTTATATTAAATCACACCACAGACATTAATATTTCATTTCGAAATATTCAGTTAAACAATTCTTGACAAAGATCGGATCTCAATGATAAATTAATTCGAATAATCCCACATTTATTATTTGCTCTACAATATTTCACAATATCAATCCAATATATACAATACTATGACTTTCAATTATCTTTTATTTCATATATTCAATCAATTTCAATATTTATAACTTTTAACTAAGAACCATAATTCAATTATCATTCCAGATTCACCACTTCATCATCAAAACAATTATTTGAAAATTCAAAACTCAATTTTCAATAACAAGCAATAATACACAATTTTTACTACATCTATATAAAATGGCTACACACACACTATCAACAAAATACAAGATATTAGTGTTAGACTGAAATACTTATCTCGCTGATTTCGAATATATAATTTGTTTTAAGTTTCGATAACGTTTTAAAATCCTAAAATCGAAGAAACTGAATTTTCTTTCCCTGTTTCTCATTTCTCTACGTTATTGCCTATCTTGTGTGTGTGAACGTGTATACACACACACATCCACGTTTCAGCTTATAAAGTCGGTTTCCACTTAGTATTTTTAAATTTTATTTTGTAAATTACAAAAATGCCCTAACAAAATAGTCAGTATTTTTAAAATTTAATATTCACCATTTACACAATGCATACATTCAAATTCATATTATCCTCACCTTGTGCACCTCTATATATATATATACTAGCGATCCCTACATACATTGCGTTCTTATATAATCGATTTTTATATATAATATTTTTTTATTACAATAAATACATATATATACATATTAAATTCGGTTTTATTATATAACAATTGTGTTGAAGTGGGTGACCCATGACAGCATCCAAGAATCTGATTGGATAAGGTTGATTAACTGTCATTTAAGAAAAATTGAATAACATAAATGTATGTGATGGCAGTGTTTGGATTGTGAAAAAAGCTTCACAAAAAATGATGTCATACGATATCATCAAGCATTCTTGCATATATATATATATATATATATATATATATATATATATATATATATATTCAATCACAATCAGACTTGATATTTGATATCACCTAAATTTGCGATGACTTGCTGATATCAATAGAGAGGGGGTTCACCTCTCTTTCTCCTCCAACACTCAATATAACAGCCGGGGTATTAGCAAATATCCTCTGCAATGACCTGAAAATACGAAGCAAATGTGAGAAGGGGCCGGAAGTTATTCCGGCGGGTCCCCTCCGACGCTCAAGTCAGGCGAGAGAATATGCAGAGAATATATGCTGTAAGTGAAAGCAATTATAACATTGGTTCTAATCAATACTCCAAACCTGGTATTTATAGGCGGAAACCTAAGAGTAGTATGGCAACAAGGACTATTTCCATGTTTATCCCAATCTTACCCAGATATGTTAAGATCCTGATAATACAATCAAATCCCTGATATTGCTCCGCATATCTAGGACCAGATATCTTGGGGAACTGGTTTCCTTGCTGAGAGCCGGTAGCAACAAGGGAAATGAGGAGAGCTCGGCCTATCAGCACGGGCTCTCAAAAGAGGTCTCGCATCGAGTTACGGGAGGGAAACAGGTAAGGCGAAACAGGTCGGCCAAACAGGTCGGGCCTCGCAAAAGAGCTCGGATGGGTAGGCGAGGTCTCGCCGAAGAATGACGAGTAACATGCCTTGGAGCTAGGTCGGCTCGTCAGGTGGTATCTTCTAGCGGGTATCACAGTCCCCCCTCCCTGTCGAGCTGACGTTGTAGACCAGAAGCTCGTATGTGCTGAGTTATCCTGACGAGCCAATTCTTGAAAATAGCAAAACTTGATTTAGGCGGGAACTAACGGCTACAAAATTTGAATTTTAAATTGAAATTGTGACCGTTGGGCTCCCCTCCCGATTCCCGAGGCTAATCTAGACCGTACAGCGCATCAAGGATCAATGGCCAGGATTCGTTGAGGTCTCCCTATATATATACCACTTCGGGTCCCTCATTATCCACTTTTGCCATTTTCTAAACAGATCGGATCCGACCTCTTTAGCTTGCCATTTTTATTTCTGAAAACTCCTAGGTACGTTTTCTCAGCTGTTTTTGTTACAATGTCTTCACCTCAATTGTTTCCTTCCCCTCTTACTGACGAGGAGCTTAGAGCGGTAGATCAGTACGGCTCATTTTATCCCGAAGGGATTGCCCTTCCTGAGGGAGTTGAGCCCCTTGAAGAAGTGGTGCGCACTGAGGCTCCCCAGGAAGCTGGGACCTCAGCCGAACCCGACCTTCAAGTGACTGAGGTCAGCCCTCCACTTAGATCAGAGTCGCCTCCAGGCAATTATCCTTGGTATGAACTTTATGTTCCTGTCTTGGATGAGTCAGATGAGGCCAAAATACGACAGGTCAGCCAAGCCCCTTCTGATTATGAATTCATCTTCCCTTCTTCTTCTCAACGACCCAACCAACCTCCTCGGGGTTTTTTTACCTTCTACCGCGGTCAGCTAGAAGGGGGTTTACGTTTTCCTCTTCCTGAATTCTTTCAAGAGTTCAGTAGTTTTTATCAGTTAAACCTTGGCCAATTTTCTCCCAACTCCTTCCGAATTTTGTGTAGTCTCGTAGTTATCTTTAAGGCGTTAGGCTTACCTTATGACCACCCCACCCTCTCTTATTTAATGTTATTTCTGTTTTACCGTTCTTGTCATTTTTTTTTGTGGCGGACCAAGCATGTCGTAGCTCGGATTAGCTTAATAATTTACCACGTAATGGCAAACACTAAACAGATAGGACCAAGTTAGATACAGATCGGCCTGGTTTAATAATGTACCAAATAATGTCAAACATTAAACAGCTGGGACCAAGGGTGAAGTAGCTCGGCCTGGTCTAATAATTTACCAATTATTGACAAACATTACCCAACTGGGACCAAGGGCGAAGTAGCTCGGCCTGGCGTAATAATTTTCTGCATAATTGCAAACATTAAACAGCTGGGACCAAGGGTGAAGTAGCTCGGCCTGGTCTAATAATTTACCAATTATTGACAAACATTACCCAACTGGGACCAAGGGCGAAGTAGCTCGGCCTGGCGTAATAATTTTCTGCATAATTGCAAACATTAAACAGCTGGGACCAAGGGTGAAGTAGCTCGGCCTGGTTTACCAATTATTGACAAACATAACACAGCTGGGACCTTGAGCGACATAGCTCGGCTGGGTCTAATAATTTACCAATTATTAACAAACATTACCCAGCTGGGACCAAGGGCGATGCAGCTCGGCCTGGCGTAATAATTCACCGCATAATTGCAAACATTAAACAGCTGGGACCAAGGGTGAAGTAGCTTGGCCTGGTCTAATAATTTACCAATTATTGACAAACATTACACAGCTGGGACCAAGGGTGAAGTAGCTCGGCCTGGTCTAATAATTTACCAATGCTCCTGAGGCAGGTTGCACACCCATGCTCCTGGCGTGACCAGGGCTGAGCTCGTGCTTGCACACCCATGCTCCTGGCGTGACCAGGGCTGAGCTCGTTCTTGCACACCCATGCTCCTGGCGTGACCAGGGCTGAGCTCGTGCTTCTGAGGTTGGTTGCACACCCATGCTCCTGGCGTGACCAGGGCTGAGCTCGTGCTTGCACACCCATGCTCCTGGCGTGACCAGGGCTGAGCTCGTGCTTCTGAGGTTGGTTGCACACCCATGCTCTTGGCGTGACCAGGGCTGAGCTCGTGCTTGCACACCCATGCTCCTGGCGTGACCAGGGCTGAGCTCGTGCTCCTCAGGTAGGTTGAAAAACCCTTTTCCTGGTTGTACAATATCTGGCAAAAATTATAAAACTTTGTATAATAAAAGAGTATATTGTCCAAAAACAAAAACAATCTTCGCTAAAATTTAAAGAGCTGAACTAAGAATAATATTTTCGGAGATGGTAAGCGTTCCATGGTCTTTTCAACATCTTCCCATCAGGATCTTCTAGGTAGTAAGCTCCTGAGCTTAGCTTTTCAACAATCTTGAAGGGACCCTCCCATTTAGGGTCAAGCTTGCCCACTTGAACCTCTTGCACCTTTCTTAGTACGAGATCACCGACCTGGAAAGTTTTCTGGATGACTCGTCTGTTGTACATCCGCGTCACACGATTGCGGTAGGCTTCCATTCTGATGGCCGCAGCCTCCCTTACTTCTTCAATCAGGTCCAGGTCAGCAGCTCTTCTATCGCTGTTTTGTTCGTCATAGAAATGCACTCTTGATGATTCCGCTCCAATTTCAGCTGGGAGTACCGCTTCATTTCCGTAGACCATAATGAATGGGGTTTCACCTGTTCCCGTTCTTGGTGTAGTTCGATACGACCATAGAACATTAGGTAGTTCTTCAACCCAATTTCCCTTAGCTTTTCCCAACCTAGCTTTGATGCTTTGCACGAGAGACCTGTTGGTAACTTCTACCTGGCCATTGCTCTGAGGGTATGCAACGGAAGTGAAAGCCTGATGGATTTTTAATTCTTCACACCATGCCCTGAGCAAAGCTCCTTGGAATTGCCTTCCATTGTCCGAGATGATCTTCCGCGGGACACCAAATCGGCAAACAATATTTTTCCAGATGAAGTTGAAGACCTCTTTCTCAGTGATTCTGGCTAGTGGCTCTGCTTCCACCCATTTAGAGAAGTAATCAATGGCAACAATCAGAAATTTCTTCTGAGCTTTACCTGTTGGAAAAGGTCCTACTATATCAATGCCCCACTGATCAAATGGGCATGCCGCCACAATAGCTTTCATCATCATAGCTGGATGATGCTGGAGCCTGGAGTGTCTTTGACAACTATCACATGTTATAACCATAGCAGCCGAATCCTTCTGAATCGTAGGCCAGAAATATCCGGCTAGGAGCACCTTCTTAGCCAAGAAATACGATCCTAGGTGATTTCCGCAGCACCCCTCATGAATTTCCCTTAATACGTAGTCTGACTCTTTCGGACCCAAACAACGCAGAAGTGGTTGGGCAAAAGACCTCTTGTACAGGACGCCCTCAATGAGTATGAATCTCTGACTCCTTTTTTTGAGTCTATATGCTTTTTTGGTATCAGAAGGGAGCTTGGCATTGGTAAGATAGTCTAAGAGCTCTTGTCTCCAATCATTCTCTTCCACGGATTCAGATGGGACGTCCTGACTAGGAGTCAACTCAATTTGAAACACCACGTCTCTATCTTGCCAAGCGCGGAGAGCACTAGCCATTCTTGCCAAACTGTCGGCCTTTCTATTCTCCTCTCTTGGGATCTGTTTGAATGCTACCTCTAGAAATCCCTCCTTTATTTTTTCTATGGTACTTGCATAATGGATTAGCTTCTCGTTTCTAACCTCATAGGCGCCATTCATTTGTTGGGCTACCAGCTGTGAGTCAGAGAAGACATGTATACGCTTAGCTCCAACATTTCGAGCAGCCCTTAATCCAGTCAATACTGCCTCATACTCTGCTTCATTGTTGGAAGCTCGGAAATCCAACCGAACTGCCAAACATACTTCTTCTCCGGTAGGAGAGATCAGCACAACCCCAATCCCACTTCCCTCGTTACAAGAAGAACCATCTACAAATGCTTTCCATAATTCTTCTTTTTCGGGATGTACAGTCTCCGCAATAAAATCTGCTAAGGCCTGAGCTTTGATAGCTGTGCGTGGCTCATACTGTATATCATACTCACCTAGTTCAGTTGTCCATTTAACAAGTCGTCCAGAGACATCCGCGCGACTGAGTATTTTTCCCAGGGAACTGTTTGTTAGCACTGTTATAGGATGGGATAGGAAGTAAGGCCTGAGTCTCCTAGCTGTGATGATCAACATTAGAGCCAACTTCTCGATCTCCTGATACCTCAGCTCCGCATCCTTCAAGGCATGAGATAAGTAATATATCGGCTGCTGTTCTGATTCCCTTTCTTTGACGAGAACCGAGCTGATTGCTTCCTCAGTCGCTGATAGGTAGACGTATAGCCTCTCTGCCTGCATAGGCTTGGCCAAAATTGGAAGTTCAGCTAAGTATTTTTTCAATTCTTCAAATGCTTCCCCACATTTTTCGTCCCAATCAAATTTCCCAGCCTTCCGGAGTATCTTAAAAAAGGGGAGACTTCTATGAGCTGATCTAGAAATAAATCGTGATAAAGAAACGATTTTTCCAGCCAAGCGTTGCACCTCTTGAAGGTTCTTCGGCGGAGACATCTCACAGATAGCTCTCACCTTTTCTGGATTAGCTTCAATCCCCCCTTTCGGTCACTATATAGCCTAGAAATTTCCCGCTTTTTACCCCGAATACACATTTCTGAGGGTTTAACTTTAACCCGTAAGACCTAAGGGTGGAGAAAGTCTCAGTCAGATCGGCAATGAGATCGGTGCCACTTTTTGATTTTACAAGAATGTCGTCCACATATACTTCCACATTGCGGCCTAGCTGTTTTGAGAACACCTTGTCCATCAAACGCTGGTAAGTAGCTCCTGCATTCTTGAGCCCGAAGGTTATAACAACATAGCAAAAAGTCCCATCTGACGTGACAAAACTGACTTTATCTTGATCTTCTCTAGCCAGAGGAATCTGATGATATCCCTGGTAGGCATCCATTAAGCACAAGTACTGATGTCCTGCTGTTGAATCAACCATCTGATCAATCCTTGGTAATGGGTAACAATCCTTCGGACATGCCTTATTAAGATCTCTGAAGTCTATACACATCCTCCACTTTCCAGAGCTCTTTGGTACTAAGACCACATTTGAGAGCCATGTTGGAAATTGTATTTCTCGAATTTGACCTGCCCGAAGGAGCTCCTCCACCTGCTCTCTTATGACCTTATCCTTTTCAGGTCCAAAATGTCTTTTCTTCTGTTTTACAGGTTGGACTCCCGAGAGCACATTCAAATGATGTTCTAGTACGTCTGGTCTAATTCCTCTTAGATCTCGAGCACTCCAGGCAAAGATATCCTCATTTTTAATTAAACATGAAATGAGATCGGCTCTAATGTTTATTTCCAAGTCCTTGGCTATTTTTACTTTTTGATCAGTAGAGACGAGCTCAATTATTTCAGGTTCTTCATCCAAGCTGTTGGGAATGCCTTTGTCTTTAGGAACACTATACCCAGCTCTTTCAATACAACCGACCTCCCGGCGAGCTCGCTTCACGTCTTCCTTTACTTCGTCCACGTAACATCTGCGGGCTGTTTTCTGGTCACCACAAAGAACCCCAACTTCTCTACCCACTGGGAATTTTAATTTCTGATGATAGGTAGAAGCTACCGCCTTGAAGTCCTTCATTGCAGGTCGGCCTAAGATTGCATTGTACGATGATGGTGCTTCTACCACAGTGAAATTAACCATCTTTGTTATGCGAGACATCCCATGACCAAGAGATAAGGGCAAGTTGATCTGTCCAAGCGGTTGAATTGCGTGCCCGGTGAACCCATACAGAGGAGTTGCAATGTGTTCATATTTTGACCCCTCTATCTGCATCTTTTCTAAAGTATCTTTAAATAAGACATTGACTGAGCTCCCAGTATCAATGAAGATCCTTGCTACGTCATAATTAGCTATGGTTACGGTCACGACTAGGGCATCATTGTGTGGAGTTGCAACTCCTCTCAGATCATTAGGTCCGAAGCTTATGACAGGCTCATCCCTTTCAATTAACTCTTCTGATACTTCGAAATTTTCCATTCTTCTAATATGACTTTTCCGAGCTCTGCCCGAGTCTCCATCCGTGGGTCCCCCTGAGATCATATTAATAGTTCCTCGGGTAGGATTATTATCCACATGTTCGACCTTTCTCCTTTGATTACCTGTTTCTTTAGGAGCGATACCCCTTTCACGGGACCTGGTTCGGCCCCTATATGGTGTCTTTTCTCTTCTTTTTCCTCGGTACCGGCTTCTACCCTGTCCTTTCTGAGAAGGTTCCTGCTTCCTTGTTAGCAGAGTTTTTATTTCAGAGTCTCTTCTGATGATTCTTTCTACCTCATCTTCAAGCTTCTGGCACTCATTCGTTATATGACCGTACTCTCTATGGAATTCACAATACTTATCAGAAATAGGCGTACGGGACCCATTATCCAACTTCCTGGGTCTTTCTAGTTTCTTTCTATCATCACATATTTCCATAGCTCTTTCCAAGCTCATGGATAGAGGTATGCGTGATGCAAATTGACTTCTAGTTCGACCACTTTCATCAGCCCTGTCAACAGTTCTTTTCTTACTTAACTCTAACTTATCCTTCTTCTCTGATGGCCGCAGATCAACCCTTCTCTGTCTCTGAGCATCTTCTAGATTGATATACTTTTCAGCTCTTCCCAGAAGTTCGTCATAACTTCTAGGAGTTTTCTTTACCAGGGATTTAAAGAACTCTCCTGCCTTAAGCCCTTGTGTAAAGGCATTAAGGACATCCATCGTTGCAGTGGGGACCTCTAAGGCTACCCCGTTAAAGCGTTGTACGAACTCCCTCAAGGACTCCTGTTCATTCTGCTTGGTAGTGAACAGGCTCAAAGAAGTTTTTTGATACCTCTTACTGCTGGCATACTGGTTTAGAAAGGCAGAACTGAACTCCTCAAAGCAGCTTACAGTGTTTGGTTTAAGTAAATTAAACCACTGTTGCGCCGATCTAACCAGGGTGGTAAGGAAAACACGGCATTTGATCCCATCAGAATACCTATGCAACAGAGCAGCATTCTCAAATCTTCCAAGATGCTCTTCAGGGTCTGTGCTTCCATCATATTCTCCCACTGCAGGCTGTCTGAAATTTGGCGGGAGTTCCTCTCTTAGAATATTTAGGGAGAATGGACTTTCTCTCCTAGCCACTGGAGTTCGGCCACCAAGATGCTGAGCCAATCGCCTTATCTCTCCCCATACAGCCTCCATTGGATCTATTAGCGGAGGCTCTACTTGTGTATCTACCACAGCACTGGCTACCCTATTGTTTTCACGGACCTGTTCTGGCTGAACAGGCGAAGGCGCCTGATTTGTTTGAGAAGGCGATGGAGGTTGATTAGATTCCGTTGGTGGCGGAACCTGGTGTTGGAAAAGAGTATTTTGCATGGTCTGACTGATGAATTGTGCCAGTTGCTCCATAGTCATATCTCCCACCTTCATAACAGATGGAGGTGCCTGATCTTCCTGCTGTGGAGGAACATCTTGATTTTCCACACTGGGATTTAATCTTTCTTCCTGATTCCTCCTGACTCCACGCCCACGTCCACGTCGTCCAGCCATATCAACGTCTTCAATTCAGTAAATAGTTCCCACAGACGGCGCCAATTGATATCACCTAAATTTGCGATGACTTGCTGATATCAATAGAGAGGGGGTTCACCTCTCTTTCTCCTCCAACACTCAATATAACAGCCGGGTATTAGCAAATATCCTCTGCAATGACCTGAAAATACGAAGCAAATGTGAGAAGGGGCCGGAAGTTATTCCGGCGGGTCCCCTCCGACGCTCAAGTCAGGCGAGAGAATATGAAGAGAATATATGCTGTAAGTGAAAGCAATTATAACATTGGTTCTAATCAATACTCCAAACCTGGTATTTATAGGCGGAAACCTAAGAGTAGTATGGCAACAATGACTCTTTCCATGTTTATCCCAATCTTACCCAGATATGTTAAGATCCTGATAATACAATCAAATCCCTGATATTGCTCCGCATATCTAGGACCAGATATCTTGGGGAACTGGTTTCCTTGCTGAGAGCCGGTAGCAACAAGGGAAATGAGGAGAGCTCGGCCTATCAGCACGGGCTCTCAAAAGAGGTCTCGCATCGAGTTACGGGAGGGAAACAGGTAAGGCGAAACAGGTCGGCCAAACAGGTCGGGCCTCGCAAAAGAGCTCGGATGGGTAGGCGAGGTCTCGCCGAAGAATGACGAGTAACATGCCTTGGAGCTAGGTCGGCTCGTCAGGTGGTATCTTCTAGCAGGTATCAATATTTATGCCATAATTATCGATTATAAATTATATAATTTTATTTGGGCAGTGTATTATATTTCTCCCCCCTTTAAATAATTTCAACCCTGAAATTAAATACGTACTTCACCCATATATACATACAGATTACATAATTGTATGCCTCAGTCTGTATAATACATGTGATTGATCTAGCTTATCGTCCAGAATATTGGTACGTGAAAATCGAATGATGACTGAAGTTCAAGATTCAGTAATAGATGCAGTCCACAATGAAGCGTAAATCACCCTTCAGATTCCCCAACCCATACACTATCTACTATAACTGGCATTGACAAATGAGTCTTTCAAAACTCAACACTTGACATCAATCATCCTTCAATTTCGTTATAATTATCAAATTTTATTTCGGCGGAATACAAAATTAATTTTCATCTCAATTTTATATAACATCAACATTAACTCTCACATATATAAAAATCACAATTACTTTGCAGTATATACTTTATTGAGTTTCATCTTTAAGGAATATACAGTCATCGTGCGTACATTTGTTTCTCTATATGACACAAGTCAACATCGAAATGATATTATACTCTTCTCGTTACATATTGATATAAACATGCATCCCCAGATATCATTGTCACATTATTTTTGTTTCATTTTAAGTTTCACCGAATAAAACAATCGGTAAATCAATCAATCATCATCAATATATACTTACAATACTAGTCATTCATCGAAGAATCATATGTGTATAATAAAATTATAACACCGGGCCACCATCATTACCTTATAAAACATTACGTGTGTCTCTGTAACATTCAGCATTGAATGAAAGCATCATAATATTGTACATCGTCGTATAACTTCTGTGGGATCTAACAGTATTCATGTGTTCTTAAACATCAATTTCACAAGACATTATCGCTCGTCAATTATCATAGATGCATATTCACAATTTGTACATATCGTCAGTCACTACTATCGATATCAAAGAATCATAAATCGTCGAATGTGGATATTCTTGCAGCACGACTATTCATACTTTACATTGCTCATCATGTTTTGTTATATTATCATTGGCAAGATCATTAATCATCATAACTAGCATTGTTATGAGTCATGGAATAAAATCATAACCTCATAAATTTTCGTACATCACTAAGTTGTATGTCTCCACATACATGTGTTATTACATTCACCAAAATCAATTTCATACATTATCATTATAGCATATCATATCAGTCAGTAATCCAGCAATATACAACGTTAACATACTATCACAGAAACAGGCATCACCCCCAAAATAATCATCATTTCATCAATAGATATCGATATAACGGTGTCAACACTAGCTATACCCAGTCGTTGTATCACCATTGCAACGATAACAAATGAAAACACATCTCATCACCAACTATATCCACAAATGATTCCACATGTACAGTTAATCATCACAATATGATATAAATCAATACAGATCATCACATAATCATATGTTACACAAAATGTAACTTTTTATCTGGATTCCGCATTTTCTATCAACATTCATACATCTTATAAGTGTGATTTTTACACTTATTTTGCTATGAATTTATGTATTTTATATGGATTCTTGGGCGATTTTACGTTTTTTGGTATATTTTCATTGATTTCTGGAATCTAGGTCCAAGTGCATAAAAGTGGAGGAAACAAGCTAAAATTGTTGAAAAATGACAAAAGCAAGCGAACACGTTGAAAGAATGACCGAAATCTCGAGATTGAAGGATTTGAACTCCGCGATCGATCGACAGCATTACCGCGATCGATCGACAGCATTACCGCGATCGATCGCGGAGCTGTGTATTCTGAAGACCAAATTTAATCAACTGGCGATTTATCGCCAGGAAGTCAACGATCGATCGCGATGATCCAGTACATTTTGGCGATCGATCACCCAATGACCGCGATCGATCGCGACTACGCATGCTTTGAAAAAAAATAGAATATTCTGTCGATCGATCGACAATTCACCGCGATCGATCGCCAGACGCGAAAAAATCGAGATTTTGTTTCCTGTTGGGTAATTTGTGTCCAACAATTGGTAAACTCCACCACTATAAAAGGATGAACTTGGACTACTTCAAAGGACTTTTGCTCAGTTTTATACCCTATAATACAGCCTCCACCTCCATTCAACCTCAAGCCATTGAAGAGCATGATGGAATCAAAGAGACGAGACGACGCAACGAAACAATGAGTCGACGCCTAGCATCTTTAGTATTTCTAAACTATTGTTGTTGTTTATGTTCGGATTTTAGAATGTTTGATTTGTTGCTAAACAAGTTTTTGCATTCATATTTGATGATGGTAATTGGCTAATTTAATTATCAAGACTAGGGGATCCCTTGTATGAACCCATGATTCAAGTTTGAGTTTTTGATTGATTTTTCTACAATTCTTTAAGTGTGATTATGTTTGTAATGCTTTTCAAGGATTAGCTACCTTTGATTTGATATTAGTAATTATAATTGACTTGACAATATGATATTATAATTTGACAAGATAATTCATACCATGAGTTTTAGATTGAAACTGACCACGTAAAATCTAGCACACGTGTGATAGCTATAGATCTACCAAGATCAAAAGCTAGAAGTTTTCATAGAGCATATTTGCAATATTGAATGTTAAATGAGTGCATGACAATTGACTTGTTACATTTTAATATTAGGTTCAATATAGGTTTGACCAAAGTATATTGGATAACATGGAAAAACTCATCACCTTAGAACGTAGAATTTGAAGTCTTAACTAATAGGAGTCTTGTGTGGAATTACATGGGTAAACCAAAGTTTTGATATTCGTCTCTATTGATTTTCGTCGCTTTTCATCGCTAGTTTTTTGATTTGTCTAATTTTTTGGGTTTATTTTAATTAAGTTTCACTCAATAATCGTATGCTTAATATAGTTAGGCTAATTAATATTGGCAATTGCTACTAGTCCCTTTCGGTACGACATCCCTACGTTTCATATCATTATATTAAAACTTGATACTGTGCACTTGCGGTAGAAAATCGCTATACTGGATTTTTCTGTTTAAATAAATAGCAATCAAGTTTTTGAGTGATATTTATGTGTCGCTACACTAGATTTTTCTGTTTAATTAAATAGCGATCAAGTATTTGGCAGTGATATTTACGTGATAATTATCGATTATAAATTATATAATTTTCTTTGGGCAGTGCATTATAGCTGCATGATAGCATTTATCGTGTATGCCCAATTAACTCTTCTCAGTTAATAACAATATAAGAATGTAGTAGCGTGAGTAGAGATCAATCCCACGAGAAATTATGTACTTTTGTGTTAACATAAGCAAAACGAATAAAAATGGAGTTTTGAAAATGATTTGATTACTACCATGAACTATAAAACTAAAAAGTATGAATTAAACTACTATGAACAAAAATAAGATGAGTTAAATTATGATAGAAATGTGATTCTTAGCATTCGGTTGACTTTACAAATTGATTTACTATCTCGATCATCGATTTTTCACACAAGAATCAACTTTCATATAAATATTCATCATTGGACATTCAATTCCTAAATTAAATTCATATCTCACCTTATTTTCAGTTAAGTAACCCAAATGTTCTAGTTTAACCCTTGATAATCAATCAATCAAAATATAAGCGGTTAAAATTTATACCGATTGTCAGGATCGATTCCGGGGGTGGGTTGTCATTCCACACCCGAGTTCAACCAACTTGAGCTTCAATAGCTCGTGTTCTTGAAATTATTGCACCGAGAGATTATATAGAGTTCGGTTACAAAACCGAGCGGAAGACACTCGACATAACCCGCTCTATAACCGATTAAACATTTGAAAGGCTTTTTAAAGATATGTAATTAAAGTAAATAAATAAGCATTTGTTTATGGAAGTTCGAAGGTGGTGTAATCCTTCTACGTCTCCCCTTCTTCCACCTCATGGAAGGATTCCACTAGAAGATTTTGATTTATACAATCCCGTTGTACAAACCCGATCCAGTTGGGAATACCCATCCAACTAGAACTCCTAGCAACTCAACTATGTATGTTCTTTAATGTCTCACATACAAAGACCTCTCATCTGTTGTGATAAATCATCAACCGTTACAATGGTATTCACTCTTCTATTAAGCTCTCAAATACAATGAATAGAGTAAATACAAAGGCACAAATGATCTCTAACTAGATCTGATACAGCAAGGTAAGAGGTGCCAAAGGTTTGAGGAGTGCTCTTCATTTAGCATCTTTTGTCTTTTAAGTTCCTCAATTGGATCCCAAGTGGGTTTGCTTTGGAAGGCTTGGATTGATCTTCAATCAGCTGTTATTGAGCTTCCAAATCATGTATATATAGCCCCAAGTAATGATATATACGTTAGACACAAGAATATGCCCGTTGGAAAAGGTTCTGCACCATTCCCGAGCTTGCAACGGTCATATTCTGGTTTCTGGGCTCTTTGTATTTCGGACCAGACTGGTCGGATCAGCTTGGGCAGATCAGTCTGGCCGGATCAGTCTGGCCAGATCAGCTTGGGAAGATCAGTCTTGTCTGGATCAGTCTGGGCAGATCAGTCTGGTCCGGATCAGTCTGGACAATCAGCTTGATACAAAACAGATTGATAAACTTGCTCTTCTGATCTGTTGTTTGTAGCTCTTGATTCTTTGATTTCTGGGCAAAGTGATCTACATGAACGTTGTATCCCTTTCTCTTAGCTTTCCACACAATCAAGAATCGCTCGATTTCGAGTTCGTATGAGAGAGTTATGCTCGAAATACGAGGCGATGCTCATGCTGTCTGTTTGCTGGATGCAACAGCATATAGGGTGACCTGCAGAAGCTTTTTGGCCATCTTAACGTCCGATTCAGTCTTTGACTTTCAAATATGACTTATAGATCTTTGTCTTAGCTTTCCAACCCATACTGAATCGTTCCGTTTCGATAAGCGAGCTAAGAGTTATGTCCACCAGACTGACAGTCGCTTGCTGTAACAGCTTGTTGTTTCTTCGATGTACAGCTCGATCTTGCAGGCGTCTTTTCTGCTTGATAACATTTGAACTATCCGATCTGTTCTGAAATATAACTTTTAGTATTTTGAGTTGGCTGTTCAATCTCTTTGGAAGCACGCCATTTCGATATCCGAGCTATTAGATATGATCGAAACAATCCGCTCTGCCAGGATTTCAGACTTGGTCCGGCTTGATATTTTCAAGCTACTTCTTTGTAATTCATCAAGCTCTTAATTATGATCTATGAACTGCACACTTGATGAAATATGTTAGCAACACAATAACAAGTTTTGTTAACATCAAAACCAAGATTATTCGCGTTTTCAAAACCCAACACCGATGATAGCATTAAAAACTAGTGAGATTGATGAAGCTAAACAACATAATCCAAGCGTCTATATATTTAATGTAGTCAAACATTTTTCCTAAGAATTTAACAAACTCACAAGCGAAAAATTATTAATCTTAGTTGCTTCATAAATTTGAGGGATCAAACGAGTCTGTATTTGATAGTTATTTAGCATTAGATTTCATGAAAAACAACTAGGTGATCTAATAATCAAACATAACAATCATTGAAAGATAGACATAAAAACTCTTGATACTCAACAAAATCGATAATTAAGAATGTATTCCCACGAGAATCATAAACTCCAATGTATTTTCTTATTTAATTAAGAATAAAAAAGAAGTTCATCTACTCATAATAAAAGCAAAACATTATAAATTTATCTTAGAAAGTATAAGAACAAACTAGACAAACTATGTATATCATCACTTGTCGAGGTTGTCACGCCCGCCTTCGCTTCGATATTCGTAGTCGCCTTCAAAACTGTGATGGAATATCAAATATTGGTCTAAAATCTTATATTTGGGGTGTGAAAAGGATGTATGAAGGTTTGGAAGTCGTGGGGTATAAGTATGAGGAGAAGAAAGGATTTAGAATCCTAGTAGGATGTAAATAAATTATGTTTCAAAAATTTCTCGGTCTCGTCGGCAATCGTATCTATATTTCTGGCGATCAGTTGTGGCAGAGCCTTTCAAATTTCTTCAGCTGGTATTTGATTGCTCATTTTCTGGGGATCGATCGCTACTATTTATTGTTGCTTGAGTTGTCTGTCTCTTGCGAACGATCTCTATATTTCTGGCGACCGATCTCCCTCTTCAAGTTCTTTTTACCCACTTTTCTTGATTTACTTTCATTCCTCATTATCTATATTCCATTCCTTGATATTAATTCATCATTATTAACTCATTTTCTTTGTTTCCACCTACATTCAAGTAAATATACTATTAGGTAGCATATGCACCAAATTATCTATCAAAACATACCAGATTGTAGACAATTAAACACAATAGATGTGTCTATTTCTAGGCATATCACTATACCCTAAATTTCCACACCCCTTCAAGTGAATCATACGAAACAAACTCAGCTCTTATTTCTTCCGTTTTCTTGATCGACGTCACTTTATACCCGTGAACATGCTTGCCATCGGTGTAATGAGTCCCTGTTTTTCATAGGCAGAAGCTCCTCCCAGCCGAATTTTGGAATCTGGCTGCTTTGATACCACTTAAATGTCACGTCTCCAACCTAGAACATATGGCACCAACTTTAATCCAAATTTAACAATTCGAAATCAACAAGGCTTGGTGTTACGGAAATATTAAACCAATCTTTTCATCCCATAAAATGGAAATATATTATCTTTGCAACTCGAAAACAACAACGGAAAATATATATTCGTTTCTAATGGAATAAAATATACAGCAGTAGAATCAAACTTAAACTATTAAACAACATCAGGAACTTCGTCTTAACGGGCGGAATAATATCCAACATGGTTATGTGTGATTTTACCTATGAAAAGTCAATCAGTTCTACCTATGCATCAGCTCTACCTACGCATTTGCATCAGCTCTACCTACACAATGCCATAAGTTCTGCTTATCAAAACAACTCTAAGGAAGACTTGGTAAATCCCACTAAATGCCAGTTACAAATTATAGTAATGGATGTTTCAGTTACGAAAATCTGAAGAGAGTGGCATTGAAGTGAAATCATGGGAAGTTAATGGAGATTATGAGTTGTAACTCCTGATCTTTCCCCATCTATTCATTGTCCTTTTTCAACCAATACTCAAATAATTTCTGGAATTATCTGTAAGTTGGATTTTGTATAATAGTATTCATTTCGAAGTAAAATTGTACGTATGTGTTAAAATTCAATCGCATAGAAGTTATGTGATTTCTGAAATTTCGAGACAACAAGGAAATAAGTGTCTAGGAGCAAAGTGCTACGTGTATGAGGTCACCACTTGAATCTATATAAACACCTTTGATTTCTTGATGTTAATGGATCCATGTTTAAGATCTGTGCATTTTGAATCTGATATATCTGTTCTGTTATGTTGCAAATATGTGTTATCTCGATCTGCTCTGTTATGGTATTATGAATGTAAATATGTATGTTTTAACGATATTCGATTGGCCCACTTGCTGAGTGTTTATCCAAGTACTCACCCTTACGTCCCTCCCCAGATAAAAGTGAGCCTGAGACTGAAGACGTGAACAATACCAGTTCTGGGGTTGATGAACCAATACTGATATTGAAGAGTCAACAACTGCTGTTTTTATTATTTCGATTAGTTTACGCCTCCGCAATTGTTTTAGTTTTTATCAATTGTAAATCAGTCTTGTAAACTCATCAGTTCAGTTGTAAGAACATTATTTTTTATGGAATGAAAATAATGGTTATTTGAATCTATATCCGAGGCTTGTTGTTTTCGAATTTTAATTTGAAGTAACGTCGGTGTCATTGATCCCGATTTTGGGGCGTGACAAGTGATATGAGAGTCGCTCAACAAGTGAGGGCACCAATCATCTCAGTTTTGAAAACCATACACATATAAAAATATTTTTTGACAGAACTTTGGGCATAATAGAAATCAGAAATCAATATACTGAATATTTTGTGTTGTCCTTATTCTGAATGAGGGCTAGGAATTTTATCGGTGTATTTTTGTGGATATTCTTGGTTTTCATGGCAGTGTAATGGCTACCATAATTTGTCATAAACCAAGCTCCCTTTGGCATTCCATCTTCTTGCAATGGAAGGGAATATGAAATTGGTTGATGGGCTTCACAGATTCCAGCAAATATATATTTCCAAAATATATTATTTGTATTTTAGTTTATGAGGATGTTGTTCTTGTATTGAGTTTTTATATAGTAGTTTTTTTTTCCAGATGATATTTTTTGGAGTTAAGTTGGGTAATCTATTTTGTTTTAAGAATTTGTGTTAGTTTGTAATTATTTCATGGATAGAATAATTAAGGGTGATTTTTAAAAGATTTTGAAACCTAACCTTAGAAATTTTGTTCTTAAATGCACCTCTCCTCGTGTGGGAATAATTCTAACCTTGGGGGAGGTCATGCATTAAAAAAAAAATTAAGCTCAGTTTGTTAACTGCCTCGATACAAGAAAATCTAATTAATAGCTGAATAAGATAATTAAACTTCCAGAAATGTAAAAGAGACGAACATAACATTTCATTTCAAGAACCAACAAACCTGGAAAAATGTTACAAATGATTTAAAGAATGGTAGATTTACAGAAACCTGGAAAAATGTTACAAATGGTTTTGCATAAAGCCTCACTCAGAAACAAACTCTGATTGCCAAATAGCATCCACACAGCAGCAAATGCAGAAAATTCTTTCAAGAATCAATCAAAACGAACTCTAAAAATCGAAATAAATGTAGACTAGAAGTGCTGCACCCTGAATTTCCACACCCCTTCAACCGGATCATACGAAACAAACTGAGCTCCTATTTCTTCTGTTCTCTTGAACACCATAGCTCTATACCTGTGAACCTGCTTGCCATCGGTGTATTGAGTCCCCGTTTTTTTATCAATGCATTTGACATTAAGTAGTGTAACCTCAGCAGGTTTATTCAGGCTTTCCCCCACTGGAGGCTTATCAAGATCATTTAGATAAATGATCACTTCACGTTTGTTAAACTGGATGATTGATTCAAGATCAAGATAGCGAACATCTGTTTCCCCCAAAAACTTGATGCTTCCATAATCCCGCCTTCCCACCACAAAATCACGCACGTGGCTGCAAAATCCTGGTTCTGCCCTTTCATTTTCTGCCAGCAAGTCGATTGGAGGTTCGGTGTAATAGTCTCCATCTCTGAGCTTTGGAAGGAGTGGCAATAAATCATCCAAGTGTTCCTCTTCGAAGGAAATTTCATACGCCGCCTCAGGGGAGGTCGCCTCTGGTTGGATGGAAGAAGTTGCAAAAGCCTTGTTTTCAGAACTTTTTGCGCCTGAAATTATACATATAAAATATTGAGAACTAGAGTGCAATCTAGGAAAAAAAACATTCGGGATAGGAACATAAGTAATTAAGTTAATTGGCATCTTTATGTCACTAACTCTCCGAATAGTTTGAACTTTTTATTCAACACTAAAAAATTTGAGCTCCTTCATTCAACAAAGAAGAAAGGATGGGTTTCTTTTGATCTGTTGACAACATACAATCAATTCAAGTTTTCCATTAATTGAAATAAAAAAAGTAGGCTGAAATGTTTATTTCTTAAAATTATAGTTGATGTTATGGTGCGAGTGGATCAATACTATGATTCGAGATCATTCTGAGGTTCCAGTAATACTGCATTATGGGGTCTCTTCAGCAGATTTTAATAACTAGAATTCAGTGCCGATAACTTGAAAGTGTTGCTCTAGCTCAAGAATCATGTGATTCTGGTCATGCAAGTATCAGATTGAATTCCGGAAAGAATGACACTGAAGATCACCATATACCAAGAAAGTCTAATTGAAGACTTACCGTTGTCACGAGTAGTAAGAGGTGTATTCTCTTTCAAAGATGACCAGTTTGAAACCCAAGATCTTGGGTTCATCCGTGGCATCAAAGGTGCTACCACACAAGGTTTGTCTTCTGTATCACCGAAAAATGGCACCTGCAACAAAAAATAATCATCATATACGAAGAAAGAACTATCAAACACAGTATAGACAAGTATTCTGTGATAAGAAATCAAAAAGGATGGGACCAAATATCACAAAATGATGATGCACCATAAAAATTCTCACCTTAAGCTTCTTGCTTCCAGAATTGTGTCTTTGAGCAGGATGATACCTCTTGTGTCTCGAGGACAAATGCCGGATTCTCAATTGGGGTCCCTTTCTGACGGCTGAAGGATTATTTGAAACCTGCACTCATGCATTCGAATATAAATGTTGAAATTTACTAGAAAATCCACATCATTCAGATCATTCATGTTCATGAAACTATGAATTAGTTGGTGAATCGAAAGACTTACAGGTATGTTTGAAATTCCAGTTTGTATGGATATTCTTGAATTGGGTTGGAAATTTGATATATTTACTTCGATTTGTGGGCCAAAAGGATTTTGGATACATGATAGCTGCTCGTTCCCAGTGCTTGATGATACATACCTTTTAACATTCAGAATTACAACGAATACATAAATACCAAACAATGCGTTTGTGCATTCAAGAATTTCAAGAAAAGCATAAAACTTTAGCGGATAAGTATATGACGCTTACTGTTGTACGCTGACGTTCTGACCATCGGCCTGTGAAACCTTTGTAAAGGCAGTTTGCTCTGAATAAAGGAGAATAAGAGTAAAAACAAGTCACATAAATGAAATGCCAAGTGATCTTCGAAAATGAATGACATGCTTAGAATATCCGCTTACCTAATGATGTCTCATTCAGATTGCTAATAGATGGGAAATTTACGTTCGGAACAGTTTGTCTATTCGATGAAGCATTCAGAAAAGAGAAAGGACCTAATGCCTTTTCCAAGGCAGACAATATGGATGGTGAGAATGTGAATGTAGGCTCACTTTTGCTGAACAGGGGAAAAGTTAGGACTGCAGATGATTTGGGCAATGGACAATTAGTGGACGTCGTTGACTGATTATTCGGATTTAAAGAGGAGAATGGATTTATAGATAATGTAAAAGAAGGCATGGAGGACGTGACAGAGTTTTGAGGGTTGAAAGGCAGATTGTACGAATGGCGTAAATGTGAATGTTGGCTCGCTTGATGAAATTGTGTTAAAAGGAGAAGTGAAAGTTTTTGATAATGAGGGGAGAGAATTACTGGCTGTCATTGACTGAGTGACGGGATTTAATGAAGATAACGGATTTGGAGTTTGGTAAGGTGCAGTGGTAGTAGATGTTATGGTGCTTTGAGATTGTAAAGTAGACCGCATAGCTGGCGAGAATGCAAATGATTGTTTGTTTGAGGAAATTGTATTAAAAGGTGAAGTGGATGTTGAGGAAAAAGGCATGAACGGATGATTATTGGAAGGAATTTGCTGACAACCAGGATTAATTGAGAGAATGAATTAAAAGTCGGGGTAAATGAAGAAATAGAAGATGCTACAGTGCTTTGAGGTTGAAAGGAATGTGACTGAGGGGAGAATGTGTAGGGGGGAGGAGAAAAGGTATTTGCTGGTTTGGCAAGTGTTGGAGCAGCGGATGCAACAGAAAAGTTGAATGCTTTTGGGCGACTAAAGATGTTTTCTTTTGTATCAAAATGCTTGAAACCAGATTGACCACTCCAAAATGCGTTCCCACCTGTCGAAACAAACATAGTTAGAACTTTTCTTTTTCACGAAATACGAACAAGAACAACATATGACCGGCGAGAAGCTTAAAAATTTACCCTTAGTATGCAACTCATAATCCTCCATCCTCAACTCTTCGTGACTTTTATCACTATAAATAGGCATTGCAGAAATGGACTGCATTTTCTCAAGAGAATTCCCACTCTTGGCACCATTGCTTTCACGTGTTGCAGAATAAGGTGCAACACTACTTCCTTTACACTGTTTATCAGTCGTTGAGCCAATTCCCCATGCCGTTGTTTTGCACTGTGATCCTGCAGTACGATATGTTAAGTTAAAGGTGAATGTTTCTATTCTAATTAGAGAAAAAAAATGCAATACTCTCTCCAGACATAATACTAACCAGAACTCGGAACTCCAAATATGCTGTTGCTGCTTCTGTCACCGGATGTTGAAGCTGAATTGGAGCTATTCTGAAATGGGTTCGAGAAAGAAAATTTAGAACTGCTCAGCAAATTAATAGCCGGTGTACTTTGAGGTTCAAATAAGATGTTGCTAACAGATGATGAAGTTGAGCCAAACAGAGGAAATCCGGATCCAATTGTGTTGTTTGTACTTGGAAGGCCAAATATACTTGTGCTAAAACCACTGCTTGCACTCTCCGTTGCAAGAGTCGTCACGCTAGAGTCACCAAATATGGAACATGTACTATTCTGTGCAGAATTTGACTGAAAAATGGAAGGTGTGGACTTGAAACCCCATCCCGAGTTTCTTGGAACACCAAAGATGGTTGTGCTAGGTGCTCCAGAAACAGAGTTGCTCCTATGTTTATCAAGATTGTTGTCACCAGCTGGCGAGGTGCCGAATACTAGGCCTGTGCTTCCAAATGGTGAGGACAAAGAGGGTTGACTTGACTGCAGAGAGACGGTCGAAGGACTAAACTGAGTGTTTGGTTGCTGAAATGGATCTGGTTGGTTCTGATTAGAGAACATATTCCCTGCAAGATAAAAATAACTAATCATCGACGAAATCATGCAAAGAAAATAATATGAAACAAAACGAGATCTTGAATTTCATATTTCTCATACTGCAACTGCAAGTAGGCACATTTTACTTCCATCAAACAAAAAATATTCAAAATTTTTGGTCTCATTCAATCAACGGTCATTGGATTCTCGGGTCCTGCCCCCGAATTGCATTCCCCTCCCCTTAAAGAACCTCAAAATTCATTGATACTCAGCAGAAATATCAAGAAGATAAGAAAAAAACTAAACTCCCCTCCATTATTGGATTGGAATCATGCTCAGAGAAAATAGGGAATCAATTTTCACCATAAACCTAACCCGCAAAGGACAAGAAATGTCGAACAAACAGTATCTGAATACTTTCATCACAAAAACTCAACAAAACAAAAAATTCACAGTAAGGCAACTGTGTACTTAATGCAAGAAACAAAAGCAATACATTAGTTTAATCAAAAAACATTCATGCAACATAAATCACACAAAACATAAAACCATCGATTTGTTCTGCAAGAAAGGAATTTGGGAAGAATCTCAAAACAAGAAAATTCCTTCACATTTGCATGCAGCAATTCAACATAAAATTTGTTTCAGAAAAACGCAGAATGCAAAGAGGCAGGTAGAGATCAAACTTACAAGAAGTAGAAGCGTTCCCCATCTTTCGAAAGCAACAAGTCTTTTAGAGGGACATATTAAAGATGATGAATCTTGAAAAAATGCCACTCCAACAGTTCTTCCGCTGTACGTATATATAGTTTGCAGTGTAAAGGGTATACAAAGTAACTGTTTGTCTCAACATATTCGAATGTGTATATATAGTCGTTGGGTTGCCGGGGGGGGGGGGGGGGGGGGGGGGGGGTGGTTGCGTTGACGAGTAGCTTAGTGATAAAGCTGTGTTTCACCTCGTAGCTTATGTTTAAAGCAACTGGGAAGAAACGGTCTGACATATTTTAACCGTCGCCCATTATTTTTAGTAATTCAAATTCTGGTGCATATTTACTTTTTGAAATTTTCATTTTGGTCCTTGACTTTGATATGAATAACATTAAAATCAAAGTGGACCTTATCTTGACGTCATTTTTAGAGTATGAATTTAAAGAAACGACTCAACCATGGTAGGACCAAATTTGACAGATCAAAGTTGTTTCTTCTTTACTAAAAATTATAATTGATGGTAATGATATAACCCAAAACTTATAAATTTGTACTATTATATAAGAGAACAAGCTGGTACTGTAGCTGTGAACAGTACAACAGTGTTGGGTTTATTATCTTTGGGCTTCACTCAATTTTCTGTGGGCTTCTTACAAATTTTCGTGGGCTTTTTCCGAATTCTGATGGGCCTTCGTTTGCTGGTTGTGTTTGGCCTTTTTAGGTGTTTGGGCTGGACGTTTGTTAACGGTTGGGGAAGGGGCTTGCTGGCCTTTTTTCAGGGTTCGAGGTCCGCTTGCTGCGACCAAATCATGTCAGCCGCCTCCGTCTTCTCGCTCATTGCCCGGTGGACACTTCTCTGCGCTTTCTCTTCACTCGCTTGACCAACGGGCCCTTCTCTTCACTTTGCCAGCACTCTGTTCTTGCACGTCATGTCGTCAATGTCCTGTGTGCTTTCTCGGGTTCATTCGTCTGTGTTGGTCATAAATCTCGCCTGTGTTGGTCAGACATGCTGCCGTCGGTTTTGGGCCTTGGCGGTTTGGTGTTCATGCTTTATATATGTCTACCCTTGTTTTTCTTGTTTGTGTGCGGTTCCAGTTAGCTTGTATGCGATTCTTGGTTTCCCCCATCAACTGATTTAGGTTTGTTGGATTTTAGGATTTTGTGTTTTAACATATGCTAATGCTCTGTTAATCTTGGGGAAAAAGATATTTTCTTGCCGTTGATTACTCACGTTTTCTCAGTTTGGTCTTCGAAGAGAGGGGGAGCCATATGGTTTCATGTTCTGCTGTTATGTGGTCTCGTTTTTTTTTAGATCTTGCGTGCATTAGCTTACATTTTCGGTGTGCTCAGCATATGTTTGATCGCTTTCCAAAGGAAAATAAAATTACCAGCTTGTTTCCGAGATGATGGCTGATTCCCGAAAAAGTCCTCTGTTGTCGTTGCTCGTTGTTTGGTTCTTCTTCCATGCGGTTTATCTCCACGGAAGAAACATTGATTTTTCGCTTTACCTTACACGTTTTTTGTCTTGTGTTTGATTCTGCTTTTGGTGCATTTTTTAAGGTTCAGCTGGTTGCAAGTATATATCATGCTAAATTGCGTTCGTGTGAAATAGCGAACCACCATGTTTTTTAGCGTTGAAAAAAAAAACACTTTTAAGGTTCAGCTGGTCAATTATCTGGGTATTTCTCTCGACGTGCCTGATTTTCTGAAAACTTTATGGTGAGCATAAGGAAACTGTTTCAGTCGACTTCTCCATCCCTTTAATTCGGCTTTAAATGTCTTTCCCATGGTGTCTCTGGTTGATCTAGAACCTTGTGTTGGTTTGGCAGCTGATGATGTCGATTCTCCTTATTTTTCCCTGATAAAGCTCTGTTTATTTTGAATCTTTGTTTAAACAAGTATGACAATTTTTTTTTTACCTGTACTTGGGGTTATGTCAGAGTTGTTGGACTCATTTTTAGGCATTGCAACTGTAGTCCTTAAACAGGTATGACAATTTGTTTTTTTACCTTATTTTTTTAAAAAAACACAAGGTTTGGTATATATTAATTTTAGTTGTATGGAGAATTATATTTTTTTTAGGTTCTTTGGGAAAAAAAATGTGTTTCCTGCCCGATAAGTCATTATGCCCGCCAATTGAGATATGAGATGCATGGCGATGCGCTTGGCCATGCTTTGACCCAATTTTTTTGTTCTTTACTCGTGCCATTTCATTACCGTATCTCACGATGTGTTCCCTGTCTCGTTTGTTTAGCGCCGCCTTTACAGCGTCACATTCGAACTGTTTGTCCTGATGTCCGACACCTTTGCGGACTCCATGCGAGACCGCCGTGCAAAACGTAAAGGTTGTTACTCTCGCGTCGATGAGGAACTCTTGTCCGTTCGCTTTTCGGTATATCTAATTACCATGTTACATTCTATGTTTGTCCTTTTCAGGCCGTGCTGGCGGCGACGGTTTGCATCCTGATGCGGTCCTAACACCCAACAATCGTCCTCGTCGTGCCATAGCAACAGGTTGGACTTGCATTTAAATTTGACTAGCATGGTTTGTGGTAGCCCACACTTTAGACGCTTATCATTTACATTGTTTCTTCATGTCGATCGCTATGAAATATGTTGCATTGGAGCCTATGAAATATTGTTTGCTTTTTGGAAAACAGAGAAAAAGGGAAGTTAAAAACTCATATTCCTATACAAACCCCTCAGATAGCCTTTGGCCATGCTGGTATTTAGCTCGAATTGGCTTGTCCTAGGCCGTTGGATCTCCTACTTGCCTTGTCCTTAAAGGGATTTAGAATGGTTCCCTATCTCCATTTTTTTATCAATAGTTAGCCAATAGTATGGTCCACTTCTTATAACCTTTCAACCTCAATTCTCTTTTACCAAAGCTGAGCTTCTGAGCAATTCTGGCCCTTGCTAAAGTCTATAGGAAAATGTTGTTCATTTTGTTTTATAAATTTATAGTATGTTCCAATAAATACCTCGTCCAGTTTTCAACTCATGTGATTTATCACCATTGTGCTTCTAGATTATACTACCATTCCGATACGCCGCACCAAGAAAACACCCCTCAAATACATTCAACGCATCATGTGTATACCCAAGGAAGTATGGACCTTACCTCCGGCCGCAGATTGTGATTATTGTGGTGCACGGCGGCTGTTCAGAGAACCCCCTGGCTTTTGTTGCTCAAGCGGAAAGGTAGATTTAGACCGGACTAAAATGCCGCCACCTTTGTGGCAGCTCTATGTTGGAGATAGCTCCCATGCAACTGATCATTTTCGCCAGCGCTGTCGTACGTACAACAATACGTTCGCGTTTACGTCTCTCGGTATCTATTACGACCATGATCTTTGCAAGGCCTCCAAAGGCATATACACGTTCAAGGTTCAGGGTGGGATCTATCACTTCATCCGTGATCTCATTCCCAAAGAAGGGTTCGGTCGACAGGTTCAATTATATTTCTATGGGACGGAGAATGAGCTGCCTAATAGGCTTGCGCAATCGGGGGACCTGGACGAGAAAGTTGTCTCTTTTTTGATGGATATGATGACCCTCAATCCATACGCAAACTTCTTTCGGAGTTTATGCGAGTTGCCTAACTTGGATTCGTACAAGATTGTTCTGCGTGCTGATCCTATTTTAGACCAAAGGGTGTATAACTTGCCGGTTGTTGATCATGTTGCTGCCATTTGGGATGAGTTGGCTGACCCACCTTCAGAACGCCCGCGTGACGTGCGGGTGTACACAAAAAATGACATCACGCAATTCGTTCATTATTACTATGGTTGTTACGACCCATTGCAGTATCCATTATTATTTCCTTACGGTGAGCCAGGTTGGCATACAGGGATTTTAAAACATAATTCTTTCGACCAATCTACTGACGATCCGGATCTAAATGTTGGTTCAGATGACTCTATGCTCCTGCCTGCCGATCATCAGACTGGCGAGGCCTTGTTGTGCGCTGAACAAGAAAGTATTTCCCCTCTACTACTCTGCATTGTATTTGTTTCATTCGCGTGGCCCTATGTTAAATCTTGCTTTCTTTCTTCATGTATATTTACTTTTTCCTTCCAACAGATCTTGAACGACACCGAGATAGCAAGAAACATGTAGCTGCTCGAGAATTCTACTGTTACAGATTCCAATCACGTAATGATGATGTTTCTAATATTCTTCGTACCGGTCGCCTCGCCCAACAATATCAAATAGATATGTATGTGAAGATCGAGACCCAACGGCTGGATTACTTGCGCAATACACAAATCCAAAGCGAGATCCGCATGGAATCTTTTAAGGGCATTGCAGATAGCATGGTATGCGATGGTGTTACATGCGCCAAATCAATTGGCCAACGCACTGTTTTACCTGCCTCATTCTTGGGTGGGCCCCGGGATCTCCGACGTCGCTATATGAACGCTCTAGCTTTGGTGACAACGTTCGGCAGGCCTGATTTTTTTGTCACTATGACATGTAATCCAAATTGGCAAGAGATCAGAGAAGAACTTTTACCAGGTGAACAAGCACACAATCGGGCGGACCTCCTCGCAAGGGTATTTAAGGCTAAGAATGAGGAATTAAAATCCGAGATTCTTGATAAGGAGATTTTTGGAAAAGTCGCTGCTTATCTATATGTAATTGAGTTCCAAAAGCGCGGACTTCCGCATGTTCACTGGCTCGTTATACTGCAGAAAAATTATAAAGTTACCTCCACCGAGGCATATGATGTCTTTGTGTCCGCCGAGATACCCGATTCCGGTTCGAATCCTCATTTACATGCTTGCGTGTCAAAACATATGATGCACGGGCCTTGTGGAGAATTGAACCCGACTAATGTATGCATGAAAATGGGAACCTGTAAAAACCACTACCCAAAGGACTTTGTCAGCGTCACCACGCATCGAAATAATTCTTACCCAACTTATAGGCGCCGGGACGATGGTAGAAGCGTTATTGCAAGGAAAAAAACACTTGATAATCGGTGGGTTATTCCGTACAATCCCTATTTATTGGCACGGTTTGATTCTCACATTAACGTTGAGATATGTGCCGATGTCAAGGTTGTGAAATACCTTTATAAATATGTTTGCAAAGGAAACGACAAAGTTGCATACAATGTTATTGATGCTCCCGCTGGTGGACACATTGATGAAATACGGGACTTCCAATCAGCAAGGTGGCTTTGCGCTCCAGAATCAATGTGGCGGATTTATGGCTTTGCACTTTACGAAATGAATCCTCCAGTTATACAACTACATGTGCATCTTCCGGATTCTCAATACATATTATTTCATTCTTCTCGTCCTTTGGCTGACATATTATCGAACCCAAAAAATTCGCGCACTCAATTGACGGAATTTTTTTCATTGAATGCTGAACATGCTGACGTCCGGTCATTGAATCTACTGTATCGTAACTTTCCTGGATACTTTGTCTGGAACACGAAGGACAAACAATGGACCCTGCGCAAACGAGGGACTGCTATTGGCAGACTCGTTACCGTTAACCCACTTGAGTCTGAACGATATTATTTAAGATTGTTGTTGAATAGTTTGGGCGCACCTACATCGTTCGAGTATCTGAGGACACATAATGGTCATGTGTATGATACGTTTCGAGAATCTGCTCTGCACCGTGGGCTGTTGGATGCAGATAATGATGTTCACTCTGCCTTGGAAGAGGCCTCGGCATATCAAGTTCCGTACACTCTTCGCCGATTGTTCGCCACACTTCTCGTTTTCAACATGCCCTCTGATCCCATCTCTCTATGGGACACGTTCAAGGTTTATCTTTCTGAGGATTTTTTACGTGATTCTTCTCAGCCTCAGCATGTCTTATTCGACCGCTCCCTTCGTTCTATAGATGTTTTTCTTCAGTCTATGGGCAAGACGCTCACCGACTTCAGCCTCATGCCATCCGCGTCTTGGGTCAGTGAGGATGAGATGCACAGCAGGGATTATGAGTCTGAGCTTAATATCAACGTATCTGAACAAGACTTAAACTCCGTGGCTTTGCTAAATTCTAAACAAAGGGAAGCATTTGATCGGATTATATCATCTATTGATACCTCATCAGGCGGGGGGTTCTTTATTGATGGCCCCGGGGGAACTGGGAAAACTTTTCTTTACAGAGCACTACTTGCGGTTGTTCGGTCTACTCATTGCATCGCTTTGGCCGTCGCCTCATCAGGTGTCGCTGCTTCGTTGCTCCCCGGTGGTCGTACGGCACATTCGAGGTTCAAGCTCCCAATCGTTGTTGATCAAACAATGTCCTGTGCAATCAAAAAACAAAGTGTACATGCGCAACTCATACTTTCGGCGAAATTGATAATTTGGGATGAAGCTTCTATGGCAAACCGCAGGTGTATTGAGGCGCTTGATTTATTCTTACAAGATTTAACAGGGCAAAAGATATTATTTGGGGGAAAAACAGTTGTCCTCGGGGGTGATTTCCGCCAAACCGTCCCAATTATTCTTGGTTCTTCTCGTCAAGCCACAGTCGACTCTTGCTTGGTTAACTCACGTTTGTGGCCTTCCATAAAAAAAATCCATCTTACTGAGAACATGCGCGCGCTGGAGGACCCAATCTTCGTAGAGTTCCTGCTACGTATTGGAAACGGACTAGAACCCACTGTTTCTGGTGACATCAAATTGCCAGAGCATATGTGCGTACCTTATATGGATGTTGAAGAACCTCTTGATCATCTTATTCAAGAAATTTTCCCTACATTTGATGACTACTCCGAGGACCCTTTCTCTGTCATCAATAGGGCAATTTTAACGCCAAAAAATGATTGTATGGACAGCATCAACAATACGCTTATTGATCGATTCCCCGGGCCCCTTATTGAGTATGTGAGCAATGATGTCACAAAAAATGCACATCAACAAAGTCAGTACGAAGACTTTTTGAATGGTGTTTCGGCCCCAGGGCTACCTCCACATGTGCTTCGCCTAAAAAAAAATTGCCCGATCATGCTCCTTAGGAATATTAACCCCACTGAAGGGCTATGCAATGGCACCCGCCTTATTTGTAACGATTTAGGAAGAAAAATCATTGGCGCTGTCATAGCATGTGGCGAACACACTGGAAAATACGTTTTCATCCCAAGAATACCTTTGGAACCTTCGGACAATATAAAATGCCCAATCCCTTTCAAAAGGCATCAGTTTCCCATACGCCTTTGTTTTGCGATGAGCATTAATAAAGCCCAAGGCCAAACCCTAGATAGGGTAGGCGTATATTTGCCACAGCCTGTGTTCTCGCACGGCCAATTATATGTTGCTCTCTCAAGAGTCAGGAGGGCTAAGTCTGTGAAAGTCTTGATAAGACCACCTACACCAATATTTTCTCCTTATTGCCAAACAAAAAATGTTGTTTATAGAGAGATACTAGATGCCGCCACATGACAAGCAAGCATGGCGGACAAAGAACTCAGCGTCGATGTTTAAATATTATTTTCTCCCGCTGGTTCTTGGATATATGGTTTCCTCCGTTGGTTCTTGGATGTTGATTAGTCTTTGGTACACATAGTTTTACCTTTTCCTTTTCCGTCTGACTATATGTGCCTCACTTATCTTATGCTTCTATTATCGCAAACGATATGCGCGCACATTTATTTATCATATGTTGTACTAATTCCTTCCCTGATCTCGCTTTTCCTGTTTTTTCCCCTTTCTCGCAGACATACAGGCGACCATAGAAGACAACACTATGCCACTGCGCGCTATCACTAGCGACACCAAAAAATGGTCGGCAAGAGTCCGCGTCATCAGCAAATTGGGGATCAAAACTGCGAACTCATCTCCTCTTAAATACCAAAAAATTATCCTCGCAGATGAGATGGTTAGTTCATTAAATCTTACAATCCTCACATATGCATCGACAATTTTCTAATCTAACTCTTGTCTTCCATTTCGGACTCAGGGGGACACCATTGAAGCAATGATATACAACGTTGACATCGACCTATATCAGGACAAATTGGAAGAGACAAAGACATATAAGATCTTGGACGCACAGGTTTCCAAAGTAAAGGGCATGTACAAAAATGAACTTATAAGTAGTTTGTACCAGTTGACTATCAATTCAGGCACATCTATTATACCTGTCTATGATGACATCACTCACACCGCTCCTTTTCACCCGGTTTTTTTGGAATACGACAAATTTATTGGATATTTGGACTCAAAAAAACCCATATGTGAGTAATATTTGGTTGTTGGCTTGTCCCATTACATGTTTGCCTCTCATAATTTAACATAGCTTTCTGATGGACATTATTCTCCAGGTACTGCCTGCGTCTTCATTGCAAAAAGACATATGAGAAGGGTATTTGTTCGGGGGCAACAGGAAACTCTTCATGAATACGCAGCCATCGACAAACAGTAAGTCAAATTGCCCTCTCTGTTCACTCTACCACAGGCTGTTCTTCACTTTTTAAAACAACTTGTCTGCCAGGCTGAGTCCCTTCGTCGTTACGTTCTGGGGTAACGTTATGTCTGACGCAACATACGATATCCTTGATGCATGTCATAGCCGGCCTGTCCTTGCTCTACTAAATTTTTTCGTCACGGGATATTATGGTATATCTCTTGCATCTGTTCCAACATATTAGCGGTGTAAACAACCTCATTTTGCTTCTTATTTTTTTTCGTCTAGGTTGCTCTCTTAGCTCAACATCAACTTCGATCGTGTTAACCGAAATGGACAATGATAACTTTAAAGAGATGCGAGCTTGGTAAGTTTTTTTCACATATTTACTATCTACATAAACGCCTAGATAACACGATATTACGAGCTTTTCATTTTAACATCTTCGTAGGCGCGAGGATCAAAAGCTGTTCATCGATGATGTTATTGATAGGGGTAATTTCTTCGAGGAAAAAATTGGTCATATGGCAGGGGTTACAGCGTCCACAACTACTATTTCCGAAATCCTCCAATCAAATCAGGTACTAACAATTTTTTGTGGAACTGACTCTGCTTTTGCCCATTCAATTTGTTCGATGGCTAATTACTATTAATTTCATGTGCTATTCATAGATCGGAAGATTTAATGTCAAGGTCAATGGATATCTTGACAACGAAGCACAAAGCTTCATTTACATGTGCTGCGAAGAATGTAGATTCGGGATCAATGTGGACTACAACGCTAGATTCAACTGCAACACATGCCAAGCAAATAGGGTCGCCAAACCACGGTGACCGACCCACCCTGACTTTTTATTTGTTGTTCAAGATAAGCATTTTCGTTCCACCATTAATAGTCGGTTATCTTTCAGGTACAGGTTCCGCCTTACTATTTCAGATCATACTGGATCATTGGAGATCACCGTTTTTGGGAAAGATGGCGAGTTGATTATTGGGATGCCGGCACATGAGTTTCATGATCTAACCATTGAGGTTTAACAATCGAACTAAACATTATAGATTTACGTTCAATTAGTTTATGAACTACGGTTTATCGTTCTTGTAGGATGGAAAGGCTCCGATTGATTCCGTGAACTCTAGGCTAAAGGATTGTGCTATGCTAATGAAGATACGTTCAAGCATTTTTAACAGTCAAAGCGGCAACGATAGGACTTCGTATACATTGCTAGCTATGGAATTTGTGAGAAAAGAGATAACTTCGTCAGCTGACAAAAAAATGAAAGGTAATATTGAATGACACAAGATATTAGAAACAGATCCTAATTACATATCATGCGATTCCAATCACATCACATAACACTTGTAAGTTATACTATCATCAGCTAGGAAAAAACTGGACTTCGGGCCCACGGACCCTTCATCAGACAACGAAGTTTTCTCATTTAGTTCACCTACCCCGCCAGACGCCTTCAAAAAAGGTTACCTCTTACCTTTCGCCACCTTCAACGCAAGCTATTGAACCGTTGTATCTTACGAATAAAAGGAATATTTAATTACACATCATAATAGATTATACAGCTTTTGAAAGACCTTTGATGAAAAAAGGGAAGGCAAAGATATATGAGGACGATGTTATTGGTGAACAAGGTAAATAGTTAATCATTATTATTATTACCTATCTATTGACAGCCTTTTGTTACATACCGCAACACTAAAAGTTATATTCAATCGAAATATTAACTGATGGCAACCACCTTAGATATTCCCAAGCCAATGGAGGGGTCTGATTTTAGCCCCATCGTTTTGCACGATAGTTTTTCCGACAATGACGCCATTACCATTTCAGGTGCCTTCTCCTTGTTCATTGAAAAATGCGAATTACACCTCGTCCAAACAATATCATGCTCAATTTATCTGTGCTCATTTGCAGATTTCGTTCGTTCCGGGAAGAAAAAACATCCATCCAAAAAAAAAAACTCTGCTAAACAACTTTCGCATCACGAGGAGAAAATTGTGGATGAAGCAACTCCCTTGCAAACAGGTGCGCCACTGATGTACTGTCCTTGAACGTTTGTTTGGGAAAAACTTGTTGCATGCTTAGTTTACGTACTTTTACCGCTAGGCCAGCATCTGGTTAAATATCATCCATGAAAATTCCCTCTCAGGATTAACCAGTTTTATCTCTATATATATAACATATATATATATATATATATATATATATATATATATATATATATATATATATATTATATATATATATATATAACATTGCCATCGTAAGCAAATACAATTACATGTATAGATAAACCTCCAAAAAAACACACCTCACGAGGATCTTCACACAAAACTCTTATTCATAATGACGCCTCTGGAGATGATTACTATCCTGATTCGAGCATTGGGTTAGTGCGGACGGCTTCGCAAGGTCTGTCCAATACAACTCATATACAATCTATCATGTTCGTATACTTTCGTTCGGATCCATGAACCCAAACCTATTCATTGTGATTTTATTGCACAGGTCCTCTTGATCCCATAGATGACGCGAAGGTGTCGAGCAGAGGAAGGAAACTCAAGCGCAAAAAAATTAACTAGCTATCTAGCTAACCTCTTGTTGTTTTGGACAAGTTACATTCTGTATTTTGAAGTTCCTCATGGACTTTTTTTGTATCTAAAGTGCCTCGACAACTTTAGAGACTAGCTACGACTATTTTTGTATTTAAATGTTATGCTTCTCCCTACTATCTGTTCAGATGTTACATTTAATTAAGATGTTTGTGTGTCTACTCTTCTACTAATATGCTCTACTCGTGCTTGCTTTAGCTTTAGGGAATAATTATTACCATCTATGTGATCTTAGTCTCTGCAGGCCACAAACTTACTTATCCCGCTGGAATCAAAGTTGCGAATGACCTAGCTGGCGATGCTACACCTAGAGAGAACGCTATGGGAGAACGGCAAGGTGAATTGCAATTGGATGTCGAAAATCAAAGGGTCTGTTCTATTTACATTATAGTTTTTATCGCATAAAAAAAATTTATGAATATTCATTTTACCTTGGTTACGACATAACATTGATTAATGAACTTTAAGCCTACAAGGGTGCAAATTTTTTGCCTGGGTTGGAAAACTACTCTAAGGATAAAGCCTTATGACTTTGGCCGATGGCTCCTGAGATATGTACGGAAAGAAAAACAACATATGTAAGCGGATGCCTTGCCTTCTATGTTGTCTCGAGTCATGGTGAAAGTCACTATACATTTGATGTTTTTGTAGTGCAAAAAGGCTCGCTTGGATTGAAGGCTGGGATCTAACTGAGGTATGTTAACAACCACCTAAGAAGAATTCCCATTTGAATTGTGTGAACATCCATCGTTTTTTTTTAATCCATTCTTTTCGGTCATTTTTCTAGAAAGGCATCCTATCAAGGAAACGTCTCCAAGAAAACACTCTGTTCAGGTGTGCAGATTACTATATTGCTTTTATATTCGTCGTTGATTACCTAACATGTTGCGTTGCGTATGCAGGAAAAAAATCCGTCCTGCCAATGATACCGATATGAAAGTGGTAATAAACAACATACCGTTTAGTAGCTTTCATTTGCAACTTATATAATATACATATACATATATATATATATATATAAATCCGTAGTTTACTATTTGATTATATGAAAAATCATATGTTTCAGTTTTACGCTCGATATACGTCAACTGGGTTTACAAAAACTTCCTGATCCGACGTACGGCCGGTGATTTTTCTGATATATTTTAAAATACTCGATTCTTTTCGCAAATAAAAACTAATTTCATTTATCTTTAATTTAATGCAGATGTGATGTTTGATTTCCCCTCCTCCTCTCCTCTCTTTGGTTAGCCTTACGTGTTCTATTAGGGTTGAGATTGCAGATTATGAAAACATTGGAAGTGTTGCATTTGTTTTGTGACTCGATGATGAACTATGTTTTTAGCCCACATTATTGCTAAGAAATTAGGATGATTGTGTTGTTTATGAATCATTTAAGGGTTGAAGAGGAACCTGCTTAAACTGTACTTGCTGGAAACGACAACATACTACCCGTTTTTAAATCTCGGATATTAGAAAAATCAAATCTCATATACATACAACATATAATATTTACTCACACGACAATTGTATTGGACATTTTTGCTGCTTCCGGGCACCGCGCATTGCGCGGTGCACAAAAACTAGTATATATATATATATCAAATTTTTAGATAATGTAAAGCTCCCGTTGACCGTCACACCGTCTCCCATTTTAACTGGACCAATAACGAGGTTTTGAGCCAAGACGTTTTGGCCACTGCGTTTTAAATTTCGTGCAACACAACTTGGTAAATTAAATTTTATTTTTGATTTTTTTTTTTTAATATTGGGGAGGCGATTGTTGTAGGTCTCGAATTGATATAATCCCAAAAATTGGGACTAGTGGTGCCACTAGGACAAGCTTTTACTGGCCATTTTTATTTGTGAGTTAATCCATACATACAGACGGCCGTGATTAAAATTGGATTTGTAAACATTAAAATAAAATTAGTTTTTTTAAAAAAAATACAAAAATATGTCTCACTTCAATTAAATAAATTACCTTGATTTTTCTCGAGTACATCTCAAGTTCCCAACTTCCTATATACTATAATTTTAAATACAAAATATTATTTTTTTGCAAAATTTGACCCTAGTGTTAATTTGCTTTCGGCTCAAAAAAATATTCTTTCGGTGTTTGATTTATTTACTTCTACTATTAATTCTCTAAGAAAAAGCATGTTAAAATAGAAATAAAGAAGTATGTCAGAAGATGCTTTTGGTTGCTTTAAACCGAGTAGAGATAATTTGTAATTAAATAAAGTTCAATAAGCTACTTTTTTTTAAAAAATAGCAAACGCTAGTAAATTTGTTCCAATTTTAAGCAAAAATAACTTTGAAATAATTTAAATAAGCAACCGCAAATACGTCATATTGCACAAAAGTCCTATATTTATATCATCAAATCAATTACTTAAATGCTTTTCCAACATAATAAGAACATGGACTCATGGTGTTGGGCCTTTCAATCTTGACGGGCTTATTTTCGTAGGTTAAAAAAGTATGGGCTTTTGGAGTTATGTTCATTTCAGTTCAGTGGAAGATTAGAGCAGTGATTTAACACTAAATTAATTGAGTAGAATTTTAAACTCAGCCATATTTCGAAAAATTTCATAGTACTATTAACATGAAAGTTTAATTATATATATTTTTAGGATATTTTGATCAGCATTCATTTCCATAATGCAGACAAAATATTCAAAGCGTAATCATTAAAACTTATACTATGCTTTTGTCAAATCAATCACACACCCTTTCACCCTTTTTTCTCTTAAACTACTCCCTCGGGACCAAAGCACGAAAAACAAAGTAATACAACCCCAAGAAACATCAAACCACAAGTAGAAATATATTAAACTAGTCCCTCAGGATCAAAGCACGAAAAAACAAATTAATACACACATTCTCCTACATACTTATTAGATATTAGTTCTTGTTGCACCGGGCATTGACCAGATTATTTGGCTAGCTATTCTCTAGCTTCACGTTTTTTTTAAAGTCCAAAATGCATTACCTCGAACCAGACAACAGCAATTGCAAATGATGCACATGAGAAATTTCATGATGAAAGCCGCAAGACTGGCGGAAATAGAGTCTTATGACCTTGCTGTAGTGTTGTTCCGTCAACTCCAAACAACAACAGAAAGAAATATGAATCCTGATGTAGAACGCACATAATTACACACATAAAAGGAAACAATTTTTAACCAAATAAAAGTTTTTCCCAACAATGCATTATACACTGTATAATGCACACGAGTTAACAAAAACTAATGGGTCATTTCATCATGCTTTCTCAAAACAATCTGTCACCCAGGCTTAGTAACTTTGATTATGCTAAACCTTTTACATATCAATATCTAGTATCGATCTTCTCTGAATAACAGCCGCCGCAGAGACAACAGTTAGCACACAACTATAAATAAAGACTAATTTAATGCTACACTTCATCGTTATTCTCACCACGACGTTTCTGTATTGGTATGCCATCTCTTCCCTCAGCTATCAAGGAAGCATCACTTTTTTTATGAAAATGTAATTGTGTTATGATCCTCCATGAAATCGCAAATACATACATTTATAAATTATTAGATGATAGTGAAGGTACCCAATACAATATTAAAGCCATCATTATTCATAAGCACAATATTTGTACACAATACTAACTAAATTATTGATAATTTCTCTTTAAACAACTGCTTCTCCTCCCAACTAGGCAGACTTCCCAGATTCACATGTTCAAACATATAAAAAGTTTTGGAGTGAGAATTAGGGTAAACCCTCGAAGTACTTTACAAAATGAAACTGATGCATCTAAGATTCTTTTAAGTCTAGAAAATTAGTAGTCAATTCTTATGCCGAATGTCATTCCACTTTTATTTTCTCCAAGGAAGCCAACATGTTATAAATTTCTCATCACCATCCAATAGTCCTATCAAGTCTAACTAAATCAGTGGCCTAACCTTATATCAAATGCTACACCACTTTTCTTCTCCAGAAAAATAGTTATAGGTACTCAGCCTTTGTAATAACCTCTCTTTCAGATAGAGCCCTGGAAAGAGACTCCAAACCAGTCTGGGGACTACTTACATTTGAACCCAAGATAACAACCTGCCCAAGTACCACACAGCAAAGTCAAATTGCTTACATTTTATATTAATTGCTTATTGCTTACTCAAAGGCCATCCACAAAGAAATTTGCTCATCACAAGATATTTGATGTCATGGAATCGCAAAGAAAATTCATCAAATAAATATGAATTTACCGTAACATTAATCCCACCAGAATCCATTTTGAATCCACCCATGAACTTAATCAATGTGATAACAAGCAAATCAAGAATACCTATAATTTTTAAGATTGACAAAATCAAATTTTTAACAGTTATTTTTATAACCGAGAACTAAGGACGATAAATCCAGAGTCATTTTTTTATATAAGAACACTCCATAAGACCCTGCTGCATTATAGTGTGTATCTTTATTTCTATCTTTCCAAATATCAGTATGTTGAAGGAAAATCGTAACGTCTATTTAACTTAGCTTCATAAACCAGTTCAAGAGAGCTGTATATTTAAGATTAAGGACTGACACAAACCGTCCTCATAAAATGAAAAAAACTTTAGATTCCACGAATAATGTGAAGAAATACAAGGTGAGAGCCAAAAGCTAATAATATCAGCAATGCCCTTGGCTTGTATTCTTACATCTCTCAGTGATTGCTGATCAACCCAAAACCATAAGAAATTTGGCTTTCGACTGTAGTCTACCATAATTTCCCTGGCGTCCTTTGGCGAAAAAATGATAATACTTAACAGTGCAGATCTAAATTCATGATTTAGATTGAACTTGCCAAAGTTCACTCAATAACCCATTTATACATATTTTCTTACTGAAATCTTCCAAAACAATAATCGCGGATTTAGTGGTTTACAGTTAATACCCCCTGATAAAATATCTTATAAGTACTTTGGCCAGATATATCATATTTGCAGACAATAGTGCCTCTAACTTGCAAGTTTAACAGAAAATATTTGTCACTAGAAGATCAGAAATAATTGCTAAAAAAAATCGTTTAAACTACTAATAAACAGTTTCAAACTTACATCGATATCACTAGATGGAAGATAAAGCCCCGTTTTAAATGACCCAAAAACTTCAGCCTACAAGACACATCTTCACACATCTAAACAATCCTCCATAGCTCAAAAACAGATTCTACTACAGCATTTCGGTGCCCTCGCTCCTCTGGTGTTGGCGAAACAAAATTACAAAAATCAAGCATCTCTGCAAATATACAATCTTATAATTAGAAATTAAGCTTACTGGATTACCCAGAGTATCGACACAAGCTAAGAAAAGGAAAACTCTGCAGTCAAAAAAAATTCAAGCATCCGCATGCTTAAATTGCATGGCTTGATGTAGCAAAATAGGAAAAACTCAAACCTCAGTGGAGACGAAGAATGGGGCTTTTGAAGTGAAATTTGGAGCTAAACAAGTTGCCTTCGAGAGTCCTATGTGGCGCCAAAGTGGAAGCTTCTGCAAGCGGCCGAGGAAGATGAGCGGTTAAAACTGAATTCTCTTGAGATTCCTCCAATTTGTTAACCTCGAGAGAGAAGTAATTCGCCGTGGAGGATTCTGGAGATGCACAGCAACCACCGTCGGTTCATTGTACGTAGAAGAGATATCACAGAGCAACAATTAATGCTCTGTGATATCTCTATTCTAAAACTGAGAAATAAGATAAGTGAAATTTTTGACATTTGACAATATATATAAGTGTCAAAAGCTAACTACAGTGTAACATTGACCATTTTTTGGGCTTTTCATTATTGGGCCTTATAGCTTCTTTCTTGGGTTTTGTTGACTTGGGCCTTGCTTATTGTATTTTTTGCCTTCTTAGTTGTGGTTTACTTATTAATTGGTGTCTTCTTTCTTGGCCGATAACAGTTGACGAAGTTTCCTCTTGTTGCATTATTGGAATTCAGTGTTGTGCCTTGTACGTGATGGGGAGACGTGTTCGTACAATCCCATGTAATACATATCTTGTTCTATCGTTCAATATGGATTTGATTACATTAGCTGCAGAGGTAAGATGTTGAAGCTCTTCGTTGGTCATTAGGTGAGATTGACTACCGTTCACTCACATTTTCTAATTCTTGTCCTTTTTAGGTTTGCAAGTGGAATGAGATATCCATCTTCAAATGGTAAAATATCCATTTTTGACAAATCATAAATGCAGTGACTCAGAGCAACATGCTCTGCCTATGGTGCAATGGTGGCACCATAATTTGGTTCTTGGTTTCTTGGATTTTTTTTTTATGAACTACTATCCTACTCCGATTTTTGAATTCATTTCTTTAAAGATGCTTTCTTTTGGGAAACTGCAGGCAAAACTTATCGAGTTCGGGTGCATAATGTCGGAGTCTCTACTTGTTTGAATTTTCGTATTCAGAACCATAATTTACTTCTAGCAGAAACTGAGGGTTATTACACATCGCAGCAGAACTATACTAGCTTAGATATCCATGTCGGGCATTCTTACTCTTTTTTGGTTACAATGGATCAGAATGCAAGCAGTGATTATTACATAGTTGCAAGTGCTAGACTGGTGAATTAATCACTATGTGTTGCAGTTTTCCATTATTCAAACTCGAAAGGAAGTGTTACTAGTCCACTTCCAGATCCTCCGAATGATGTTTACGATACTTCATATTCACTTAATCAGACCATGTCCATCAGGTACATATGGTTTACTCGTCTTACTTTGCATTGTGTGTAATGTATTCTCGACTAATGATTAATCGAAATTGCATTCAGCTATTGTAAAGATGATTAAATCATGAAAATGGTGTGTATAGGAGCAGATCTTCTTTGGTCATCAAGTGGTGGGAATGAGATGACCATCTTCAAATGGTAAATATCCATTTCGCTGTTCTTATCTTGGGTTGCTTTTGAACTTGTATTTTTAATTGTGTTGTTTTGATTATTTATAAATTGGCATAAATCTCGGTTCCACTAATCTTTTCCTTCTTGAAGTTCGGGAAAAAGGGCTCCAACATCGAGGCTTCCATTAACATCGAACAGGTATCCTGTATTTCAACAATTTTTTTCCGGACTTTCAGTGAACAACAGACCCTGGATTAAGTTCATATAGGTGAGTGTACAATTACCGTAATTTTGTGTATGTAATTTGTCTATGCAATTACGGTATAACGTTCATGGAAGAAAAACTTTGGCATGTCTTATTTTTATAGCTCACCAGTTATCTTAACAAGGCAACATAGCTCTCCAAAGTGTTTGAAGTTGAGTTCTTGGTGTCTGCTGTTGGTTGCTAGAAGTTTGTGTGCATTTTCCTATGTAACTTGTGGCCTTCTGAAAACAAGTGTTGTTCTGTGATTGGCCAACTTCTTTCCTATATTGCATGTTCTATGTTGATTGGCGATAAAAAATTTAACAGTGCTTTATGTGTAACATTCATATTATAGATATCCTAATTTGTCATGTGTCAAACTATTTTTACCTTTAGTTTATACTTTATATTGATGATAAAAAAAGTTTTCTTTTTTTTTTCGTTAGGAAAGAGAGTTTTCTCCTTGCTATAAGTATAGCATGCATATTACACATGTTTCCAGCTTCTCTGTTGTGAACTCTTGCTCTTCGGTGGGTTTTCCTCCTTTTTAAACTTGTGTGAGCATAATATGCAATTTTATAAGATCAGCTACATTTTTGTGTTTAAACTATTTTTTCAACTGTAATTTGGGTTCCATAGGTTTGATATACATATTATAAATGTGTCTATTTTTCCTGTTTTATTTGTTTATGCCTATAACTTACTTTTTCCCTTACATGTAAGATCTTTGGCTTCTACATGGACTTGTTTTTCCCTTTACAGTGTGCTGTGCATTTTCATCATTTGAGAACAGCTTTGCCATTTGGATTGTTTTAGGGCATAGTTATTAAAGGCGCATAGCGCACTAAAGCGCAAAGGGGTCCTGGGGCTATAGCGCATAGCGCGATGCGAAGCGCGCGCTTTATTAAAGTAAAGCGCAATAGCTTATATATTTTAATACATCAGAAGCATCCATAAAATTTAATCAAACTCATTAGCAACACTTAGCAGTATGCTTGAGCAATGTTAATAGCTTAGCAATTTATATTTTGCTATATTCTCAAGTGTTTGTCAAACTTTGATTGAATGGACTCATTGACGATTGTGTTGACTGATGAACTTTGTCACAAAAGGAAAGAAAATATAAAACAAGAAAGGAGAATCAATCCAAAAATAAATAATATTTTGAGACGAAAAAAGGAAATGAAATAATGCAATGTAATTTTGAAGAAAAGAAAAATAGAGCACTTGAACACATCAACCTGTTTATCCTTTGGAGGCGACAAAAGGCTGGAGTGTTTATGCAACAAGACTTTATGTAATAGTAATTCTAATACTCTCTAACTTAACCATAATATTCTTTAACTTCGGCTTATTTTTATTTTTAATAAGCCCAAATTTAAATTTAAAGCCCAACCTTAGCAAAGGCGCGCTATAGCGCATGCCTTGGCTAATTGAAAAAGCGCAGATAGCGCACATAGCACGCGCTTTGCCAAAACAAGAGGCGCATGGCGCTGCGAGGCGCAAGACCCGCGCCTCGCTTCGCCTTGAGCTTTAGCGCGCGCTATGTGAGCTTTTAATAACTATGTTTTAGGGTAAGGGTTTCAGTCATGAAGAACTATGAAAAGTAATATCCTCGACTCAAAAGTTCAGTGGCAAACATCTTTTGCCAATTATTTTTAGATAGATTCTCACTTATCCTAACAAGGAAAAAAAATCTCCCAGGTCTTTGGAGTTTAAGTTTTTATAATGCTAACCATTTGGTTTGCATCTTTGTACGTGACTTGTGGGCTTTTTCCTTCGGGCCATTTCATGTGTTGATTGCCGGACACCTGTTTTCAAAATACCATATGAGTAATATATATATATATATATATATATATATACTTATTCCTATGACAAACTATCTTTACCTATAATTTATACTATATATTGATGTCCATAACGTTTCTTTGCTATTCTTGTTAGCCTTAAAAAAGGTTTTTCTTGCTATAAGGATAATATGGATATCACAATTTTGTGCATTTTTTTACTGCTCAGAACTTTTTTCCTTGCTTATAGTAGGTCTTTTTCCTTATCTAGCCGAGGACTCTTGCTTTGGGTGGATCTTTCTTTTATTTATGGTCCTGATAGCATTATATTTGTGTGATAGGTAGAAACAAATATTCTTTCTTGCCTGTAGAGTTTGATTAGTCTTCACAAATCATTATATTTGTGTGATAGGTAGAAACATCAAGCACCGCTTACCATTTCACATCTTTGTTATTCTTTCTTGCCTTACATTACAATTTCAGGCTCATGAGCATGGATAAGGCTCGGTTAGATTAAGTTGCTTTGTTCTTTTTTTGTTTTTGTGTGTTTTTTTGTCCCTTTTGGTGGTTGAATATTGACAATGGCACAACAAGTATTCTTAGTATAAAGGCTTGAACTTGGGATTACCTTTATGCTCATTCTATTTTTGAATTTCTATCAAGATATTTTTCATTTTTGTTGGTCTCTTATTATTCTTCTTCCTTCATTCTGATATGCAGAAAGAAAAACGATAAAGATACCTAGCTCGACAACAAGTGGAGGTGATAGATTCTGCATGACTAGAGATTTTTCTTGACCATTGGTTTCTTCTGCTTGGGTATTAATGCGCTTTGTTTTTCATAGGTGTCCTTAATTATTTAACAACTGGTATGTTGCCAAAGTGGGCAAATATTAGCCATCTGACTCATCTATGATTATACATGTTGGTATTAAACATGCATGTGTGTGTGTGTGTCTATATATATATTGAGTTTGTTCTGCAATCTATTTTTCCAGTTGTTTTGGCTTCATATTTCATGTTGCTGAATGGTATTTGCATTTATAAAAACTCTAAAATTTATGCATTGCATTGGCAGTTGAGATGGAATACAGTTAAGACACAGAAAATTGCTTCGTCGTGGGCGAAGGCATTGGTTTTCTGATGGCCCTTCTTGGAGATCCGATATCATTTTCCAACTTATATGTCATCAAATAGTTTCTTCTTACTGGTGTTTATTGTTGGTTACGTGGTTTTACCATCGTTCCACACAACTGTGCCAAAAAACTTTTACATTCGTCCTCCAGGGACATTCTTGCTCCTGGTGAGAGCATCATAGCAACTGATTAGTTTTAGCCGTTTTTTGCACGTATTATGTGTCAATTTAAATTTGCATAGACTCTTCTGATGAAAATTTCGATACTTCCTTTCAATCTATTTGGTAAAAAGATTCGGCTGATGTGTTTATTTTTTTCTTCGGCTTTCCTTTTTTCATTAGTGTTGAAGTTTGTAGAGCATCCAGAGAACAATGAAAGCCAATGGATCATGAGCCAAGTAAAAGCCCCAATGGCCTATGTACTTGAACTGGTTTGCCGCATTCCTCTCGTATATTTACTTTTATCAGATTTTGTTTGGAATTTTGAAGATCAATTGGTTATTTTTCTTTTGTTTTTTTAACATAGGAACTAACAAGTTGAAAATATTAGTATTATTGAAGAAAAGAGTTTCACTTTTTTTTAGGAATCTCAATTACTTCATCCTTGATCATACATAGAAGATGCTGGTAGTAAAGTCTAATGAGTTCCAGAGTGCTTATGTGATTATGTGAGATGTTTATTTGAAATTTATTTCTATGTTTTCTGATGTGTTCATGATTTGACCCAAAAAATTATGTTATGGAATATGGGGTTTGAATCTTCCTTAAATTCATATTGTGAGAAATATAACTTGAAGTCTTAAATATGGATTTCCTTAAATTCATATTGTGAGAAATATAACTTGAAGTCTTAAATACGGATGACATCAGTTTGCATTTTTATCAAGTGCATATATATTTCTTTTTGTTTCAAATTAAGAGTTAGCGGTTTTGTTGGCACCGCACGAGAGAATTAGCAGTTTCACTCGTGCGGTGCCAATTAAACTAGTAAATAAATAATTGACAAAATACTCGAAACTAGATTTGTCATTGGCGCACATAACAAAAGAAGAGAAATCTGAAGAATACATAAGAAAATTGAAATCCAATGGAAATTGATGAGGAACACGTGCATTATTGGTTAACATGGAGGGTACTTCTAGCTGTTGATATTTCTGCAGTGCTTCCTTATTTCTCCTCTGGAACCTGTCAATGGAGAAATATTTCCCATCTTAACCATGGAATTTGCGAATTGCTCCAAGAAAAACTCGTTGTTCGCCGCATACTTCTTCACCAGCTCCAATGATACTTGATTTTTGGTAACCAGTATTTGGTCTGAACTCAACAGTCCATTGAAACTCAATAAGTTCTTGAAGTATGAGTTGTCAAACTTCGTAGGGGTCACAAAATCCAAGAAAAATAGGTTCTGATCGCCACCCGATTTAGGACAACTTGCGCGCAACTGGGAAGCGTAGGATTGATCCAGGGTGAGATCAGGTTGTGAGTTTCCTGTTTGATTGTATAGCCTTTGCCTGAAGCTGGCACATCTTGCGTTTCCAATGCTGTGGCTACCTGCAAAGAAAATCGTGGAATGCCTTAAAGTATCACCCTTTCTTCACTAATTGTTTCTGTATCCAGATTTGTCATTGGTTTAGATTGCAATAACCTGTTTATATAACTGAAATATATTGGAACAAGTATAGTGGAAAATTTAATATATATAATTTATTATATTGTTTAATTTCAGACTAAATTAAGCAGTCACCAAATTTTAACCTGATAATGCCACAAGATCAACAATGTCAAGCCCTTTTAGCTTGAATTTGGTGAGAATGGTTTGAAATGTATTTGTAGGAGCGGGAATATTATTATTCGAGCCACTTAAACTGGCACCTAGTGAATCCCTTCTTCCCAATGGAACCTCCCAACTAGGTCCACCAGTCTGCACAAACAAATTATAAATGAATACAATCAACTAAAGTCAATATAATCATATATTTGTAAATTTGATGCAGCCAAATTCGTTCATTAAACCATTGGATTTTCTTTGAATTTAGTATTTACTCACGAAAACGGTGGAGTCCCTTGCAGCAAGAGCCATAATATCAGCACAAGAAACAGTATGAGGGCACTCTTTCTCAAGTGCCGATTTAATCTCATCAATCACTTCGAATCCACGAGCTGAGTTCCTGTTAGGATTTGACCTCTTCTCGCTGACTACGTGTCCGTTGCTGTCCAAAAGTATGGATGCATCACACCCCTACAATACATATTTCTTTTTATTATATAGGGTTTAGCGTGGAACAGAGTATTTTAAAGTGACAATCTTCACAAAGAAAAAGGCCATGCATGAAAACAATATTAACTTATGGTGTAGAATACGAATGAACTACATGCAAGTCACTGGCAAACCTTAACAAAACAATCATGAAAATGAAGCCTTAGGAGCGAAGCAGCCATACGAGCTTCTTTTGCAACAGCATTTGCGACGATAGACTTGACAATTTGTTGGGCTCTCGGGCACGATCGATCGTAGAACTGTGGATATAAGTAACCAGTACCGAGGGTGTTGAGGGAGAAGCATAGATCTGGCACAAGAGCTAGCATAGATAATACAACGAAAATGTTGATAGCTTTAGCCATTTTGTGTCTTGCAGCAATGATAGTACCGAAGCAGTTAATATATGTGATCTAGTAGCGATGATTGAGAGTTTATATAGAGAGTGGAGACGTAGAATATGGAGTTGGTAAGATTTTGAGTTGAAATTGTTACCTTCTCCATCATTGGAGACCCTCTCATCGTATAGTTGGTTAGAAAAACAAACAAATGTTGTTTTGTATTTTGGATCCAAGGCAGGAATAAAAAGTTGGATTAGAAACACCTGCTCCGTTGACAAAGAGGGACTATGGTACTCAATGAAAGCTAGCCCAAAAACCAGTAAGGATTGACCAATATTAAAAAAAAATTAAAAGGTTTAATTAGGAGGACCAACTCCGCCGATTTGGTCAAATGTTAATTCCTTGAATTGTAATATTGGTGTTCCTTATGTAGTTTGTCTTGTGGTAGACTTACTAGTTTTTTCTTGAGTGTAACGTATACAATTGTGGTTCAATCATCAAGAATCCCTGAGTAATGCTTCCAATCTTTGTTTAAAGAACTCGATAATTAAATTTGAATAAATCGAATTGATACTGAATTAATGTTTAAATTTGAGTCAAATTTGAGCTAAAATAGTTCGTTTTGAGTTCGAGTCAACTTAAAAAAAATTCAAACGTTTGCTCGAGTATGAAAATACAAACAATATTCAACTTCATTCGATTGGACGCCTTTTAAATGGACAAATATCATGATGAGTGTGGAATGTTTCATTCATTCACAAATAAAAACTTGTTCATGACTAATGGACTAGTTATCTTGCGGGTTGGTTGCTTAAGTTCAAGTCCCAATGGATACATGTGCTTGTGTAGAACTACCAAAAATTGTTTGATGAAGATAAAAACACAGAAGAGAGACAATTGAAACCAAGATAAGCTTCCTTTTGTTTCTTAACGAAGAATCAGAAGTCTGAATGTGGCAGATCAAGATTACTAGGCAGTAATTCAGACACTATACTTGGAAAGAAACCACATTGTAACAACAGATCAAACTAGCACAGAAGCTTTTTGGCATGAACCATCACAAGATGCATCATGATGTAGCATGCTGATCCAGGTGATGCAATTAAAAAAATGAGGCTAATTTTGAGGTGAAAGTCGAATATAAATTATAAGATGATGATATGAATCCATAAAAGGAGGAAATTTTTAACCTTTGGTACTCACCTGAATGTATCAGGCAATCTTCGAGGGCAAGCAAGTTGAAATACAGCATTTGAACAATCGAATACTACCATCCAATGATACATTATTCTCAAAGCAAGGATATGATAAAACAAGAGATGAGCATCGAGGGCAACAGAAGTTGGTCCACTTTATGTTTGTTGAAAGGAGCGAAGATTTAACGATGAAACCACTGTCAAGAAAACCGTCAAGAAACACTTTCTGATTTTCAAGAAGTTCACCATACAGTCCTCCGTCTAAAGAGGGACAGCATCCTGTAACACAGCTACTCGTATGATATTTTACATCGGCAAAAGGTCCATTCATCAATGCTTCCTTTTCTTTGATCTGCAGTACAGAGAGGTGCATGATAAACTATCCTTAATGGCTGCATTTCTAGAAGCTCGTATTTTGAGTTGGTCACATCTATTTCCATGGAAGAGAAAATTTGTGCTATCATCAAAGCTTAACACCTCCATATTTTGATTCCCACAATTTGGATGTTTTTGCGTGCTAAACCCATTTAGTAAACTCTATCACAGCCACTACAACCTGTTGAATTTAGCTCAGGCTCACAATACACTCTGGCCTTCGCATCAGGGAACTCTCAGCGCAGAACTACATTTTTGCATAAAAGTACAGATGTCTCATTCAATAGGCATACACCAGCTGCACAAGTATATAATTTTGCATATTCTGAAACGAGTTTCTCACCTACACAGCCAAATGAGTAACAACAAGACCCAAACCAACTGTCAGTAAATCTCGTCAGTAATAGATGGCATTTCATCAAAGCATCTGTGAACTTGCAATTGTTAACTCAGTCTGGATAAAAAAATCACAACTAAGTCGCAATAGTTGAGAATGTGAAAATACAAACTCAGCCATATAACAAGCTGAACTTGTTTTGCATGGCATAAGGGCTAAGGCGCATCAATCTTGGTCTTTCACGCTCCTGTTTGGCTCTAGACGAAGAGAGGGTTCTCTATGGAACTAAAGGAGATCTTGTATGTTTCGGAGCTTTTAAGATGTTTTCGAAGCTTATAAAATATTATTCTTGTTAATTGAAAAGAAACAGAGCATGTTTAACAGAGGAGATGGCATCAAATCATGAGAAGAATTGTATATCACTATGTTTCTGAGAAAAGCCTAATATATACACGACTGAAAAAAGCCTGATATATACACGATACACCATTCAAATCTAACCAAATCAGTCCTGTAATTAAGCTAACTTAATCTCTGCTATACAAATCTGTTCCTATAAATGTGCAATATAAATCTCCTATATTTATATACTATAATTATTCTAACTTATCCCCTAACAAAACCACCACCACCACCACCACCCCCTTTCAAACTCAAGGTGGGATAGTAGATGTCATTTGAGTTTGTTTACGAGATCTTGAAATCGGCCCGGAAGATGTGTCTTGGTGAATATATCCGTTGTTTGGTTTGTAGAGGAGATAGGGGCCAAATGTACAGTGCCTTGGGTAACATGATCTCGTACAAAGTGACGGTCAATTTCTATATGTTTATTACGTTCATGAAACGCATCATTATGAGAAATTTGGATGGCACTTCTATTATCACAATGAAGTATGGTGGCGTCAGAATGCTTGACCCCCATATCAGTTAGTAACAAACTTAACCAAAGTAATTCAGAAGTAGCAGTACCAAGAGCACGATATTCAGATTCTGTACTAGAGCGTGCAACGATAGTTTGCTTCTTACCACGCCAAGAAATAAGATAGTCACCCAAGAAGAAACAGTAACCAGTGGTACAGCGACGATCTGTTGGATCACCAACCCAATCAGCATCGGAGTAGCCAGACAGTGTTAAAGACGAGGTAGCAGAGAAGTGTAGTCCATGAAAGAGAGTTCCTTTAATGTAGCGAAGGATTCAAACAACTGCAGAATAATGAGCGGAGCGAGGAGCGGACATAAACTGACTGACAAGATGGACAACATATGAGATATCAGGGCGAGTAACAGTGAGATAAACAAGACTCCCAACAAGTCGTCGGTATAAGGTACGATCAGCAAGAGGAGTTCCATCCAGAGGGGTAAGTTTGCAGTTGAGTTCCAAGGGAGTTGATACAGTTTTGGTATCAGTAATGTCAGCTCGAGATAGCAAGTCAGATGCGTACTTGGCTTGAGAGAGATAATATCCTTCAGAGTTATAACAGACTTCAAGACCCAAGAAGTATCGAAGCAAACCAAGATCTTTCATTTCAAAGTGTTGACTAAGATAGTGTTGTACTTCTGAAATCCCGAATGTATCCTCTCCTGTTATTATCATATCATCAACATAGAGTAAAAGAAGAACACTTCCACTATCAGTTCATCTAATGAATAAAGCTAACTTAATCTCTGCTATACAAATCTGCTCCTATAAATGTGCAATATAAACCGAGAGTAATCATCAATAAATAGCACAAAGTAACGAAAACCATTTACTGGAGAAATAGGGGAAGGACCCCAAATGTCTGGATTAAGCGAAAAGGACTATCTGAAATTGAATCATTATTAGTAAACGACAATGCAGGCTGTTTTGCGAGTTTACAATGTAAGCAATGAAAAGACTCAAACTTAGTCGATCCTAAGCCACGAGTAATCAAAGGTAAGGTTGCTGGCTGGGCATGACCAAGACGCAGATGCCATTGGTGAATGGATGAGTTGGTGGTGGTAGCTGCTGACACAAGTTTTGGAGAAAGATGAAGAGATTCAAGCTCAAATAATCGACCCACCCTGCGACCCGTCCCAAGGATCTGCCCCATTTGTGGATCCTGAACCTGAACACCAAGAGGAGAAAAGTGGACGTTGAATCCTTTTTCACATATTTGACCAACAGATATAAGGTTGAGAGTCAAGTTAGGGATATAATAGGTTTCAGGAGATCAATGTTTGTATGAGTTGCATGACCAATGTGAGTAATATTCATTTTAGTGCCATTGGCAGTGTGGATTGGTGGCAAGGAAGACACGGAAGTTGCAGAAGGCAATAAGCCAATATTGGAGGTCATATGGTTACATCATCGAGAGTCAAAAAAAAACAATGAAAATTACCCGGAGTGGCAGACATGGCAGTGGGTTATTGGAGGAGATAACATGTTTAAAAAATGGCCTCAAGATCACTTATAGTGCTGGTAGATGAGGCCTCTGTAGTAGCAACAACAGTGACCGGGGAAGATTCAACCTTGGAGACATTTTTAGACTTGGAGACCCACCCTTTTGATTTAGGAGGGCGTGTGGGACAATTTTCAATAATATGGCCAAGAACATGACAATATCTGCATTCAACAGTGGGGCAATTAGCAAAAACATGACCATTGTGATTACAATGCTTACAGCATTGAGTGCCAGGATTTTGATTTGAGGATCGAGTAGTTGAGAGAACTATATCATATTGGGGAGTTTTGTCCAGATTGAGTCGAGTTTCTTCAAAAATAATTTCCTGAATGGCAGTATCCAATGATGGGAGTGGATTTCGATGTAGTAGGGAGGCTCGGACAGCTTCACATTCTGGTCGAAGAGACATGAGGATCTGAATGAGATGAACATGATCTTCACTGATTTTAGCCTGAGAGAGTTGATTCCATTGGTTGGATTTGAGCAAGAAAATCATTCACAGATTGACCTGATGCTTGTTTCAGAGTGAGAAGATTCGTCTACAATTGATAAAAGTGAGCAATGGTTTGGTATCGAGTTGCTAAAAAATCCCAGATTTCTTTTGCAGATTCATAATCAGCAAATTGGATGTGGATGGATGGAAGAGATGTATTGCAGAACCATGTGATGATCTGATGATTCTTGATATCCCAGTCCTCAAGGCGGTCTGCATATTTGGCATCAGTCTCACCTTCCTCTCTAGTTGGCGTTGTGATATCGCCGGTAATAATACACCAAAGTTTGCGACCTATCAAGAAACTTTTCATGTTTTGAATCCAAAGATTAAAGTTGGATCCAGTCAAAGTGGTTGCAATAAACTTCGAAATATCAGATTTCTCCATGATGAAAGGTGCCAAGAATTGTTAACGACAGGAGGACAAATTGACGATGACAGGAAAATAAAGGAGTCACCCAACCATGTTAATTGAAAAGAAACAGAGAGCATGTTTAACGGAGGAGATGTCATCAAATCATGAGAATAATTGTATATCACTATGTTTCTGAAAAAAAGCCTAATATATACACGATACACCATTCAAATCTAACCAAATCAGTTCCTATAATAAAGCTAACTTAATCTCTGCTATACAAATCTGTTCCTTAATGACGAACCAATATTGGTAATTACTTGCCAGTATCCACAAAAAGCTCGCGAGGCTCAACCTTGTTTTCCCAAAAATCAACGATTGAATCAAAATCAGAAAAGAGTGGATGGTTCACGGGGAGCAACAACACGAGCTTAACTTCAATGTGGTCTTCAATGTCCTGAAATGGATAGGTGATTCGTGGTCAATCAAAACCCGAGGAACAGGAACACGAACTGAGGCTTCCTCTTCTGCTTCTTCACTTTCTGAAAACGACATGTTTTAGTAGGACGTGTTCTGTAAAAAGGACAGCATCAAATTAAATTCTATAAATTGTTTTTTCTCCTGAAAGATTGATTTATCAAAATCTGATAACTTATTCTATTTTTTATGTTTATTTATTTGTTGTTTCTTAAAAAAATATTTAATAAAAATATGATTTTTTATTATGTTTAATAATATTTTGTTCTATATTGATAAATATTTATATTAATATTATTAATAAACAATACGTTAAAAATATAAGTAATATAATTTGTTAAATATCAAATAATATTATTTTAGTGTCAAATCCAATTCTTAATAGCATTTTAAAGTTTTACCGAACACCAAATGTAGTTCTAAATCCATGGATTTCCAATTCCAATTCTAATTCAAAATCCAAATCCAATTTTTTATTGAACCAAACATAACCATAAAATTTTAATTTTGATTTGAAAATATTATAAAAAAAATTTAAACAATGTGTTCAAAACCTCAGTTGATGAATAATCTGGCACAACATCAATATGCACATTATGTAATGTTTGAATTTAATTGAAAAGTCTATAATACAACAACGAGAATTAAGACTTTAATCACAACGAATTTAGGTAGACTATACGAGCAATAAAGAGAATCAAGTCAGGTCTGACACGTGCATCAGTCTTCTCCAAGTGTTTCTATCGGCCATAATATCCTTTTTAATCCTCTTGGACTCCAAGCCTTTGCGTATAACTTCGAGACATGTCTTCTTGGTCGTTCTCTAGCTCTCGTGAAATGGTCAAAATCAATGGACTCCACTCGACACATAAGTGCATTACTGGGCCTACGTCGTACGTGATAAAAGTCTATTTAATGTGATATGCAAATGTGTATTGACATGATAATATTTTAGGACAACCAAATTTAGTATGAATTTATGATTCTAATTTATAGTCTAAAATAAAACATGAGCCATAAATTCCCAGTTTTGATTTCCAGTATCGATTCACTGTTCCATTAAATTATGATCCAGACAGATACATGAGCTCAGCAACTAAAGAAGGCTTTTTTCTATGCTTTCTTAATTACTATTTGTTGAATGAATGATTGAGTTTATGCGATATAAAAGCCTGTAAAGTCTTTCCTTGACAATATTTTGAACCTTAATGTCACCTCCCCACCATTACATTGTCAACACCTCCAAAAGACAGCATTAAATAATTCAAATCTATATACCATTATATTCCAGTTTGCCCTCTGTAGTATAAAATATAATCAACTTTTGTACATAGTGACGCAATATCGACAATTTATATTACAATATGTCATACGATCATATTACACACTTCCAAAGCTTAATATGTAAGAAAAACCTGCATATATACATATATAATACAACATCAATATTCAACTAAATGATTCATGTAACTCATCGGCACCGCCATGATCAGTAATACATAAAGAGATGATGAGAAGAAGCCTAGATTGGCTAAGAATATTCAAACTCCAAGGATTCCGCAAAATCATTTTCCCCATCAATCACATGATAATAAATATCAGAGTTATCATCATTACCAAAATCTTCAAAACCAGCAGCAGTTTATATGTAAGTGTTGATTTTGTTTGAGTTGATGCAGTTTACTATATCGTTCAGAGCCCACAGCCTATGGCTCAGCTCGCACATCTGTGCCCTGAGAACTGCGTTTTCAGAGTCAACATTAAAGTAGAGCTGAGTAACAATCTTCATATTACCGATAATCTTGTTATTTTCAGCTCTGAGTTGAGTCACTTGAAGCAGCAGATTATCCAAGTGCTTCTGTTTCCTCACCCGGGATCTTCTTGCAGATTCTCGGTTTGAAAGCATTCGCTTCCGCTTCCTTTGATCCATCATATTCTCCTGATCCGAACCTGATGGGTACTTTTGAAGGGTAATTGACCCTGAACAGGTCACAGCACTTGGAGCACTTGGAGAAGCCATGTATATATATATTTCATGTATGATTAATAATGCCAAGTTCAAGAATTTCTAGAAATAAAGGTGTATATTTAGATTTAAGTTACTGGAAGTTTGAATGGGTTGGCTATGTTCATGAAGCAAACATAGAACCAGTAGAGGAAGACAACAGAGAAAGATTGAACCAGATGTGAACCATGACGAAGAGTCGAATTAACAGTGAATCCAGAAAGGAGGATTTGACCGAGTACTATCGACATGAACCTTGATTATTGTGGTTTCTAGTTTATAAACTTACGTTTCCACATGAGGAATTCAATACGCCACTCGCGAGGTAATACATAGGAAAATTAGACAGAATTTCAAGAGAAGAGAGGAGACATATAGAGCAGAAGCTATGACAGGAAGAAAATGAGAATAGGAAGAGGGTATTGGTAGAATTGGAGATGAAATATATAGGAATAATACACTCAGCTAAAGCAATTATTCCCCACCACCACCCCACCAAAAATAAAATAATCAGTAAACCTGAAATGAAAAGAGAATGGGTTATAAATAATTCTAGCAATCAGGCAGATGAATTGTTTTTGTAACACAGTAATATTTTTTCAATATTCTGATAATAATTGAAGCATTCTCAAATACTGTCCTGCATTCTTGTTCTTCCATGCCATTAGATTTTATATGCACTGATCTACTATGGATGAATACGAAAAAAAACAAAAAAATTTTGACAAGGATATATTTGGCAACGACATTTTTCTTCACCAACTAATAAACTTAATTAAGCTGCCCATTGATAATTACAGCAATTACAACTACAGAATACAAACCATTATCTCCATAAAACAAAGGTCCCGGCGATTTTTACACCAGAGTCTGTTAATGCTATAATTCACTAAAAGCACATTTTATAATTTTAAAAATTCACACAATGTACCCTATAAAGGCTTAGAACCGTGCATAGCTAACAACATCGGTTTGAAAGAGGATTGAGACCAATTCTTCTTTTCAGTCAGAATCAGAATCTGTATTCATGGATGATCTCACTGTCCTATGTTTATTTTCAAGATCATCATCATCATGATCCCCTTGTTTTTTCTCCTCAATTATTCCTGAAGAAACACCATGTTTAGAACCCACATTTTTTAAGATCGTCCTAGCAATTTTGAATAGTAGAATTACCCTTTTTCAAGAGGAGGACCTCAAGAGTCCTTGTGGTGAAATCGTCTTTTGCTCCCAAGTCCTGAAATCCGACAAGCCGATCTGTTGCTATTCCATTCCTGAACAAATGGGAGAAAAAAACCAAGACTCTAGATGTTTTTCTTTATGGAAAATCTGTAAATATAAAATACATCAAATATAAGCAATGCATATATTGAAGAAATGTTGAGAGTTTTGAAGCAATTGATAAATTCAATCCCATTCCGAGGTATCAAAAAAAAAAAAGATTCCAAGTAACCAATTCGTTGATAATTTCAGAGGGTAAAAAATAAGTACTCAAGAAACAACTCAAATGAGAACACTAGTTTCTTCAATAAAATCAGCAAGATGAGATGCAGCATAGTAAGCATACCTAAATGGCAAACTTAATTAGAGTTGAAATACAAGAGTATCATTATGAAAGTGAACATGATAATTTCAACAATCTGCTCGGCCTCACCACGTGTCACAACAAATAATCAACATAATAACTATAGCAACTACAGAATTACATGACGATAACCAAACTGTTAAGATATAATGAAACGGAACTCACCTGAATAATATGACACAAGGCAACGTTTTGATTCCGAGTTTAGCGACAAAGAAAGGAGCATTCTGCATAAGACTTAAAACAATTAGTAATTTATCGGTTGCTGAAATAAATTTATGAGCAGTGCCATTCTCAGCGGTACTCAATTATGATTATATGTTTAATTTATCGGTTACTGGAATAAATGTATGAGCAGTGCCATTCTCACTGGTAATCAATTATGATTATATGAAACATAAAAAGTAAAACTGACCTCAGCATCCAATTTGATAAATTTGGTACGAAAGTGTCTTGGAGCAAGAGACTTCAAATGTTTATCCATGATCCTAGGAAGATCCAAACCACAAACTAAGTAGGCAGCAATGGAATGTTTTAAAAAATGAATATCAGATATTTGCAAGGATAACTTAATGGGAAAGACTTGGCAATGACATTAACACCAAAGAAAAATCCATTCATGCTACATATAAAAAATAAAGTTGTGTTGCTTACTTGCATCGATAGAATTCTCGATGGTAGAAGTGACATATAACTTTACTACTGTCCCTAACTTCACCCAAAAAGTCAGGTTCTGTTATCTGCCTATACTCTCCATGCCCTTGCATTTTCAATTCTTGCCGCTTCTCAGCTTCTTTCTGATTCCGATACAGAAAAATTCAACCATCTGAAAAAAAATTCAAGGGATGTAAAAATAAAAACTTACAGACCTTAAGAGCCGCGATTCTGTCAGAATGTAACTTTTCCAGCTCAGGATCCTGCGTATAAAAGAAACATGTGAAAAGAAATGATATTACAGAGATGGAGAAAGCAATCACTGATGATGCATCCTCCTCTTACATCCATCAATTCATCCAGATCTACTTCCTGACTAACAGAGCTGGATGACTGTGCTTTCTCTTTGGCCATCACTTCCTGCGAAAATAACATTTGATATGTGAAATCATTGTCTATTGTTAGCTTTTTGGCACTCCATTGCTTCAAATTAAAGCTTAGACTAAAAAGAGTCCTGATCGTGATTAAGTCATTCATGAGTTCAAAGTCCGAAATATAGTTTTCAGTCTCTTTACTCTCAAAGACTGGTTGAGAATCGCTTGCAACAGTTGATGCCTCCGAAGCATGATTCACCATTTCAAAACCACGGTAATTTCTGGACGTGTTTTCTCCACATGAACTGATCAAGAGGCCAATCAACATTCGAAATTCAATTCAACCACATGAAGCTCCAATTAGTATCTTCTCCCCAAATGAAAATTCAATCCTCTCATATGAACAAGTATATCGAACTAACTCGTCAATTCATAAAAAGTAATTATCATAACTACTGACGAACCAGATGCACCGAGAATCGCAGGTAAAATAAAGCGATAACAAATCTTTTTTGGAAATAAAATAAAAACTTGGGAGATAAAATATCACAAAAACGTAAACCTTTTGGTAATCGCGGGCTGCAGCAGCCATCACATTCCCGAAAGCCAAATTAGAAAGAGTAGATTTCACTGAATCTGGATCCATTTCTTCTCTCTTTTTCACCCTGAAATTGAATCTAGGAGTGTATTAAAAACTCGAACGCCAAATTCAGGCATTTAAAGTAAAAACAAAAGGATGAGTAAATAAATATTCTTCCATTTCATACAGAATTATAAGATCTGGGAAACCAAAAGCTCTTTGAAAAAAGGGAAATATGAGTCGGGAAATAATCAAGATTCAAAATTGAAGCGGCCTTCAAGATTTGGGAGTTTAATTGTCGGATGACTCGGTCCCTACTCCCTCGTATGATATGCAAATGGTCATGATTCTATTTTAATTTATTTTTTAAACCACTTCCATATTTGATTAAAAAAAATTAATTAAATACTTTTGAATCGAGCTCCTAATCATTCATATGGTATTCTGAATTTTGTGCCTACAAATTTTTGGATAAATAGGGCATGTAATCATCAATGTCAATAATCGTAGGGGTGGGCATCGGTTATTGGATACCAACCCGACCCAATCGGGTCAAGTATTTCTAAAAAAAGTCGAGTTCAGATTTACTTAAACTTGAATTTTTGAATATTAGGTTGGTGTCAGGTACCCAACATTTTAAATAAGGTGTTTTTATGATCGGACATTCTTGGCTACTCAATTGGAGATGGGTACATTTTTCTATGTCAGATAATGTGCATCTTGTTTTTGTGTTTTGTAAACTTTGGTTTTGAAATCTTTAACAGGTTGCATGGGTTACTTTTCCATCGAAATTCTGAAATGGAGATGCCCATCGCAATTAATCCTAATAGCGAAACCGTGATCCACATTTTTCTATGTCAGATAATGTGCGTCTTGTTGCTGTTTTCTGCCCAATAATTTCGGGTACCCGATTAGTCTGGTATTGTTTTATTTATTTCGGGTAGTAGAAAACGCAACCTAAAAGTTCGGATACTCAACCCAAACTACCTAATACCAAAAAACACGACTCGATACCCACCTCTAATTTTCAAAAAATAGTATCAGTGTTGACATGGGATAACTATCTCGATTCAATTTGGTCATGCCTTATTTTGTTATATAATAATAATTTTATTTGAGAAATTATACTGAAAAATTAAAAAATACTAATAATTACAAAGTGTATTTCTAATTTTCACTTTGTTATTTTGATTATTGAACTTGAATATGATTAGGTTGTAATTAGATGGAATGATTTGATGTAAAGAAAATGATTTGAAATCTAATCACTTAAAATTTATGGATATAAAATGACATGTATATTGTTGTCATTTCAAATTCATCCAAAATATAAAGGAAATATATTAAAAATTAAAAAAAAAAAATTGAAATATCTAAATCAACATTATACATATACATAAAAGAGGATTTAAACAAGAAATTTAGAATACACTCATTTCAAATCCTTCAATTCAAACACAACCTTAAAAAATTTATTCTCACCAATATAAAGATGGCTTTGACACAGGCCGCCTCATAATTTAATGCGTAATGTAATTACAAATCAAATATATGCAAAGGATATGCGTAGTGCAACATATATATATATATATATATATATATATTATAATTATTATAACATTATTATAATTATTATTATATTATTATTATAACAGTATAATAAGCGGCGAGTGTTTTGAACAGTAATGGGCTTTTGGGCTTGTTTAGTTTGCTGTCCTTTTTAACTCTTGACACGAGGGTAATGGGCTTCTTCTTCTCGGGCTTCTGGGCATGTTCTTGATGTCATTTTTAACGCCTTGGTATTTTCTGATATGTCTCTTGGTTGTCAGCATTTAGGTGTCTATCGAAGAGACGGCCATAGTAAATGAAGAGACGGCGGCATGCAACCGTTGGTCATGGCTTCTATTCTTATATTATTGGTCATTGATATCACCTAAATTTGCGATGACTTGCTGATATCAATAGAGAGGGGGTTCACCTCTCTTTCTCCTCCAACACTCAATATAACAGCCGGGATATTAGCAAATATCTTCTGCAATGACCTGAAAATACGAAGCAAATGTGAGAAGGGGCCGGAAGTTGTTCCGGCGGGTCCCCTCCGACGCTCAAGTCAGGCGAGAGAATATGAAGAGAATATATGCTGTAAGTGAAAGCAATTATATAATTAGTCCTTAATCAATACTCCAAACCTGGTATTTATAGGCGGAGACCTAAGAGTAGTATTGCAACAAGGACTCTTTCCATGTTTATCCAAATCTTACCCAGATATGTCAAGATCCTGATAATACAATCAAATCCCTGATATTGCTCCGCATATCTAGGACTAGATATCTTGGGGAACTGGTTTCCTTGCTGAGAGCCGGTAGCAACAAGGGAAATGAGGAGAGCTCGGCCTATCAGCTCGGGCTCTCAAAAGAGGTCTCACGTCGAGTTACGGGAGGGAAACAGGTAAAGCGAAACAGGTCGGCCAAACAGGTCGGGCCTCGCAAAAGAGCTCGGAAGGGTAGGCGAGGTCTCGCCGAAGAAAGACGAGTAACATGCCTTGGAGCTAGGTCGGCTCGTCAGGTGGTATCTTCTAGCGGGTATCACAGTCCCCCCTCCCTGTCAAGCTGTCGTTGTAGACCAGAAGCTCGTATGTGCTGAGTTATCCTGACGAGCCAATTCTTGAAAATAGCAAAACTTGATTTAGGCGGGAACTAACGGCTACAAAATTTGAATTTTAAATTGAAATTGTGATCGTTGGGCTCCCCTCCCGATTCCCGAGGCTAATCTAGACCGTACAGCGCATCAAGGATCAACGGCCAGGATTCGTTGAGGTCTCCCTATATATATACCACTCCGGGTCCCTCATTATCCACTTTTGCCATTTTCGAAACAGATCGGATCCGACCTCTTTAGCTTGCCATTTTTATTTCTGAAAACTCCTAGGTACGTTTTCTCAGCTGTTTTTGTTACAATGTCTTCACCTGATCAATTGTTTCCTTCCCCTCTTACTGACGAGGAGCTTAGAGCGGTAGATCAGTATGGCTCATTTTATCCCGAAGGGATTGCCCTTCCTGAGGGAGTTGAGCCCCTTGAAGAAGTGGTGCGCACTGAGGCTCCCCAGGAAGCTGGGACCTCAGCTGAACCCGACCTTCAAGTGACTGAGGTCAGCCCTCGTCTTAGATCAGAGTCGCCTCCAGGCAATTATCCTTGGTATGAACTTTATGTTCCTGTCTTGGATGAGTCAGATGAGGCCAAAATACGACAGGTCAGCCAAGCCCCTTCTGATTATGAATTCATCTTCCCTTCTTCTTCTCAACGACCCAACCAACATCCTGAGGGTTTTTTTACCTTCTACCGCGGTCAGCTAGAAGGGGTTTACGTTTTCCTCTTCCTGAATTCTTTCAGGAGTTCAGTAGTTTTTATCAGCTAAACCTTGGCCAATTTTCTCCCAACTCCTTCCGAATTTTGTGTAGTATCGTAGTTATCTTTAAGGCGTTAGGCTTACCTTATGACCACCCCACCCTCTCTTATTTTTTTCACATCAAGAGATCAGATGAGGGCCCCTGGTATGTCACCAGCCGACCTGGCTGTGCATTTGTTGGGGGTTATCCTAGCAAAATCAAAGACTGGAAAAATGAGTTCTTTTTTGTAAAGCCCTCCCAGCCCTGGGTCTGCTGCTCTGATTGGCTTGAACATCTCCCGGCTCTCCCCTCTCCTCCTAAAAATTTCAAAAAGAGCACCGCCTTCTTAGATGTAATGAACGCCATAGGAGGTCACTGTTTTAATTCATCTAAGCTGGTGGTGGAGGATCTGCTTTGTTTTGCTGGGCTGAGTCCAGCTGCTCTGACCTTAAGGGGGAGAGCCGGTACTTGTTCTAACATGCTTTAACAATTACTTTATTCACGTGTATTTTGTTCGGTGTGACTGAACTATGTATCTATTTATACAGAAGACAGAGTTATGAACTCATTAGTGCTGAAAGCTATTCAGAAGAGGAAGCAAAAACAGGGCCAACCCCCAGCAGCCGAGGGAGTCACCATTGTGGATGTAGGAGGTGAGAGCCCCCCCGAAGATGTAGCCCAGCTATCCCGGAAAAGACCGGCAGCTCCTGGGGGTTCGTCAGGGTCTACTGCTGTTGAAGCTCATCCTTTGAGGCAAGTTCGGTCACGTCCAGATCCGTCCGACCTCCCTTCAACGGGTGAGAAAGGGGGTGCACCAGCTCATGTGGAGAGATGTCGTGAGCGGGTGATGGAAGCTTACAGAGGTGGTGTGCGACTAGTTGGGGAAGGACCGAGCACCGTTGCCTTAGCTGTGGCTCGTGATCTTCCCAATACTGAGGATGCCCTTTATATGAGCCAACTGAGCTGGGGGGACCTGATGACCCGAACTGGGAGCCGTCTGACCGAGTCTATGCTCTTGATGGGTGAGTTTATGTCAACGGCGAATATGATCCGAAGACAATCCTTGAAAGATGCCAAGGTCTTCGATAATATGCAAGACACCCTTGCTGAGGCCAAATCTCTTCATGAGAAAGACATCTCGGAGCTGAAAGCTCAGGTTGAGAAGGGGGTCGTCGCTGTGGCCGAGGCTCGCTCTTTGGTTGAGGTCCAGAAACGTCAACATGGGACTGAGCTCCGGGAGCTGCGTAATGAGTTAGCTTTAGCTAAAGGGCTAGCTACTTCTGCTGAGCAGGAACTTGCTAAATCTCTAAAAGAGGCGGCCGAGGAGAAACAAAAGTCTGAGGAGTTGGTAGGAGAGAAACTCCTTACTTTTATTGAGGCTGGTTTCCAGGGATGTCTTAGCCAGATCAAAGAACGTGGCTGTCTTGTGCCTGACGTCTCTTTAGATTTTCTAGACGTAGAGAAAGTAGCTGCCTCTCTCCCCCCTGATCTATAGATGTAATTTCCTCAGAATTGTTCTCTTATTTAATGTTATTTCTGTTTTACCGTTCTTGTCATTTTTTGTGGCAGACCAACCATGTCGTAGCTCGGATTAGCTTAATAATTTACCACGTAATGGCAAACACTAAACAGATAGGACCAAGTTAGATACAGCTCGGCCTGGTTTAATAATGTACCAAATAATGTCAAACAGTAAACAGCTGGGACCAAGGGCGACGTAGCTCGGCCTGGTTTAATAATGTACCAAATAATTACAGTAAACAGCTGGGACCAAGGGCGACGTAGCTCGGTCTGGCTTAATAATGTACCAAATAATGGCAAACATTAAACAGCTGGGACCAAGGGTGAAGTAGCTCGGCCTGGTCTAATAATTTACCAATTATTGGCAAACATTACACAGCTGGGACCAAGGGCGATGCAGCTCGGCCTGGCGTAATAATTTACCGCATAATGGCAAACATTAAACAGCTGGGACCAAGGGTGAAGTAGCTCGGCCTGGTCTAATAATTTACCAATTATTGGCAAACATTACACAGCTGGGACCAAGGGCGATGCAGCTCGGCCTGGCGTAATAATTTACCCGAGCTCCTGGCGTGACCAGGGCTGAGCTCGTGCTCCTGAGGCAGATGGCACACCCATGCTCCTGGCGTGACCAGGGCTGAGCTCGTGCTCTTGAGGCAAGTGGCACACCCATGCTCCTGGCATGACCAGGGCTGAGCTCGTGCTCCTGAGGCAGGTGGCACACCCATGCTCCTGGCGTGACCAGGGCTGAGTTCGTGCTTGCACACCCATGCTCCTGGCGTGACCAGGGCTGAGCTCGTGCTTGCACACCCATGCTCCTGGCGTGACCAGGGCTGAGCTCGTGCTTGCACACCCATGCTCCTGGCGTGACCAGGGCTGAGCTCGTGCTTCTGAGGTTGGTTGCACACCCATGCTCCTGGCGTGACCAGGGCTGAGCTCGTGCTTGCACACCCATGCTCCTGGTGTGACCAGGGCTGAGCTCGTGCTTGCACACCCATGCTCCTGGCGTGACCAGGGCTGAGCTCGTGCTCCTTAGGTAGGTTGAAAACCCTTTTCCTGGTTGTACAATATCTGGCAAAAATTATAAATCTTTGTATAATAAAAGAGTATATTGTCCAAAAACAAAAACAATCTTGGCTAAAATTTAAAGAGCTGAACTAAGAATAATATTTTCGGAGATGGTAAGCGTTCCATGGTCTTTTCAACATCTTCCCATCAGGAACTTCTAGGTAGTAAGCTCCTGAGCTTAGCTTTTCAACAATCTTGAAGGGACCCTCCCATTTAGGGTCAAGCTTGCCCACTTGAACCTCTTGCACCTTTCTTAGTACGAGATCACCGACCTGGAAAGTTTTCTGGATGACTCGTCTGTTGTACATCCACGTCACACGATTGCGGTAGGCTTCCAATCTGATGGCCGCAGCCTCCCTTACTTCTTCAATCAGGTCCAGGTCAGTAGCTCTTCTATCGCTGTTTTGTTCGTCATAGAAATGCACTCTTGATGATTCCGCTCCAATTTCAGCTGGGAGTACCGCTTCATTTCCGTAGACCATACTGAATGGGGTTTCACCTGTTCCCGTTCTTGGTGTAGTTCGATATGACCATAGAACATTAGGTAGTTCTTCAACCCAATTTCCCTTAGCTTTTCCCAACCTAGCTTTGATGCTTTGCACGAGAGACCTGTTCGTAACTTCTACCTGACCATTGCTCTGAGGATATGCAACGGAAGTGAAAGCCTGATGGATTTTTAATTCTTCACACCATGCCCTGAGCAAAGCTCCTTGGAATTGCCTTCCATTGCCCGAGATGATCTTCCGCGGGACACCAAATCGGCAAACAATGTTTTTCCAGATGAAGTTGAAGACCTCTTTCTCAGTGATTCTGGCTAGTGGCTCTGCTTCCACCCATTTAGAGAAGTAATCAATGGCAACAATCAGAAATTTCTTCTGAGCTTTACCTGTTGGAAAAGGTCCTACTATATCAATGCCCCACTGATCAAATGGGCATGCCGCCACAATAGCTTTCATCATCATAGCTGGATGATGCTGGAGCCTAGAGTGTCTTTGACAACTATCACATGATATAACCATAGCAGCCGAATCCTTCTGAATCGTAGGCCAGAAATATCCGGCTAGGAGCACCTTCTTTGCCAAGAAATACGATCCTAGATGATTTCCGCAGCACCCCTCATGAATTTCCCTTAATACGTAGTCTGACTCTTTCGGACCCAAACAACGCAGAAGTGGTTGGGCAAAAGACCTCTTGTACAGGACGCCCTCAATGAGTATGAATCTCTGACTCCTTTTTTTGAGTCTATACGCTTTTTTGGTATCAGAAGGGAGCTTGGCATTGGTAAGATAGTCTAAGAGCTCTTGTCTCCAATCATTCTCTTCCACGGATTCAGATGGGACGTCCTGACTAGGAGTCAACTCAATTTGAAACACCACGTCTCTATCTTGCCAAGCGCGGAGAGCACTAGCCATTCTTGCCAAACTGTCGGCCTTTCTATTCTCCTTTCTTGGGATCTATTTGAATGCTACCTCTAGAAATCCCTCCTTTATTTTTTCTATGGTACTTGCATAATGGATTAGCTTCTCGTTTCTAACCTCATAGGCGCCATTCATTTGTTGGGCTACCTGCTGTGAGTCAGAGAAGACATGTATACGCTTAGCTCCAACATTTCGAGCAGCCCTTAATCCAGTCAATACTGCCTCATACTCTGCTTCATTGTTGGAAGCTCGGAAATCCAACCGAACTGCCAAACATACTTCTTCTCCGGTAGGAGAGATCAGCACAACCCCAATCCCACTTCCCTCGTTACAAGAAGAACCATCTACAAAGGCTTTCCATAATTCTTCTTTTTCGGGATGTACAGTCTCCGCAATAAAATCTGCTAAGGCCTGAGCTGTGATAGCTGTGCGTGGCTCATACTGTATATCATACTCACCTAGTTCAGTTGTCCATTTAACAAGTCGTCCAGAGACATCCGCGCGACTGAGTATTTTTCCCAGGGAACTGTTTGTTAGCACCGTTATAGGATGGGATAGGAAGTAAGGCCTGAGTCTCCTAGCTATGATGATCAACATTAGAGCCAACTTCTCGATCTCCTGATACCTCAGCTCTGCATCCTTCAAGGCATGAGATAAGTAATATATCGGCTGCTGTTCTGATTCCCTTTCTTTGACGAGAACCGAGCTGATTGCTTCCTCAGTCGCTGATAGGTAGACGTATAGCCTCTCTGCCTGCATAGGCTTGGCCAAAATTGGAATTTCAGCCAAGTATTTTTTCAATTCTTCAAATGCTTCCCCACATTTTTCGTCCCAATCAAATTTCCCAGCCTTCCGGAGTATCTTAAAAAAGGGGAGACTTCTATGAGCTGATCTAGAAATAAATCGTGATAAAGAAACGATTTTTCCTGCCAAGCGTTGCACCTCTTGAAGGTTCTTCGGCGGAGACATCTCACAGATAGCTCTCACCTTTTCTGGATTAGCTTCAATCCCCCTTTCTGTCACTATATAGCCTAGAAATTTCCCACTTTTTACCCCGAATACACATTTCTGAGGGTTTAACTTTAACCCGTAAGACCTAAGGGTGGAGAAAGTCTCAGTCAGATCGGCAATGAGATCGATGCCACCTTTTGATTTTACAAGAATGTCGTCCACATATACTTCCACATTGCGGCCTAGCTGTTTTGAAAACACCTTGTCCATCAAACGCTGGTAAGTAGCTCCTGCATTCTTGAGCCCGAAGGGCATAACAACATAGCAAAAAGTCCCATCTGATGTGACAAAACTGACTTTATCTTGATCTTCTCTAGCCAGAGGAATCTGATGATATCCCTGGTAGGCATCCATTAAGCACAAGTACTGATGTTCCGCTGTTGAATCAACCATCTGATCAATCCTTGGTAACGGGTAACAATCCTTCGGACATGCCTTATTAAGATCTCTGAAGTCTATACACATCCTCCACTTTCCATAGCTCTTTGGTACTAAGACCACATTTGATAGCCATGTTGGAAATTGTATTTCTCGAATTTGACCTGCCCGAAGGAGCTCCTCCACCTGCTCTCTTATGACCTTATCCTTTTCAGGTCCAAAATGTCTTTTCTTCTGTTTTATAGGTTGGACTCCTGAGAGCACATTCAAATGATGTTCTAGCACGTCTGGTCTAATTCCTCTTAGATCTCGAGCATTCCAGGCAAAGATATCCTCATTTTTAATTAAACATGAAATGAGATCGGCTTTAATGTTTATTTCCAAGTCCTTGGCTATTTTTACTTTTTGATCAGTAGAGACGAGCTCAATTATTTCAGGTTCTTCATCCAAGCTGTTGGGAATGCCTTTGTCTTTAGGAACACTATACCCAGCTCTTTCAATACAACCGACCTCCCGGCGAGCTCGCTTCACGTCTTCCTTTACTTCGTCCACGTAACATCTGCGGGCTGTTTTCTGGTCACCACAAAGAACCCCAACTTCTCTACCCACTGGGAATTTTAATTTCTGATGATAGGTAGAAGCTACCGCCTTGAAGTCCTTCATTGCAGGTCGGCCTAAGATTGCATTGTACGATGAAGGTGCCTCTACCACAGTGAAATTAACCATCTTTGTTATGCGAGACATCCCATGACCCAGAGATAAGGGCAAGTTGATCTGTCCAAGCGGTTGAATTGCGTGCCCGGTGAACCCATACAGAGGAGTTGCAATGTGTTCATATTTTGACCCCTCTATCTGCATCTTTTCTAAGGTATCTTTAAATAAGACATTGACTGAGCTCCCAGTATCAATGAAGATCCTTGCTACGTCATAATTAGCTATGGTTACAGTCACGACTAGGGCATCGTTGTGTGGAGTTGCAACTCCTTTCAGATCATTAGGTCCGAAGCTTATGACAGGCTCATCTCTTTCAATTAACTCTTCTGATACTTCGAAATTTTCCATTCTTCAACCATGACTTTTCCGAGCTCTGCCCGAGTCTCCATCCGTGGGTCCCCCTGAGATCATATTAATAGTTCCTCGGGTGGGATTATTATCCACCTGTTCGACCCTTCTCCTTTGATTATCTGTTTCTTTAGGAGCGATACCCCTTTCACGGGACCTGGTTCGGCCCCTATATGGTGTCTTTTCTCTTCTTTTACCTCGGTACCGGCTTCTACCCTGTCCTTTCTGAGAAGGTTTCTGCTTCCTTGTTAGCAGAGTTTTTATTTCAGAGTCTCTTCTGATGATTCTTTCTACCTCATCTTCAAGCTTCTGACAGTCATTCGTTATATGACCGTACTCTCTATGGAATTCACAATACTTATCAGAAATAGGCGTACGGGACCCATTATCCAACTTCCTGGGTCTTTCCAGTTTCTTTCTATCATCACATATTTCCATAGCTCTTTCCAAGCTCATGGATAGAGGTATGCGTGATGCAAATTGACTTCTAGTTCGACCACTTTCATCAGCCCTGTCAACAGTTCTTTTCTTGCTTAACTCTAACTTATCCTTCTTCTCTGATGGCCGCAGATCAACCCTTCTCTGTCTCTGAGCATCTTCTAGATTGATATACTTTTCAGCTCTTCCCAGAAGTTCGTCATAACTTCTAGGAGTTTTCTTTACCAAGGATTTAAAGAACTCTCCTGCCTTAAGCCCTTGTGTAAAGGCATTAATAAGGACATCCATCGTTGCAGTGGGGACCTCTAAGGCTACCCCGTTAAAGCGTTGTACGAACTCCCTCAAGGACTCCTGTTCATTCTGCTTGGTAGTGAACAGGCTCAAAGAAGTTTTTTGATACCTCTTACTGCTGGCATACTGGTTTAGAAAGGCCGAACTGAACTCCTCAAAGCAGCTTACGGTGTTTGGTTTAAGTAAATTAAACCACTGTTGCGCCGATCTAACCAGGGTGGTAAGGAAAACACGGCATTTGATCCCATCAGAATACCTATGCAACAGAGTAGCATTCTCAAATCTTCCAAGATGCTCTTCAGGGTCTGTGCTTCCATCATATTCTCCCACTGCAGGTTGTCTGAAATTTGGCGGGAGTTCCTCTCTTAGAATAATTAGGGAGAATGGACTTTCTCTCCTAGCCACTGGAGTTCGGCCACCAAGATGCTGACACAATCGCCTTATCTCTCCCCATACAGCCTCCATTGGATCTATTAGCGGAGGCTCTACTTGTGTATCTACCACAGCACTGGCTACCCTATTGTTTTCACGGACCTGTTCTGGCTGAACAGGCGAAGGCGCCTGATTTGTTTGAGAAGGCGGTGGAGGTTGATTAGATTCCGTTGGTGGCGGAACCTGGTGTTGGAAAAGAGTATTTTGCATGGTCTGACTGATGAATTGTGACAGTTGCTCCATAGTCATATCTCCCACCTTCATAACAGATGGAGGTGCCTGATCTTCCTGCTGTGGAGGAACATCTTGATTCTCCACACTGGGATTTAATCTTTCTTCCTGATTCCTCCTAACTCCACGCCCACGTCCACGTCGTCCAGCCATATCAACGTCTTCAATTCAGTAAATAATTCCCACAGACGGCGCCAATTGATATCACCTAAATTTGCGATGACTTGCTGATATCAATAGAGTGGGGGTTCACCTCTCTTTCTCCTCCAACACTCAATATAACAGCCGGGATATTAGCAAATATCTTCTGCAATGACCTGAAAATACGAAGCAAATGTGAGAAGGGGCCGAAAGTTGTTCCGGTGGGTCCCCTCCGACGCTCAAGTCAGGCGAGAGAATATGAAGAGAATATATGCTGTAAGTGAAAGCAATTATATAATTAGTCCTTAATCAATACTCCAAACCTGGTATTTATAGGCGGAGACCTAAGAGTAGTATTGCAACAAGGACTCTTTCCATGTTTATCCAAATCTTACCCAGATATGTCAAGATCCTGATAATACAATCAAATCCCTGATATTGCTCCGCATATCTAGGACTAGATATCTTGGGGAACTGGTTTCCTTGCTGAGAGCCGGTAGCAACAAGGGAAATGAGGAGAGCTCGGCCTATCAGCTCGGGCTCTCAAAAGAGGTCTCACGTCGAGTTACGGGAGGGAAACAGGTAAAGCGAAACAGGTCGGCCAAACAGGTCGGGCCTCGCAAAAGAGCTCGGAAGGGTAGGCAAGGTCTCGCCGAAGAAAGACGAGTAACATGCCTTGGAGCTAGGTCGGCTCGTCAGGTGGTATCTTCTAGCGGGTATCACAGTCCCCCCTCCCTGTCGAGCTGTCGTTGTAGACCAGAAGCTCGTATGTGCTGAGTTATCCTGACGAGCCAATTCTTGAAAATAGCAAAACTTGATTTAGGCGGGAACTAACGGCTACAAAATTTGAATTTTAAATTGAAATTGTGACCGTTGGGCTCCCCTCCCGATTCCCGTGGCTAATCTAGACCGTACAGCGCATCAAGGATCAACGGCCAGGATTCGTTGAGGTCTCCCTATATATATACCACTCCGGGTCCCTCATTATCCACTTTTGCCATTTTCGAAACAGATCGGATCCAACCTCTTTAGCTTGCCATTTTTATTTAGGAAAACTCCTAGGTACGTTTTCTCAGCTGTTTTTGTTACAATGTCTTCACCTGATCAATTGTTTCCTTCCCCTCTTACTGACGAGGAGCTTAGAGCGGTAGATCAGTATGGCTCATTTTATCCCGAAGGGATTGCCCTTCCTGAGGGAGTTGAGCCCCTTGAAGAAGTGGTGCGCACTGAGGCTCCCCAGGAAGCTGGGACCTCAGCTGAACCCGACCTTCAAGTGACTGAGGTCAGCCCTCGTCTTAGATCAGAGTCGCCTCCAGGCAATTATCCTTGGTATGAACTTTATGTTCCTGTCTTGGATGAGTCAGATGAGGCCAAAATACGACAGGTCAGCCAAGCCCCTTCTGATTATGAATTCATCTTCCCTTCTTCTTCTCAACGACCCAACCAACATCCTGAGGGTTTTTTTACCTTCTACCGCGGTCAGCTAGAAGGGGTTTACGTTTTCCTCTTCCTGAATTCTTTCAGGAGTTCAGTAGTTTTTATCAGCTAAACCTTGGCCAATTTTCTCCCAACTCCTTCCGAATTTTGTGTAGTCTCGTAGTTATCTTTAAGGCGTTAGGCTTACCTTATGACCACCCCACCCTCTCTTATTTTTTTCACATCAAGAGATCAGATGAGGGCCCCTGGTATGTCACCAGCCGACCTGGCTGTGCATTTGTTGGGGGTTATCCTAGCAAAATCAAAGACTGGAAAAATGAGTTCTTTTTTGTAAAGCCCTCCCAGCCCTGGGTCTGCTGCTCTGATTGGCTTGAACATCTCCCGGCTCTCCCCTCTCCTCCTAAAAATTTGAAAAAGAGCACCGCCTTCTTAGATGTAATGAACGCCATAGGAGGTCACTGTTTTAATTCATCTAAGCTGGTGGTGGAGGATCTGCTTTGTTTTGCTGGGCTGAGTCCAGCTGATCTGACCTTAAGGGGGAGAGACGGTACTTGTTCTAACATGCTTTAACAATTACTTTATTCACGTGTATTTTGTTCGGTGTGACTGAACTATGTATCTATTTATACAGAAGACAGAGTTATGAACTCATTAGTGCTGAAAGCTATTCAGAAGAGGAAGCAAAAACAGGGCCAACCCCCAGCAGCCGAGGGAGTCACCATTGTGGATGTAGGAGGTGAGAGCCCCCCCGAAGATGTAGCCCAGCTATCCCGGAAAAGACCGGCAGCTCCTGGGGGTTCGTCAGGGTCTACTGCTGTTGAAGCTCATCCTTTGAGGCAAGTTCGGTCACGCCCAGATCCGTCCGACCTCCCTTCAACGGGTGAGAAAGGGGGTGCACCAGCTCGTGTGGAGAGATGTCGTGAGCGGGTGATGGAAGCTTACAGAGGTGGTGTGCGACTAGTTGGGGAAGGACCGAGCACCGTTGCCTTAGCTGTGGCTCGTGATCTTCCCAATACTGAGGATGCCCTTTATATGAGCCAACTGAGCTGGGGGGGACCTGATGACCCGAACTGGGAGCCGTCTGACCGAGTCTATGCTATTGATGGGTGAGTTTATGTCAAGGGCGAATATGATCCGAAGACAATCCTTGAAAGATGCCAAGGTCTTCGATAATATGCAAGACACCCTTGCTGAGGCCAAATCTCTTCATGAGAAAGACATCTCGGAGCTGAAAGCTCAGGTTGAGAAGGGGGCCGTCGCTGTGGCCGAGGCTCGCTCTTTGGTTGAGGTCCAGAAACGTCAACATGAGACTGAGCTCCGGGAGCTGCGTAATGAGTTAGCTTTAGCTAAAGGGCTAGCTACTTCTGCTGAGCAGGAACTTGCTAAATCTCTAAAGGAGGTGGCCGAGGAGAAACAAAAGTCTGAGGAGTTGGTAGGAGAGAAACTCCTTACTTTTATTGAGGCTGGTTTCCAGGGATGTCTTAGCCAGATCAAAGAACGTGGCTGTCTTGTGCCTGACGTCTCTTTAGATTTTCTAGACGTAGAGAAAGTAGCTGCCTCTCTCCCCCCTGATCTATAGATGTAATTTCCTCAGAATTGTTCTCTTATTTAATGTTATTTCTGTTTTACCGTTCTTGTCATTCTTTGTGGCGGACCAAGCATGTCGTAGCTCGGATTAGCTTAATAATTTACCACGTAATGGCAAACACTAAACAGATAGGACCAAGTTAGATACAGCTCGGCCTGGTTTAATAATGTACCAAATAATGTCAAACAGTAAACAGCTGGGACCAAGGGCGACGTAGCTCGGCCTGGTTTAATAATGTACCAAATAATTACAGTAAACAGCTGGGACCAAGGGCGACGTAGCTCGGTCTGGCTTAATAATGTACCAAATAATGGCAAACATTAAACAGCTGGGACCAAGGGTGAAGTAGCTCGGCCTGGTCTAATAATTTACCAATTATTGGCAAACATTACACAGCTGGGACCAAAGGCGATGCAGCTCGGCCTGGCGTAATAATTTACCGCATAATGGCAAACATTAAACAGCTGGGACCAAGGGTGAAGTAGCTCGGCCTGGTCTAATAATTTACCAATTATTGGCAAACATTACACAGCTGGGACCAAGGGCGATGCAGCTCGGCCTGGCGTAATAATTTACCGCATAATGGCAAACATTAAACAGTTGGAACCAAGGGTGAAGTAGCTCGGCCTGGTCTAATAATTTACCAAATAATGGCAAACATTACACAGCTGGGACCAAGGGCGATGCAGCTCGGCCTGGCGTAATAATTTACCCGAGCTCCTGGCGTGACCAGGGCTGAGCTCGTGCTCCTGAGGCAGATGGCACACCCATGCTCCTGGCGTGACCAGGGCTGAGCTCGTGCTCTTGAGGCAGGTGGCACACCCATGCTCCTGGCATGACCACGGCTGAGCTCGTGCTACTGAGGCAGGTGGCACACCCATGCTCCTGGCGTGACCAGGGCTGAGTTCGTGCTTGCACACCCATGCTCCTGGCGTGACCAGGGCTGAGCTCGTGCTCCTGAGGTTGGTTGCAACCCATGCTCCTGGCGTGACCAGGGCTGAGCTCGTGCTTGCACACCCATGCTCCTGGCGTGACCAGGGCTGAGCTCGTGCTTCTGAGGTTGGTTGCACACCCATGCTCCTGGCGTGACCAGGGCTGAGCTCGTGCTTGCACACCCATGCTCCTGGCGTGACCAGGGCTGAGCTCGTGCTTGCACACCCATGCTCCTGGCGTGACCAGGGCTGAGCTCGTGTTTGCACACCCATGCTCCTGGCGTGACCAGGGCTGAGCTCGTGCTCCTTAGGTAGGTTGAAAACCCTTTTCCTGGTTGTACAATATCTGGCAAAAATTATAAATCTTTGTATAATAAAAGAGTATATTGTCCAAAAACAAAAACAATCTTCGCTAATATTTAAAGAGTTGAACTAAGAATAATATTTTCGGAGATGGTAAGCGTTCCATGGTCTTTTCAACATCTTCCCATCAGGACCTTCTAGGTACTAAGCTCCTGAGCTTAGCTTTTCAACAATCTTGAAGGGACCCTCCCATTTAGGGTCAAGCTTGCCCACTTGAACCTCTTGCACCTTTCTTAGTACGAGATCACCGACCTGGAAAGTTTTCTGGATGACTCGTCTGTTGTACATCCGCGTCACACGATTGCGGTAGGCTTCCATTCTGATGGCCGCAGCCTCCCTTACTTCTTCAATCAGGTCCAGGTCAGTAGCTCTTCTATCGCTGTTTTGTTCATCATAGAAATGCACTCTTGATGATTCCGCTCCAATTTCAGCTGGGAGTACCGCTTCATTTCCGTAGACCATACTGAATGGGGTTTCACCTGTTCCCGTTCTTGGTGTAGTTCGATATGACCATAGAACATTAGGTAGTTCTTCAACCCAATTTCCCTTAGCTTTTCCCAACCTAGCTTTGATGCTTTGCACGAGAGACCTGTTCGTAACTTCTACCTGACCATTGCTCTGAGGATATGCAACGGAAGTGAAAGCCTGATGGATTTTTAATTCTTCACACCATGCCCTGAGCAAAGCTCCTTGGAATTGCCTTCCATTGTCCGAGATGATCTTCCGCGGGACACCAAATCGGCAAACAATGTTTTTCCAGATGAAGTTGAAGACCTCTTTCTCAGTGATTCTGGCTAGTGGCTCTGCTTCCACCCATTTAGAGAAGTAATCAATGGCAACAATCAGAAATTTCTTCTGAGCTTTACCTGTTGGAAAAGGTCCTACTATATCAATGCCCCACTGATCAAATGGGCATGCCGCCACAATAGCTTTCATCATCATAGCTGGATGATGCTGGAGCCTGGAGTGTCTTTGACAACTATCACATGATATAACCATAGCAGCCGAATCCTTCTGAATCGTAGGCCAGAAATATCCGGCTAGGAGCACATTCTTTGCCAAGAAATACGATCCTAGATGATTTACGCAGCACCCCTCATGAATTTCCCTTAATACGTACTCTGACTCTTTCGGACCCAAACAACGCAGAAGTGGTTGGGCAAAAGACCTCTTGTACAGGACGCCCTCAATGAGTATGAATCTCTGACTCCTTTTTTTGAGTCTATACGCTTTTTTGGTATCAGAAGGGAGCTTGGCATTGGTAAGATAGTCTAAGAGCTCTTGTCTCCAATCATTCTCTTCCACGGATTCAGATGGGACGTCCTGACTAGGAGTCAACTCAATTTGAAACACCACGTCTCTATCTTGCCAAGCGTGGAGAGCACTAGCCATTCTTGCCAAACTGTCGGCCTTTCTATTCTCCTCTCTTGGGATCTGTTTGAATGCTACCTCTAGAAATACCTCCTTTATTTTTTCTATGGTACTTGCATAATGGATTAGCTTCTCGTTTCTAACGTCATAGGCGCCATTCATTTGTTGGGCTACCATCTGTGAGTCAGAGAAGACATGTATACGCTTAGCTCCAACATTTCGAGCAGCCCTTAATCCAGTCAATACTGCCTCATACTCTGCTTCATTGTTGGAAGCTCGGAAATCCAACCGAACTGCCAAACATACTTCTTCTCCGGTAGGAGAGATCAGCACAACCCCAATCCCACTTCCCTCGTTACAAGAAGAACCATCTACAAATGCTTTCCATAATTCTTCTTTTTCGGGATGTACAGTCTCCGCAATAAAATCTGCTAAGGCCTGAGCTTTGATAGCTGTGCGTGGCTCATACTGTATATCATACTCACCTAGTTCAGTTGTCCATTTAACAAGTCGTCCAGAGACATCCGCGCGACTGAGTATTTTTCCCAGGGAACTGTTTGTTAGCACCGTTATAGGATGGGATAGGAAGTAAGGCCTGAGTCTCCTAGCTGTGATGATCAACATTAGAGCCAACTTCTCGATCTCCTGATACCTCAGCTACGCATCCTTCAAGGCATGAGATAAGTAATATATCGGCTGCTGTTCTGATTCCCTTTCTTTGACGAGAACCGAGCTGATTGCTTCCTCAGTCGCTGATAGGTAGACGTATAGCCTCTCTGCCTGCATAGGCTTGGCCAAAATTGGAAGTTCAGCCAAGTATTTTTTCAATTCTTCAAATGCTTCCCCACATTTTTCGTCCCAATCAAATTTCCCAGCCTTCCGGAATATCTTAAAAAAGGGGAGACTTCTATGAGCTGATCTAGAAATAAATCGTGATAAAGAAACGATTTTTCCTGCCAAGCGTTGCACCTCTTGAAGGTTCTTCGGCGGAGACATCTCACAGATAGCTCTCACCTTTTCTGGATTAGCTTCAATCCCCCTTTCTGTCACTATATAGCCTAGAAATTTCCCACTTTTTACCCCGAATACACATTTCTGAGGGTTTAACTTTAACCCGTAAGACCTAAGGGTGGAGAAAGTCTCAGTCAGATCGGCAATGAGATCGATGCCACCTTTTGATTTTACAAGAATGTCGTCCACATATACTTCCACATTGCGGCCTAGCTGTTTTGAAAACACCTTGTCCATCAAACGCTGGTAAGTAGCTCCTGCATTCTTGAGCCCGAAGGGCATAACAACATAGCAAAAAGTCCCATCTGATGTGACAAAACTGACTTTATCTTGATCTTCTCTAGCCAGAGGAATCTGATGATATCCCTGGTAGGCATCCATTAAGCACAAGTACTGATGTCCCGCTGTTGAATCAACCATCTGATCAATCCTTGGTAACGGGTAACAATCCTTCGGACATGCCTTATTAAGATCTCTGAAGTCTATACACATCCTCCACTTTCCAGAGCTCTTTGGTACTAAGACCACATTTGAGAGCCATGTTGGAAATTGTATTTCTCGAATTTGACCTGCCCGAAGGAGCTCCTCCACCTGCTCTCTTATGACCTTATCCTTTTCAGGTCCAAAATGTCTTTTCTTCTGTTTTACAAGTTGGACTCCCGAGAGCACATTCAAATGATGTTCTAGCACGTCTGGTCTAATTCCTCTTAGATCTCGAGCATTCCAGGCAAAGATATCCTCATTTTTAATTAAACATGAAATGAGATCGGCTTTAATGTTTATTTCCAAGTCCTTGGCTATTTTTACTTTTTGATCAGTAGAGACGAGCTCAATTATTTCAGGTTCTTCATCCAAGCTGTTGGGAATGCCGTTGTCTTTAGGAACACTATACCCAGCTCTTTCAATACAACCGACCTCCCGGCGAGCTCACTTCACGTCTTCCTTTACTTCGTCCACGTAACATCTGCGGGCTGTTTTCTGGTCACCACAAAGAACCCCAACTTCTCTACCCACTGGGAATTTTAATTTCTGATGATAGGTAGAAGCTACCGCCTTGAAGTCCTTCATTGCAGGTCGGCCTAAGATTGCATTGTACGATGAAAGTGCCTCTACCACAGTGAAATTAACCATCTTTGTTATGCGAGACATCCCATGACCCAGAGATAAGGGCAAGTTGATCTGTCCAAGCGGTTGAATTGCGTGCCCGGTGAACCCATACAGAGGAGTTGCAATGTGTTCATATTTTGACCCCTCTATCTGCATCTTTTCTAAGGTATCTTTAAATAAGACATTGACTGAGCTCCCAGTATCAATGAAGATCCTTGCTACGTCATAATTAGCTATGGTTACAGTCACGACTAGGGCATCGTTGTGTGGAGTTGCAACTCCTTTCAGATCATTAGGTCCGAAGCTTATGACAGGCTCATCTCTTTCAATTAACTCTTCTGATACTTCGAAATTTTCCATTCTTCAACCATGACTTTTCCGAGCTCTGCCCGAGTCTCCATCCGTGGGTCCCCCTGAGATCATATTAATAGTTCCTCGGGTGGGATTATTATCCACCTGTTCGACCCTTCTCCTTTGATTATCTGTTTCTTTAGGAGCGATACCCCTTTCACGGGACCTGGTTCGGCCCCTATATGGTGTCTTTTCTCTTCTTTTACCTCGGTACCGGCTTCTACCCTGTCCTTTCTGAGAAGGTTCCTGCTTCCTTGTTAGCAGAGTTTTTATTTCAGAGTCTCTTCTGATGATTCTTTCTACCTCATCTTCAAGCTTCTGGCAGTCATTCGTTATATGACCGTACTCTCTATGGAATTCACAATACTTATCAGAAATAGGCGTACGGGACCCATTATCCAACTTCCTGGGTCTTTCCAGTTTCTTTCTATCATCACATATTTCCATAGCTCTTTCCAAGCTCATGGATAGAGGTATGCGTGATGCAAATTGGCTTCTAGTTCGACCACTTTCATCAGCCCTGTCAACAGTTCTTTTCTTGCTTAACTCTAACTTATCCTTCTTCTCTGATGGCCGCAGATCAACCCTTCTCTGTCTCTGAGCATCTTCTAGATTGATATACTTTTCAGCTCTTCCCAGAAGTTCGTCATAACTTCTAGGAGTTTTCTTTACCAATGATTTAAAGAACTCTCCTGCCTTAAGCCCTTGTGTAAAGGCATTAATAAGGACATCCATCGTTGCAGTGGGGACCTCTAAGGCTACCCCGTTAAAGCGTTGTACGAACTCCCTCAAGGACTCCTGTTCATTCTGCTTGGTAGTGAACAGGCTCAAAGAAGTTTTTTGATACCTCTTACTGCTGGCATACTGGTTTAGAAAGGCCGAACTGAACTCCTCAAAGCAGCTTACGGTGTTTGGTTTAAGTAAATTAAACCACTGTTGCGCCGATCTAACCAGGGTGGTAAGGAAAACACGGCATTTGATCCCATCAGAATACCTATGCAACAGAGCAGCATTCTCAAATCTTCCAAGATGCTCTTCAGGGTCTGTGCTTCCATCATATTCTCCCACTGCAGGTTGTCTGAAATTTGGCGGGAGTTCCTCTCTTAGAATAATTAGGGAGAATGGACTTTCTCTCCTAGCCACTGGAGTTCGGCCACCAAGATGCTGACCCAATCGCCTTATCTCTCCCCATACAGCCTCCATTGGATCTATTAGCGGAGGCTCTACTTGTGTATCTACCACAGCACTGGCTACCCTATTGTTTTCACGGACCTGTTCTGGCTGAATAGGCGAAGGCGCCTGATTTGTTTGAGAAGGCGGTGGAGGTTGATTAGATTCCGTTGGTGGCGGAACCTGGTGTTGGAAAAGAGTATTTTGCATGGTCTGACTGATGAATTGTGCCAGTTGCTCCATAGTCATATCTCCCACCTTCATAACAGATGGAGGTGCCTGATCTTCCTGCTGTGGAGGAACATCTTGATTCTCCACACTGGGATTTAATCTTTCTTCCTGATTCCTCATAACTCCACGCCCACGTCCACGTCGTCCAGCCATATCAACGTCTTCAATTCAGTAAATAATTCCCACAGACGGCGCCAATTGATATCACCTAAATTTGCGATGACTTGCTGATATCAATAGAGAGGGGGTTCACCTCTCTTTCTCCTCCAACACTCAATATAACAGCCAGGATATTAGCAAATATCTTCTGCAATGACCTGAAAATACGAAGCAAATGTGAGAAGGGGCCGGAAGTTGTTCCGGCGGGTCCCCTCCGACGCTCAAGTCAGGCGAGAGAATATGAAGAGAATATATGCTGTAAGTGAAAGCAATTATATAATTAGTCCTTAATCAATACTCCAAACCTGGTATTTATAGGCGGAGACCTAAGAGTAGTATTGCAACAAGGACTCTTTCCATGTTTATCCAAATCTTACCCAGATATGTCAAGATCCTGATAATACAATCAAATCCCTGATATTGCTCCGCGTATCTAGGACTAGATATCTTGGGGAACTGGTTTCCTTGCTGAGAGCCGGTAGCAACAAGGGAAATGAGGAGAGCTCGGCCTATCAGCTCGGGCTCTCAAAAGAGGTCTCACGTCGAGTTACGGGAGGGAAACAGGTAAGGCGAAACAGGTCGGCCAAACAGGTCGGGCCTCGCAAAAGAGCTCGGAAGGGTAGGCGAGGTCTCGCCGAAGAAAGACGAGTAACATGCCTTGGAGCTAGGTCGGCTCGTCAGGTCCGAAGTGTCTCTTCTTTTGCTTGATTACTTTGACCTTCGGATCGACACTCAACCGATGTTGTGCAACTTCTGGGCAAATCCCAATCAATTCAACAGAAGACCATGCGAACACATCAGCATACCTTGACAGGCACCTCAACAGATCTTGTTTCAGGTTGCTGCTAAGGTCTGCTGCCACCCTTATCGTTCTCTCAGGTTGTCCTGGGACCAAAATCACCTCGTCCTCTCCTTCCAACAATGCGTGCACCTCCTGCCCTTCTCGAGCCCTTTGTATGAGATGAACCCCTTAATCCTTCGGGCCATTGCCGTCGGCCCGTTTTGATCTCTTCACCTCCACCCTCACTGTGCTAGTGTAACACATCTTTGATGATGGCTGGTCTCCCTTTACTTCTCCCACCTTTATCCCGACGGGGAACTTGATTTTTTGGTGGAAAGTGGAAGCTATAGCCCTGAATTCATTCATGGCGGGCCTTCCTAAAATGACGTTATAGGAAGACGGGGCTTCCACAATAGTGAAACAAGTTAAACGGGTCTTCCTGCTCTCCCCCTGGCCCATAGAAAGGGGTAGAATGATTTGCCCTAAGGGGTATACTGTATGTCCTGCAAAACCAAAGAGAGGAGTAGATATTTGCTCAAGAGTATACTCACCTAACTCCATCTTGTGGAAAGCTTCCTGGAATAATACGTTTACAGAGCTTCCTGAATCCACAAAGACTCTTCCGATCTCATAGTTTGCGATGGTATCCCTTATCACCAGGGCATCATTGTGAGGCGTTTGCACGCCTTCCACATCCTTAGGACCGAAGCTAATTACCACCTTTCCTCAGCGTCGAAAACCCTTCCTACGCTCATCACTTCCCTCCTGCTCATAGCCTTCCGAGCTCTATTAGAATCACCATCAGTAGTTCCCCCTAAGATCATGTTGATAAAACCTCGGGGGAGCGGGTTATTCTTAGGTAGTTCCTGTTCTCCTGGGTTCCTTACTGGCCTCCATCCACGTGCCCTGCCCTGAAAGGAGCCGCGAAAATTAGTACGCCCATTTCTGCCCCTTCCTCGGTATGGACCTCGGCCCCTTTCTCGTGAAAGACCATAGGGAACGTTTGGACGAGATACTCCCTGACTGGACGGGGGATCATTCCGCATGGCTAGCTCCTGTCCACTATCCAGGTTACGACATTCTCGCGTGCTGTGCCCAGCGATCTGATGGAACCCACAATACTTTTTTTCCGACCCCTTGCTCGGTTCGTCCTCAGTTCGCGGAGATTTGTGAGGGGCTTGCCCCTCACAAATCCGGACAGCTCCCTCTTTAGCAACCTTCAGGGGCGTAAACTGGGAGAAACGTCCGAGTTTTGCATCCTCCACGGGCCTTTTTCCTTCAGACCTGCCATGCCTGTCACCAGTTTGTGCACCTTCCTTTCTTTTGGTACTCTGGGCCTCTTCTACATTAATATATTTCTCAGCTCGTGTCAGGAGATCATCATAGGTAGGAGGAGGTCTTTTTATCAAAGAACGAAAAAACTCTCCTGCCTTCAAGCCCTGGGTGAATGCGCTGATCAAAATCTCTGCTGGGCAGGCAGGGTACCTCAAGACTGACGACATTAAAGCGCTTAATGTATTCTCGAAGGGGTTCGCCCTCTGTCTGTCTCATTTCAAACAGGCTCAGCGAGGTTTTCTTATAACGCTTACTGCTGGTGAACTGGTGAAGGAAAGCCGAGCTAAACTCTGAAAAAGAGGTTATTGAAGAAGGTTCGAGTTGATTGAACCATTGCTGGGCTGATCTTACCAATGTCGTGACGAAAACCTTACACTTTAAGCGGTCTGAATAGCAATGCAACATGGCAGCGTTCTCAAATCTGGCCAAGTGCTCCTCCGGATCCGTGCTTCCGTCATACTCCCCAGCATTCGGGGGCCGGAAGTTATTTGGGAGCTTCTCCTCCACTATCTCCTGGGAGAAATGAATACCCTTTTTCAGAGCACAGTGACCTCCGATTCCCTTCTTCATCACTCTGACCTCCCTTCTTAACTCTTCCACCTCGCCTTCGAGGTTGAGGGCTCCTGCGGGTGGCGGGTGGGATGTGGCTACCTGTTCGGGCTGTTCATTTTCTCGAATACTCTCCCCCCGGCCGCTCTCAGATTGATCCATGGCTCGTTTCATTGCTTTTTCCACCGTTATCGAGATGAGGCGTGTGAGTTGTTCGAAAGTCAATGCTCCCACTGTTATGCCTGCTATCGGTGGTGGCCCTTCTCGATTCACCGATGGTGCCCGTTGCTCATTATTTGTCTCCTGATTCGTTCTTCGCGTATTCACCATTTTTATCAACGTCTTATACTCACTTTCCCACAGACGGTGCCAATTGTTAACTCGATTTTTGGGTAGCGGGTTATTTTAGTTAACAATAATTCCTCCCTTACTAGAAATAAGTGATTCTGAAAAGGAAAGATGAGAAGGAGGCCGGAGAGTGCTCTCCGGTTGGATACCTCCGATGATCAAGTCAAGATCCTTTGTTATATAGTAAAAACGCACGTTTCTCTGGAAATTGCGGGAGTCCGGTCTCCTCTTCACCTGATATCCCCCATGTATATATATGGAACGGTGAGAGAAAAGATGCCCTCATCATGCCTGGCTGGGACCTGGGGGGACCACTGACAAAACACCATAACCGCCTATAGCGCACTACCTATAGGATTCCAATAATACCAGAAAATATTCCCCCAAACACTAGTCACTATATGATTGGTTCTTTTGGCAAGTGGTCCCCTAATAAGACAAAATTCAGGTATATGTTTCCCGGGTAGAGGACCACACTAGTATCCAAAGTACCTTCCCGAACTCTGTAGAGGAGACCAAGATAAAAGTCTAAGGTCGGGATAACAACACGTGCTCACTGGTCCAGTCCAGCAGGACTGAAGATACCTTGTGATGCATAACGATTGGAAATGCACCGACCTATACATATACAGCCTGAGCTGGGTACCGTTATAAACAATACACACTGACCTGCTCTTAACGGCCGCAAGAACCCGCCCCTGTCAATTCCTTCCGGGCTGAGCACTTCTGGATGAGATCATACTAGAGTAAGGGCAAGAATTGGGCTGGACATGATACCCAGATATCATGAGTATCCCCTCCTAGTCGAGCTAGTGTAACGATGTTCTCGACTATGCTTGGATCGAGGCTTGAATCGTACTGTCAGATTCAAATTCTTAACCCTGACAAGACAGGGTGTCAGCAGGATATGACCGTTGATGTATTGATGTAACTGCCACGTGGCAATATCTACAACCGAGACGTTTGAACTCCCTTGATCCTGGCCATTGAAATGGGCCTGGCCCTAGTGGCCCAATCTTCTGGACGCTTATAAATCAAACCCCATTCTTCATTTGCATCACTTTCTTTCTTCGCCTCCTTCCGCTCCATTTGCACGGATTTTTCTGTAAGTTCTTTACCCTTGCTCTTATTATTTCTACTCTTTCATGTCTGCCTCAACATCCTCAACTTCCGGGGCTGCCCTTAGGGGATCGGCCGTCGATGCCTCGGGCTCAGGGCTTCGAGCCCTCCGACCTTGAGTGACCGGGCAGAGCCAATTATTACTGCCGTTCCTCTTCTTCAAGTTCTTCCTACCTCTATTCGTGACCCCTCCCCCCAGAACTTCGAGGTTGATCCTCGCGATCTGGTTCGGGCTGGGCTGCCCTGGTATGAGGTTCTTAGTTCTCGAATCTCGCCTGAGGCGGAGCCTCTTCTCCGTCGTCACGTCATTCCTCCCGACCATGAGATTCAAATACCAAGGTCGGGCGACCGTCCTCATTTGCCCCCTCCGGGATTCTTCCCCTTCTTTGTTGAACAAATTAGGAGTGGATTGCGCTTCCCCATTCCTGCTCTGTATCAAGATATTTCCCACTTTCTCTGCGTTTCCCTTAGCCAACTTAGCCCTAATTCCTATCAGATTATGGCAGCCGTGGCCGCCTTGTTCCAATCTCTAAACCTCCCATTTTCTCCTCCTCTTCTACATTATTTTTTTCACGTCAAAAACACCACCTTTCCTGGTTTGTTCTACTTTGGGTCCAGGCCCTCGTGTAAATTTCTGGAGAAAATCCCGAGCTCCCATAAAGGGTGGAAAGAAACATTTTTCTTTATCAAACCACCCAGACCTTGGTCATGCCCAATGGCCTGGAGAGATTCTATCCCCCCGGGTCGTCCTCTTCCGCATCGGTACAAAGAAGACATATTTTATCAGAGAGTTATGTCAGCCATTGGGCGTCGACAATTTGATACAACTGTACTAATCCGAGAGGACGTACTCAGGCGATATAGGCTGCGCTCTTACCCGGCTAGTCCTCCTCCTGGTGCGTCCTCTACTAACCTGACTTTATTTTCTAGTAACTTGCTATTCACATGCCTTTCATTCCCGTACAGGTAAAATGTCGTTCAATCAGATGCTTTCGGCCATTGTTTCCCAGAAAAAGGGGAAAGGAAAGGCGATTCCAAAATCCCGTACTGAAGGGCGAGCTTCCTCGCCGCCTCCTGCCTCCCAGGCTGCCCGAATAGTCATTCTTCAATCGGAAGAGAGCGGGGGTGGTGGTAACTCGCTGCTCAAAAGGAAAAGGGCTGAGAACGTCCCTGGTCCTTCGGCCCGGGAAGAGGTGGCCACCTCTCCAGGACCGCAGACTGCAACATCACAGGACTCTATTCAAAGCCCGCAGTCGGCTCGGACTGCAGGACCCGGTTCTCCTGGACTTCCCGTGGAGTATACACAGTCCACCAGTCTGATTACTGGGCCCCCCTCTGGACTACCGGCTTAGATCTTGGAGTGCATTACTACAGGCGCAGATCAACAAGCCATGGCGGGGGATGAAGTGGAGACCTCTGGCCCAGGAAGGGCTGTCCCGAGCTTTATCGGTACATATTCTTATTGTTCTTACCTGCCTCCTTGTAAATATCTTCTCACTGGGTTATCCTTATCCAGGGCTTACTAATGTTACGCGAAAGCGTTAGGAGGGGATCCAACTATGGCCAATCTTCATCAAATGCCAGGAAGAAAGCCCGAGATGCTGTACACCAGGCTGAAGCTGCAGTGGCTGAGTCGAATGAAGCCAATGCCCGGCTTACAACTGTAGAGGCAGAGCTGTCAAAATACCATGCTGAGGTCAATCGACTACGATCTGTTATTGAGGAGAAAGAGATTGCTCTTACAAAGTCTTCAGCTGAAATGAGCCGCGCACGTTCTGAACTGGAATCATATGTCGCCGGAGAAGTCGGTCGAAAAGAGGCTTTTCTGAAGTCAGAGGAGTTCAAGGGGCTCCTCGCAGCGAAGGCGTTTCGATTTCTTGATCTCGGCTTCGAGGGCTGCAAAGATCAATTCAGGACTCATGGTTTTCCTCCGGAGGATCAAGACCCAGATGACTTCCTAGATCTGCAGGCCATCGTGAATAACATCCCCTCTGATTTTATAGATCGGGATGTCTGACCCGGCTCTTTAAATAAATTTTACTTCCCCCCCCCCCCCCCTTTTTTTTTGTTTTGAAGGAACATCAACTTGTAATCCATGCGCCATTTTACTTAATGAAAAATTGTATTGTGATGTTATTTTACTAACTGAACTGAGAAGAACTGACAGAATCACAAGTATAAAACAATACTGACCCGTAGGGGCAAATTATAGATAGATAACTTTTGCCTGATCTGATCTCTGTTTACGGCAATTACCATCGACAGTGATAAGGAACTGTCTAGAGTTCATAGTCAGGGCGGACCTCAACTTTCGTGGTCAAGGCGGATCATAATTTTTACAGTCAGAGCGGACCATAACTTTATAGTCAGGGCGGACCATAACTTTACAATAGCCAGGGCGGACCATAACTTTCATAGTAGTCAGGGCGGACCATAACTTTCATAGTAGTCAGGGCGGACCATAACTTTCATAGTCAGGGCGGACCATAACTTTTATAGTCAGGGCGGACCATAACTTTTATAGTAGTCAGGGCTGACCATAACGTTTATAGTAGTCAGGGCGGACCATAACTTTACAATAGCCAGGGCGGACCATAACTTTCATAGTAGTCAGGGCGGACCATAACTTTCATAGTCAGGGCGGACCATAACTTTTATAGTCAGGGCGGACCATAACTTTTATAGTAGTCAGGGCGGACCATAACTTTACAATAGCCAGGGCGGACCATAACTTTCATAGTAGTCAGGGCGGACCATAACTTTCATAGTCAGGGCGGACCATAACTTTTATAGTAGTCAGGGCGGACCATAACTTTTATAGTAGTCAGGGCGGACCATAACTTTCATAGTCAGGGCGGACCATAACTTTTATAGTAGTCAGGGCGGACCATAACTTTCATAGTCAGGATTTTGACATGCATTTCTGAATAAGACTTCATTAAAAACAGAAATAAAACTCGGTATCTTGAGCTCATACATCGTAGAAATATACGCCTACGAATAATATTTTCTAAGATGAAATACATTCCAGGGTCTCTTTAGCTTTTTTCCCTCCGCATCTTCCAGGTAGTATGCTCCAGAGCCCACCTTCTGAATAACCTTATAGGGTCCTTCCCATTTAGGGTCAAGCTTCCTGACTTCTGCTGACTGGACTTTTTTGAGTACCAGGTCTCCAACCTGAAAACTCCGAGGCATCACTCGTTTATTATAGGCTTTGATGACCTTGTTTCTATAAGACTCCATCCTGATCATGGCCCTCTCCCTTTTTTCGCAGATCATATCCAGGTCTAGAGCTCGGCGTTCGTCATTGTCAGTGTCATAAGCTTGGACTCTAGCCGAGGTCGCTCCTATTTCTGCGGGCAAGACTGCTTCGGAACCATAAACCATGCTGAAAGGCGTCTCCCCCGTAGGAGTTCGAGGCGTAGTTCTATAAGCCCAAAGTACACTGGGAAGCTCTTCAGCCCAGTCTTTTCCTACCCCATATAGCCTTGCTTTTAATGCCTGTACTATAGATCGGTTAGTGACCTCCGCCTGTCCATTACTCTGAGGGTAGGCCACGGAAGTGAAGGCTTGCATGATCTTCATTTCCTGGCACCAGGTGGTCATCTTTCGCCCCTGGAATTGTCTCCCATTATCGGAAATCAACTTCCTTGGCACCCCAAACCGACATACAATATTCCTCCACAAAAAGTTCAGTACATCCTCCTCAGTGATCCAAGCTAAAGCCTCGGCTTCAACCCACTTTGAGAAGTAGTCCACGGCCACTATCAGGAACTTCTTCTGCCTTGGGGCAATGGGGAAGGGTCCCACGATATCCATCCCCCACTGGTCGAATGGGCAAGCTGATATCACGGACTTCATGAATTGAGCCGGCTGCCGTTGGATTCTTCCATGCCTCTGGCAGCCCTCACAAGTTGCTACGACCTCTACTGCATCCCTTCTCAGTGTTGGCCAAAAGTACCCTGCTAGTATGGTTTTTTGTGCCAAGGCCAGGCTCCCTAATGATCCCCACAGCAACCCTCGTGAATCTCGTGGAGCACATACCTAGCCTCTTCCTCCTTTAGGCACCTGAGCAAAGGCCCTGCAAAAGACCTCTTGTACAAATCATCCTGAACCAGAGCGAACCTAAAAGACTGTCTCTCTACTTTTCTTGCTTCCTTTTTATCCGAAGGCAGCTCTGCGTTCCTTAAGTATTTTACGATGGGGGTCATCCAACTTTCCGTGCCGGGAGGCTCTAATGCTAGCTGAGTTGATGGCAATAGCTCGGTTTGACAAATGACCTCTCTTCGGCATATGGGCCCTAATGACGTGGCCCATTTTGCTAGCTGATCAGCTTCTTGATTCTCTTCCCTAGGTATCTGCACTATATTCCATTCAGAGAAACTTTCAGACATTTCTTGGACTGCCTTAAGATACTCCACCAGCTTCTCGCTTCTGACCTCAAAATTTCCCTTTACCTGCTGGGCCGCCAATTGGGAGTCTGAATGAAGGACCACCATACTAGCACCTACCTCACGAGCTAATTTTAGCCCAGTTAGTATCGCCTCGTACTCTGCCTCATTGTTGGATATCCGGAAATCTAACCTGATCATAGCTTTTACTTTCTCGTCGGTTGGTGAGATCAATACTATTCCAACGCCGCACCCTTCGTTATTGGAGGCTCCGTCAACATACACATTCCACGCCTCTTCCAGATCGGATCCAATCATTTCTGCGAAAAAATCTGATAAGGCTTTTGATAGATGTCCTAGGCTGGTAGGAAATATCATACTCGCCAAGCTCAATAGTCCATTTGACCAATCTGCCTGATACATCGGTCTGCGTCATGATTCTCCCGATTTGACTATTTGTCAATACCGTGATAGGGTGGGATAGAAAATACGGCCTCAGCTTCCTTGCAGTTATAACTAGAGCTAATGCTAGCTTCTCTACCTCGGGATATCTGAGCTCGGCACCCTGGAGAGCGTGGCTAACATAATAAACTGGTTTTTGATCTGGTCCTTCCTGTTTGATTAATACCGAGCTAACGGCATGCTCCGTGGCCGAAAGATAGATCCACAATTTTTCTCCGAGACCTGGCTTGACCAACTGGCAACTCGGTCAGATGTCTTTTTAAATCAGCAAAGGCCCTCTCACAATCTTCGTTCCACTCGAAGTTCCTTGCTTTTCTCAACACTTGAAAGAAAGAATAGCTTCTATGTGCTGACCGGGAAATAAACCGGGCTAAGGAGGCAATTCGGCCAGTCAGCTTCTGGACTTCTCTTATGCTTTTGGGAGAAACCATGTCCTGTACTGCCCTTACCTTTTCAGGATTGACCTCGATTCCTCTATCTGTCACTACAAAACCCAAAAACTTCCCGCTCTTCACCCCGAACACACATTTAGCAGGATTCAACTTCAGACCAAACTTCTTTAGGGTATCAAAGGTTTCCTCCAAGTCAGGTACGAGATCTGAGCTACCCTTAGATTTACCAGTATATCATCGACGTATACCTCAATATTCCGCCCCGCCTGTCCTTCAAATATTTTATCCATCAATCTTTGGTATGTGGCCCCGGTATTTTTAAGGCCGAAGGGTATAACCACGTAGCAGTATGTTCCTTCGGAGGTGACGAAGCTGACTTTATCCTGGTCTTCTTTGGCCAAGGGAATCTGATGATACCCTTGATAGGCATCCATAAAGCATAATAACTCATAACCTGACATGGAATCTACGAGCTGATCAATGCGGGGCAAAGGGTAGCAATTTTGGGGCAAGCTTTATTGAGATCCCTGAAATCAACACACATCATCCACTTCCCGGACGACTTTGGCACCAGGACCACGTTGGAGAGCCAGGTCGGGAACTGGACTTCCCTTATTTGCCCCGCTCTTAACAAAGTTCGAACTTCCTGGCTTATGACTTTGTCTTTCTCCGGTCCGAAGTGTCTCTTCTTTTGCTTGATTACTTTGACCTTCGGATCGACACTCAACCGATGTTGTGCAACTTCCGGGCAAATCCCAATCAATTCAACAGAAGACCATGCGAACACATCAGCATACCTTGACAGGCACCTCAACAGATCTTGTTTCAGGTTGCTGCTAAGGTCTGCTGCCACCCTTATCGTTCTCTCAGGTTGTCCTGGGACCAAAATCACCTCGTCCTCTCCTTCCAACAATGCGTGCACCTCCTGCCCTTCTCGAGCCCTTTGTATGAGATGAACCCCTTGATCCTTCGGGCCATTGCCGTCGGCCCGTTTTGATCTCTTCACCTCCACCCTCACTGTGCTAGTGTAACACATCTTTGATGATGGCTGGTCTCCCTTTACTTCTCCCACCTTTATCCCGACGGGAACTTGATTTTTTGGTGGAAAGTGGAAGCTATAGCCCTGAATTCATTCATGGCGGGCCTTCCTAAAATGACGTTATAGGAAGACGGGGCTTCCACAATAGTGAAACAAGTTAAACGGGTCTTCCTGCTCTCCCCCTGGCCCATAGAAAGGGGTAGAATGATTTGCCCTAAGGGGTATACTGTATGTCCTGCAAAACCAAAGAGAGGAGTAGATATTTGCTCAAGAGTATACTCACCTAACTCCATCTTGTGGAAAGCTTCCTGGAATAATACGTTTACAGAGCTTCCTGAATCCACAAAGACTCTTCCGATCTCATAGTTTGCGATGGTAGCCCTTATCACCAGGGCATCATTGTGAGGCGTTTGCACGCCTTCCACATCCTTAGGACCGAAGCTAATTACCACCTCTTCCTCAGCGTCGAAAACCCTTCCTACGCTCATCACTTCCCTCCTGCTCATAGCCTTCCGAGCTCTATTAGAATCACCATCAGTAGTTCCCCCTAAGATCATGTTGATAAAACCTCGGGGGAGCGGGTTATTCTTAGGTAGTTCCTGTTCTCCTGGGTTCCTTACTGGCCTCCATCCACGTGCCCTGCCCTGAAAGGAGCCGCGAAAATTAGTACGCCCATTTCTGCCCCTTCCTCGGTATGGACCTCGGCCCCTTTCTCGTGAAAGACCATAGGGAACGTTTGGACGAGATACTCCCTGACTGGACGGGGGATCATTCCGCATGGCTAGCTCCTGTCCACTATCCAGGTTACGACATTCTCGCGTGCTGTGCCCAGCGATCTGATGGAACTCACAATACTTTTTTTCCGACCCCTTGCTCGGTTCGTCCTCAGTTCGCGGAGATTTGTGAGGGGCTTGCCCCTCACAAATCCGGACAGCTCCCTCTTTAGCAACCTTCAGGGCGTAAACTGGGAGAAACGTCCGAGTTTTGCATCCTCCACGGGCCTTTTTCCTTCAGACCTGCCATGCCTGTCACCAGTTTGTGCACCTTCCTTTCTTTTGGTACTCTGGGCCTCTTCTACATTAATATATTTCTCAGCTCGTGTCAGGAGATCATCATAGGTAGGAGGAGGTCTTTTTATCAAAGAACGAAAAAACTCTCCTGCCTTCAAGCCCTGGGTGAATGCGCTGATCAAAATCTCTGCTGGGCAGGCAGGTACCTCAAGACTGACGACATTAAAGCGCTTAATGTATTCTCGAAGGGGTTCGCCCTCTGTCTGTCTCATTTCAAACAGGCTCAGCGAGGTTTTCTTATAACGCTTACTGCTGGTGAACTGGTGAAGGAAAGCCGAGCTAAACTCTGAAAAAGAGGTTATTGAAGAAGGTTCGAGTTGATTGAACCATTGCTGGGCTGATCTTACCAATGTCGTGACGAAAACCTTACACTTTAAGCGGTCTGAATAGCAATGCAACATGGCAGCGTTCTCAAATCTGCCCAAGTGCTCCTCCGGATCCGTGCTTCCGTCATACTCCCCAGCATTCGGGGGCCGGAAGTTATTTGGGAGCTTCTCCTCCACTATCTCCTGGGAGAAAGGAATACCCTTTTTCAGAGCACAGTGGCCTCCGATTCCCTTCTTCATCACTCTGACCTCCCTTCTTAACTCTTCCACCTCGCCTTCGAGGTTGAGGGCTCCTGCGGGTGGCGGGTGGGATGTGGCTACCTGTTCGGGCTGTTCATTTTCTCGAATACTCTCCCCCCGGCCGCTCTCAGATTGATCCATGGCTCGTTTCATTGCTTTTTCCACCGTTATCGAGATGAGGCGTGTGAGTTGTTCGAAAGTCAGTGCTCCCACTGTTATGCCTGCTATCGGTGGTGGCCCTTCTCGATTCACCGATGGTGCCCGTTGCTCATTATTTGTCTCCTGATTCGTTCTTCGCGTATTCACCATTTTTATCAACGTCTTATACTCACTTTCCCACAGACGGCGCCAATTGTTAACTCGATTTTTGGGTAGCGGGTTATTTTAGTTAACAATAATTCCTCCCTTACTAGAAATAAGTGATTCTGAAAAGGAAAGATGAGAAGGAGGCCGGAGAGTGCTCTCCGGTTGGATACCTCCGATGATCAAGTCAAGATCCTTTGTTATATAGTAAAAAACGCACGTTTCTCTGGAAATTGCGGGAGTCCGGTCTCCTCTTCACCTGATATCCCCCATGTATATATATATGGAACGGTGAGAGAAAAGATGCCCTCATCATGCCTGGCTGGGACCTGGGGGGACCACAAAACACCATAACCACCTATAGCGCACTACCTATAGGATTCCAATAATACCAGAAAATATTCCCCCAAACACTAGTCACTATATGATTGGTTCTTTTGGCAAGTGGTCCTCTAATAAGACAAAATTCAGGTATATGTTTCCCGGGTAGAGGACCACACTAGTATCCAAAGTACCTTCCCGAACTCTGTAGAGGAGACCAAGATAAAAGTCTAAGGTCGGGATAACAACACGTGCTCACTGGTCCAGTCCAGCAGGACTGAAGATACCTTGTGATGCATAACGATTGGAAATGCACCGACCTATGCATATACAGCCTGAGCTGGGTACCGTTATAAACAATACACACTGACCTGCTCTTAACGGCCGCAAGAACCCGCCCCTGTCAATTCCTTCCGGGCTGAGCACTTCTGGATGAGATCATACTAGAGTAAGGGCAAGAATTGGGCTGGACATGATACCCAGATATCAACTATGATAACTGATACCATGCGAGCTCTCAGTTTCATTGTGTGATTTGAAAAAATTTCTTACTTCAGTAGCCATATTTTTTTCTTAAGATAGTTATAGATTCATGTTGTGCAACATTTGCGGAAGAAAAGGAGGGGAAATGATTTCTAGGCTGAATTTGAGCTTTCTATTGCGAATCTTCTAGTCGGGGTTGTTGTCAATGTTGCTCTAGCTGGTATGCTAGCATTGTATGCTCGATTCTCGAATCGGACCGACATCTATATCTCAAGTATATCTTGGCCGTACGAAAAGAGCTTATATAGTTTTTTTTAAATTTTTATTGTTTTTGTTTAGTTCTTCGTTGTTGTCTCGGGTAATATCTTAATGTATTGTATATGGATTAGAATACACCTTGTACTCGTATCAATAATATTTTGTCTTTTAAAAAAAAAAATTTATGTTGTCTTATTTTGAGTTAATTAAATACATTATTTTGTCTTATTTTGTACTTCATGTTGATAACAATGATGTTAATTATAAAAAAGTTGACTTAAAATAATATAAATATGTGAAAACATATTCAAGAGTATTTTTATCATTTTATGAATAAAATTAATCTATACAACATATTATCAAGTAAACCAAAATATTATTATTTATCATACTTTACTAATCAGACGAACGAAACACAATATATATTATCCATGTTTTGTCTTACGAACTCATATTCAAGCTATTATCTACTTTTTAATCTATCAATTACTTATCCTATCACATCAACTAAACGCAGCATAATCAATCAAACGCAGCCTAAGAGTATAACACCACATTCAGATTAAAAGCATATACGTATATACTAAATATTAGATTAGAATATCAATTCTCTATGGTTTCCCTCTGTTTCTGCCAAACCATCGAGCCCTGGAAACTGTTTTTCTGATTCCATAAAGTCTGCGAGCTTGTTGAGCTATCAAATTTGCCGTGGATGAGTTCTCCTCCAGGATTATGTCGTATCCGTCTCGAAAAGAGTTCATTCCTTGTGCTAAAAGCTGCCAGAAGAGGCCTCCAGCCGCGGCTCCTCCACGCTTGGCAGAAGCATAAATCTTGGAATACACAGTGTTGAACACCATGTCTCTCTGATATGGGCTGAAACCGGGATCTTTCCAAGATTTTCCGAACTCGGTGATGAGTAGTGGCTTGTGAAGAACATGCTCAGCATCTTGAATATGCGCATCCAGCCAATTGCTCAAGAAATACAGTTGGCTTTGATCGTTTGAGCTGTATAGCCTAATCATTAAACGAAAAGCGGTTGAGAAATACAAGATCTTGGCACCTCTTATATAATGGAACCGATGTAAGATCTTTGTATCTACAAGCTAAGCAATTACCATTGATCAGGATAGGAGTGAACGGTAGCAAAATCTATGGCAGGTATCCGATTGTTTGCTATGAAGTCGGTTCCTATGTTAAAATGAGGATTAAGATGGGTCCTCTGGGGAGATGATTGTCCATAGAATCCTTCTATACCAGCTTCAAGCAAATGATTTCTATCAATGGATTTCACATAGAAAGCCATTTCCATTATCCAGGCCTGTTAAAAAAAAAAGAGAGACCGATTCATAATTAGGACCACAGCTCACCAAGAAATTAGGTTCACTAAGAGATACCAGTGCTACTCATTTATTTCTTCCCAACCATAATATAATTCACATGGTGCAGTGCGTGGACCTACCTTTTTTGCAGTTATTTGCATGTTCTAGGCCTAATATGTGATGACTCTTAAAGAAGTGGAGAATAAAATAAATGATTTGGGTTTCTGATGATAAAGCATAAAGCAAAAAATATTCTAGTATATTAAAAAAAAAAAAAGAAAAGAAAAGAAAAGGATTCATGAACCTGAATGGTTCTGCCTGATGGATCTGAAGTGCATCTGGGCTCATTCATTAGTTCCCAAGCCATAATAGTTGGATCATTTTTGTAAACAACTCCAGTGATATGGTTGTATCTATTAAGAACAGTCTGCAAAAAAGTAAAACCCAAAATACAAAAAAATAAATAAATATTAAAAGTCATAAGATTCTTACTCTTAACACACAACAAATGCATATACATTTTCTCAGAAAAAAGATTACCCTGATATGATTCTTGTAGAATCCCTTAACAAGAAAGTTTGTAAAGAAATCATCATCGGAATTGAGATACTGCCCTTTATTTCTAGCCCAATTCACATACTGTTTCTTTCCTCCAAAACTTTCATAGTTGTTAGCCAAGCTTAATATCAGCTTAATTCCGTATCTTCTAGCCTCAGCTATAACAAAATCCAACCCCTTTACACACATAATATATTAGAATATTGAAAATTGAAAAAAAACAAAATTTATGTTAAAACGCGAGACCTGAAATACTTGCTCATTATAAGATCCAGGAGCATACTGTAAAGGCCTGTACCCACCATCACTGAAAGCCCAAGTTCTTGCTACAGTGAGGCCATGGCTTCTGGCTTGGCGGAATGCGGCTGATACTTTTGGCCTCTGAGAAGGGTCAGAAGCCACATACATGAGCCAGTAGGCATTGAAGCCATTGGCATAAAAAGGGCTCCCGTTCAGGATGAACTGAATCCCTCTGCTTCTGATGAACATGTCTCCATTAACAACGACGCATTTTTGTTGGAGGAAAAGAAACAAGAAAGAGAGAATATTTAGCATTGCTGCAAAATGTTGCTTCATCTTTTAATCTCCGAGTGTCTCTGGCTGTTTTAGCTCTCTTCACATAAAGTTTGACGAACACAGTGGTGCTGCTTGAGCTTAAAACTGTGATTTGTGTTTTCTTATTTATAATTGAGAAGAAGGTATAATAAAAGAATTGGGTAAACTTAACTGTATAAACAGTTGCCATAAATCAAGGTATCGATGTGATTGATGAACCAATCATAATCGTATATGTGTAAGGAATTCGTTTTTTTTTGTTTAATATATATATATAATATATATACTATGTTGGTGGCATCAAACAAAAAAACAAATTTGGTTTGTTTGATGATGCCCTTAAGGATAGTGCCCTCAGGGGCATCATTCACCATCCATTTGGAATCTTTTTTAAGAAAAAAAAAAGATTTCAAATGAATGGTGGGTGATGCTTCCTGAAGGCTGTGCCCTTAAGAGCAGCAACAATAAAACCAACAGATTTAATGGTTCTAATTAACTCAAACAAAGTGAAGTTCATACTTTGATCTCATATAAAAAAAGTTGAACCAAATGACCATTAGATCTGTCTTGAGAAAATACCCTCCTGAAGAAATTGATCATCTTAGGAGCAATAATTAGAAAGGTACATTGCATATTGAATTGTATGTACCTTCACATACCCACTATCCAACATCAATAAATATGGATCATGCATTCATATTGTTGTGCCATGTGTGAGGCTAACATAGATCTTGATCTTGATCTTGTAATGGAGTGTACCCTAAAATATGACACACCATCCACCGCAATCAAACAAAAGAGATTTGGGAGCAACCACCGACGTTTTAAGAACCAAATACATATGATTTGAAAAAGAAAAAGTTATAAAAGTAAAAGTGGTAAAGTTATAAAAAGGGTCCTCAATGGTTGAAATAAATATACTCTTTTAAGCTTAGTAGTATGTCTCTTTTAAGGTCAAAGATTGAGCCCCATATTAAAGCAACGTAGCACTCAAATTAATTTTCATAACTTTCTCATGTTACCGCCTTTAATAATGTTGAATTAATGCAAGAAGAAGAGTGGAAAGGAGTTAATATTACATCTGCTTTTTGCATTAAACCCGCAGCACCCGGCTGAAATTGATGGATGTCATGTGGGGTTGTTCTTTTCATTAACCTCTTTTGATATAGATTTTTCTTACATATTTCTTTTATTTTTTATTTATTTTTTTGGTTTTAAAGGTTTTCAGACTTTCGTCTGACTAATCTTTGACGAAGACACCGGCCCCTCAACACTGCCACCAGGTAAATCGAGGGATGTGCCAGAGCTGACAGACATCCATGGGAGAATACCTAAAGGACACGACCCAGAGCACACACCCACAATATTTCAACAGGGAATGTGCTCCCCTCGGGAATCGAACCTGGCGTCGGAGGTGTCCCCCCACATCACCACATACCTTACCAACTCGGTTATACCCATGGAGGCACATATTTCTTTTATTAATCAGGGGAGGGTTAAATCCAAAAATTTTTATATTCGAAAACATATGACAACTATAGGTCAAAAAAGTTTTTTCTTATTTCTTTTTGCCTATTCAACATATTAATCGTTTTAAGTTTATTTATTTTTTATATTCGAAAACATATTTCTTTTTGCCTACAGAAATGTACGATACTAAAAAAGATTTAACCTTAGTTAGAAACAGTATCACGCAAATACAAAATTCTACAGTTTTTCTTTTAGATTCTATCGTTCACCCTAATAGAAAGGGTTGAAGCAAAATAAATACTAGTTAATGTAAAATGAACTGTTAGTAAATGAATTAAACTATAAAATACTAAATACTTTTCATTGTTTGTGAACGGCGCAGCCAAACTATGGTAATAATTAAATGATCCAAGACATGCAGCATGGTGTGTCCCCCCAACGACACAAGCCCAAAAACATGTATTAATTAATTGGAAATATGATATCATCCATTGTATGTACACACACCCCACGTTCGATTGTGTTATAGATAGGTCCATTCAAAAAAGTTTTGTGATAAAGATCAAAATGTTTAAATCATCTCCAAATGTGACAGCCAAAAATTCTTGCATAAACTTGAGAGAAGTGATGGAGCTATGCAGCACATATAAAAGCTGTCCAATCTAGTTCGGAAGACAGATTGAATTGAGTTGCTTCAGCTTCTATGTTTTGGTTACTAATCAAACACGAGATGATGGATCTTCGCATATTATACTACTAGTTAATTGGCACCGCGCAAGGCGCGGTGCCAGTGAGCTTATAATCTGGTATATATGTCCAATAAAACGTCGACACAAGTTCAACAGACAGTTCTAGAGAATAAAAAGATGATTCATATGCATTGAACATACAAAATCGTATGTATATAAAATCAAATAGGTTAGAGTAAACAAAAGCCTTCCCCAACAGTACACTATAGCAAGAGTTGTCATATGATATCCTTGTAGGGCCCAATAGACTCTCTAAACAAAACTCATCAACGAAAGTGCAGTAGTATATGACATCAGATATCACAATAAAAGCATATCTCAGTGAACTCCAAAAAACCAATCAAAAGTTGTTCGCAAGAGTTTTCAAAATGACGATGGTTCATTTCATAATGCAGATATGTGTTCGGTTTCTCATAGCAATAGCGAGCATCTCATAAGAGGAATTATAGTTTATATTCATTGTTGTAGTTGCATTGTTATTTTAGGATATTGCTCTTATATTACTTGTTATGGCCTCATGATTAATTAATCATCTTACTTTTATAATTATTTATATACTTTCTGACAAAATGAATGTAAATGTGACGTCCCAAATTATTATCAAACAAGTAATATATAATTATCATAATTTAATATTTTCTAATTTTTTTGATATAATCTCCTTGTACATGAAGGGAAAATTTGATGACAAACATCATAACAAAGGTAATCGAGAACAATCAAATATTAGCAACGGGTCGTAGGTAAGCCAAAACTCAAAATGTATACAAACAAGCAAAGCTGACGACCCGTAATCTACCAAAAATCCATTATGCCGAATATTTTATAAAAAATTATTATTAAAGTTTGCCACAACGAAAACTTATTTTTAACTCTTTTTTTTTAAAATAAGTTCACATAAAAAATTATTATTAAAGTTTGTCACGACAAAAATCTATTTTGAACTACCTGTTTTTTTTAATTCATACTTGACAAAATCAACAAGTTTTTTTCTAAAAAAAAAAAAAGAAAACATTTTAAATTTTAAAAATTGAGATAAGAGGGATGCACTGTTGAGTCAAGAGTTTTGATATAATCTCACATTATGGGAATATTTGATGTCAAACATCAGAACAAAGGTAATACCATATATCAGCAATAGGTCGTAGGTAAGCAAAAAATCAAAATGTACATAAATAAGCAAAATCGACAACCTGCAATCTATCAGAAATTTATCATGCGGAAAAATTTATCATGCGGAATATTTTATAAAAAATACAAAAATAAAAGAAAAACTAAAAGAAAAAGGAAATAAAAAAATTTAAAAAAATTAAAAAACGACGGCCGAATATCACAGGAACAATAACCGATTGAACAAATAATAAATAACAAAAAAAAAATAATAACAAAAAAAAAGAAAAAAAAAGGCAAGGAATAAAAAAAAAATTAAAAAAAGAAAAAAAGGACAAATAGGGAAGGGGTTACTGTTCATTGGAACAGTAACCCCTTCCTCACTTATTATATTGTAATTATGCCGAATATTTTATAAAAAATTATTATTAAAGTTTGCCACAACGAAAACTTATTTTTAACTCTTTTTTTTTAAAATAAGTTCACATAAAAAATTATTATTAAAGTTTGTCACGACAAAAATCTATTTTGAACTACCTGTTTTTTTTAATTCATACTTGACAAAATCAACAAGTTTTTTTCTATAAAAAAAAAAGAAAACATTTTAAATTTTAAAAATTGAGATAAGAGGGATGCACTGTTGAGTCAAGAGTTTTGATATAATCTCACATTATGGGAATATTTGATGCCAAACATCAGAACAAAGGTAATACCATATATCAGCAATAGGTCGTAGGTAAGCAAAAAATCAAAATGTACATAAACAAGCAAAATCGACAACCTGCAATCTATCAGAAATTTATCATGCGGAAAAATTTATCATGCGGAATATTTTATAAAAAATACAAAAATAAAAGAAAAACTAAAAGAAAAAGGAAATAAAAAAATTTAAAAAAATTAAAAAACGACGGCCGAATATCACAGGAACAATAACCGATTGAACAAATAATAAATAACAAAAAAAAAATAATAACAAAAAAAAAAAGAAAAAAAAAGGCAAGGAATAAAAAAAAAAATTAAAAAAAGAAAAAAAGGACAAATAGGGAAGGGGTTACTGTTCATTGGAACAGTAACCCCTTCCTCACTTATTATATTGTAATTATGCCGAATATTTTATAAAAAATTATTATTAAAGTTTGCCACAACGAAAACTTATTTTTAACTCTTTTTTTTTAAAATAAGTTCACATAAAAAATTATTATTAAAGTTTGTCACGACAAAAATCTATTTTGAACTACCTGTTTTTTTTAATTCATACTTGACAAAATCAACAAGTTTTTTTCTATAAAAAAAAAAGAAAACATTTTAAATTTTAAAAATTGAGATAAGAGGGATGCACTGTTGAGTCAAGAGTTTTGATATAATCTCACATTATGGGAATATTTGATGCCAAACATCAGAACAAAGGTAATACCATATATCAGCAATAGGTCGTAGGTAAGCAAAAAATCAAAATGTACATAAACAAGCAAAATCGACAACCTGCAATCTATCAGAAATTTATCATGCGGAAAAATTTATCATGCGGAATATTTTATAAAAAATACAAAAATAAAAGAAAAACTAAAAGAAAAAGGAAATAAAAAAATTTAAAAAAATTAAAAAACGACGGCCGAATATCACAGGAACAATAACCGATTGAACAAATAATAAATAACCAAAAAAAAAATAATAACAAAAAAAAAAGAAAAAAAAGGCAAGGAATAAAAAAAAAATTAAAAAAAGAAAAAAAGGACAAATAGGGAAGGGGTTACTGTTCATTGGAACAGTAACCCCTTCCTCACTTATTATATTGTAATTATGCCGAATATTTTATAAAAAATTATTATTAAAGTTTGCCACAACGAAAACTTATTTTTAACTCTTTTTTTTTAAAATAAGTTCACATAAAAAATTATTATTAAAGTTTGTCACGACAAAAATCTATTTTGAACTACCTGTTTTTTTTAATTCATACTTGACAAAATCAACAAGTTTTTTTCTAAAAAAAAAAAAGAAAACATTTTAAATTTTAAAAATTGAGATAAGAGGGATGCACTGTTGAGTCAAGAGTTTTGATATAATCTCACATTATGGGAATATTTGATGTCAAACATCAGAACAAAGGTAATACCATATATCAGCAATAGGTCGTAGGTAAGCAAAAAATCAAAATGTACATAAACAAGCAAAATCGACAACCTGCAATCTATCAGAAATTTATCATGCGGAAAAATTTATCATGCGGAATATTTTATAAAAAATACAAAAATAAAAGAAAAAATAAAAGAAAAAGGAAATAAAAAAATTTAAAAAAATTAAAAAACGACGGCCGAATATCACAGGAACAATAACCGATTGAACAAATAATAAATAACAAAAAAAAAAATAATAACAAAAAAAAAGAAAAAAAAGGCAAGGAATAAAAAAAAATTAAAAAAAGAAAAAAAGGACAAATAGGGAAGGGGTTACTGTTCATTGGAACAGTAACCCCTTCCTCACTTATTATATTGTAATTATGCCGAATATTTTATAAAAAATTATTATTAAAGTTTGCCACAACGAAAACTTATTTTTAACTCTTTTTTTTTAAAATAAGTTCACATAAAAAATTATTATTAAAGTTTGTCACGACAAAAATCTATTTTGAACTACCTGTTTTTTTTAATTCATACTTGACAAAATCAACAAGTTTTTTTCTATAAAAAAAAAGAAAACATTTTAAATTTTAAAAATTGAGATAAGAGGGATGCACTGTTGAGTCAAGAGTTTTGATATAATCTCACATTATGGGAATATTTGATGCCAAACATCAGAACAAAGGTAATACCATATATCAGCAATAGGTCGTAGGTAAGCAAAAAATCAAAATGTACATAAACAAGCAAAATCGACAACCTGCAATCTATCAGAAATTTATCATGCGGAAAAATTTATCATGCGGAATATTTTATAAAAAATACAAAAATAAAAGAAAAACTAAAAGAAAAAGGAAATAAAAAAATTTAAAAAAATTAAAAAACGACGGCCGAATATCACAGGAACAATAACCGATTGAACAAATAATAAATAACAAAAAAAAAATAATAACAAAAAAAAAGAAAAAAAAGGCAAGGAATAAAAAAAAAAATTAAAAAAAGAAAAAAAGGACAAATAGGGAAGGGGTTACTGTTCATTGGAACAGTAACCCCTTCCTCACTTATTATATTGTAATTATGCCGAATATTTTATAAAAAATTATTATTAAAGTTTGCCACAACGAAAACTTATTTTTAACTCTTTTTTTTTAAAATAAGTTCACATAAAAAATTATTATTAAAGTTTGTCACGACAAAAATCTATTTTGAACTACCTGTTTTTTTTAATTCATACTTGACAAAATCAACAAGTTTTTTTCTATAAAAAAAAAAGAAAACATTTTAAATTTTAAAAATTGAGATAAGAGGGATGCACTGTTGAGTCAAGAGTTTTGATATAATCTCACATTATGGGAATATTTGATGCCAAACATCAGAACAAAGGTAATACCATATATCAGCAATAGGTCGTAGGTAAGCAAAAAATCAAAATGTACATAAACAAGCAAAATCGACAACCTGCAATCTATCAGAAATTTATCATGCGGAAAAATTTATCATGCGGAATATTTTATAAAAAATACAAAAATAAAAGAAAAACTAAAAGAAAAAGGAAATAAAAAAATTTAAAAAAATTAAAAAACGACGGCCGAATATCACAGGAACAATAACCGATTGAACAAATAATAAATAACCAAAAAAAAAATAATAACAAAAAAAAAGAAAAAAAAGGCAAGGAATAAAAAAAAATTAAAAAAAGAAAAAAAGGACAAATAGGGAAGGGGTTACTGTTCATTGGAACAGTAACCCCTTCCTCACTTATTATATTGTAATTATGCCGAATATTTTATAAAAAATTATTATTAAAGTTTGCCACAACGAAAACTTATTTTTAACTCTTTTTTTTTAAAATAAGTTCACATAAAAAATTATTATTAAAGTTTGTCACGACAAAAATCTATTTTGAACTACCTGTTTTTTTTAATTCATACTTGACAAAATCAACAAGTTTTTTTCTAAAAAAAAAAAAGAAAACATTTTAAATTTTAAAAATTGAGATAAGAGGGATGCACTGTTGAGTCAAGAGTTTTGATATAATCTCACATTATGGGAATATTTGATGTCAAACATCAGAACAAAGGTAATACCATATATCAGCAATAGGTCGTAGGTAAGCAAAAAATCAAAATGTACATAAACAAGCAAAATCGACAACCTGCAATCTATCAGAAATTTATCATGCGGAAAAATTTATCATGCGGAATATTTTATAAAAAATACAAAAATAAAAGAAAAACTAAAAGAAAAAGGAAATAAAAAAATTTAAAAAAATTAAAAAACGACGGCCGAATATCACAGGAACAATAACCGATTGAACAAATAATAAATAACAAAAAAAAAATAATAACAAAAAAAAAGAAAAAAAAGGCAAGGAATAAAAAAAAATTAAAAAAGAAAAAAAGGACAAATAGGGAAGGGGTTACTGTTCATTGGAACAATAACCCCTTCCTCACTTATTATATTGTAATTATGCCGAATATTTTATAAAAAATTATTATTAAAGTTTGCCACAACGAAAACTTATTTTTAACTCTTTTTTTTTAAAATAAGTTCACATAAAAAATTATTATTAAAGTTTGTCACGACAAAAATCTATTTTGAACTACCTGTTTTTTTTAATTCATACTTGACAAAATCAACAAGTTTTTTTCTATAAAAAAAAAAGAAAACATTTTAAATTTTAAAAATTGAGATAAGAGGGATGCACTGTTGAGTCAAGAGTTTTGATATAATCTCACATTATGGGAATATTTGATGCCAAACATCAGAACAAAGGTAATACCATATATCAGCAATAGGTCGTAGGTAAGCAAAAAATCAAAATGTACATAAACAAGCAAAATCGACAACCTGCAATCTATCAGAAATTTATCATGCGGAAAAATTTATCATGCGGAATATTTTATAAAAAATACAAAAATAAAAGAAAAACTAAAAGAAAAAGGAAATAAAAAATTTAAAAAAATTAAAAAACGACGGCCGAATATCACAGGAACAATAACCGATTGAACAAATAATAAATAACCAAAAAAAAAATAATAACAAAAAAAAAAGAAAAAAAAGGCAAGGAATAAAAAAAAAATTAAAAAAAGAAAAAAAGGACAAATAGGGAAGGGGTTACTGTTCATTGGAACAGTAACCCCTTCCTCACTTATTATATTGTAGTAATAAAATAATTTGGACGTATGCATTAGCATAAATATACTACATCGATAACATGACGCACACCATATTCTTCGCCCTGAAAATGCATAAAACTTATATGCAGAAAAACAAAGGAGGAGTTAAAATCAAGAAAGATACAAAGATCCTACATATCGATCACACATCGTTATCTTAATATTGTCATTTCCAGGACTTTTGATGGATTTGTAGTAACATTGTGCAATTTTCAGTTTCGAGATAAGTATCAATATCATAGATAACATACATTAGCTCCTTCAGACACAAATATACGCACAGAGGGAAAGAGAGGAGGGTGAACAACATAGCTAGTAAAAGCAATTGGTGAATAAATAACTCATCTAGTAAATATACATCCTTACAGGAAATTAACGATAATGCTACACAGCTTATCTTACTAACAAAATATCAGTACAGGTATCTTGATTGGTACCTTGATCAGCTGCTGCCCATATCATCAGTAATAAGGGATGATTTTGTGACAGGAAACATGGAGTTCTACATCACAAAGCTTGAATTTTTCCCCCGTATCCATAATATTTAGGTAGCCCTTCGTTTTGCCTCCAATTCTCTTTCACCTTGAATTCAACCTGAAATTGTTTATTTCCCATTATTCATTCTTGCAACAAACACTAGGAAAAATAGAAAAGAAAAGGCTATAAATTCTCAACTAGCAGTTGAAAATTTCACGATACTTGTTTCTCATGCAAGAGTACCATTAATAAGGCTAATTAATTTATACCTCAAGGAAAACTTTCTTTTGCAAAAAATCTTCTATATCAAGCCGAGCTGCTGTTGCTGGTAGTGTTAAAGCTTTTCCCTCCTGATAGTATCAAGAAAAGACAATGTTACCTGCTATGCATTTTGCAGGAATCTCATCTGCCAGCCTTTTTTTACTTAAGAGGTTTTTATCAAATTTGAATAAAGTGAACTTCATACAATTAAAATTGTGTTCTATCAGAGAATATCGTAAATTTTGAAAAGACTAGTAAAAATGAGGTTATGAAAATATATTAGTTTAGCTTGTCTGCAGTATTTCCAACAAGCACGACAATACTTATAAATTTTTATCATGCCAATAAGTTATCTTGTAGAGAACTTATTTCTTTTCACGTCAATAAATCATCATCATGACAACAACAGAATTTGGTAGCACACACACACTTTATTGATTATTTTCAGCACTTGTATTTGAGATTCTCGTGGAAGCAAAACAAGTGCAAATGATTTGTGCGTAGCCTGAAAACTAAAGGCCCTAGCAGTGGCATGTAACAGATTGTCTCATTAAGAGTACAAACCTATACTACACAGCACACAACAAATAAGTCTGCCTTGTCTAAACGCACTGCCTAATGAGCCAGAGAATCAAAGAATACCAAGAAGTTACCAAGTATCAAGTGGATGTGGTGCTTTTGAAATAAGACACGACATGCAAAGAACATCACTTTAACTTGGACAATGAAAAAGGCATGCAAAAAGTAAGGTATAAGTTAGTTCCACAACCAAAAGACAGTCAGCAATAGAAATATTAATGGATCGAAGTGAAACTTTATTGCTAGTAAATTCCAAACTAATTTGTTTTATCTACTATACATTTCATCATTGAAAACCCACAAGAAATTGGAAAAAGCTTCCTTTTTCTAATTCACCAAAGCGAAAGGTAGCAAAATACTTTATTTTTTTGCAGATGTATGATACTATCCACAAATGCCATACTCCCGATATAGGCATTTCTTCCCCAAAATTTTCTTTAGAAAACAATGGCAGTCATTTTTTTTGTTTTTTGTACATGCAATGTTGATAAAGCAGTGGACCTACAATGTTTAAAGTCAAGCTTCGAGGGATTTAAAGAAACCTTAATTGTTTGTCAAACAAGTACAACACTGATACCACTCGTATTACTACTCTATTAATAGTAGGGATGACAATGACCTGATTTGGTTTGGGTAAGATTTTGAAGGATCCATATCCGCCCCAACCTGTTTAAACCTAACCACATGCCCCACCAGCCCATACCCGAACCCGTCAGACAATTATATTCATGATATTTTTCTGCATCTTTTATATTTAACTTATACATTTATGATAAAACTAGATTAATAAAAGTGAATTTTAGAGTTTGTTTTTTATAATCAAATTAATTATCTACTAACTCTTGTCTTATCAGAAAATTTTTCAAAAATTCTTCTTCCCCATCCAATATAGTAGAACAAGTCCATAAATCGCCAATATTTAAAAAGAATTATGTAAAACTTTGTAAATGATATAGTTTAATACATTGTCATAAATATAAAATGCATTGTATAGCTTCTTTACTCATATTTAATATATTTCTTAAATAATAGATCTCAATATATTCGTTAAATGGGTTGGATCCGGATCGGGTCCTAGAAAACCCGTTACCCGGTCCAAACTCATTTAGTTATAACCGTGACCAGCCCTGATACCAATTTAACGTACCCAAACCTGTTCCAAATAAGATGGGTGTGTGTACCCGGACCCATTGCCATTCTTATTTAACGACTTGAAATGCAAGGTATCTAAATAAATAAAGCTAAATGTTAAGATAAACTTCATGTTTTAAATTTTATCATTTGGTCAAAGTTTACACTCAACCTGGTCTTACAGAGACGGAGAGGGCTGATAAGTGTATGTCGTACCCCCCATTTTAAATTTTCTCATAAAATTCTATATTTCTATGCATTAAAATATTTAAAAAAATATGATTTCGATCTCTAAACTTCTTTACTCAAATTTAATATATTTCTTAAATAATAGATCATTAGATCTTAATATATTCATTAAATGGGTTGGATCCGGACCGGGTCCTAGAAAACCCGTTACCCGGCCCAAACTCATTTAGTTATAACCGTGACCAGACCTGATACCAATTTAACTTATCCAAACCTGCTCCAAATAAGATGGGTGCGTGTACCCTGACCCATTGCCATCCCTATTTAACAGACATTGACGACTTGAAATGCAAGGTATCCAAAATAGCTAAATTTTAAGAGAAACTTCATGTTTTAAATTTTATCATTTGGTCAAAAGTTTACACTCAACCTAGTCTTACAGAGGCGGAGAGGACTGATAAGTGTATGTTGTACCCCCATTTTAAATTTTCTCATAAAATTATATAATTTTTATGTATTAAAATATTTAAAAAAATATGATTTCCACCTCTAAACTTCTTGAGAGATAAAGTTTTTGGCTCCAATGTGGTGTTTTGGAAATAAAAAGACAATGTTCTAAATTTATTATCTAACTAATTCTATCTGGTCAAACTCCGCATTCCTTCCAGCATAGCACACCAATCCTAAGCATTACACTATCCAATCGTGCAGATAAAACACCTCAAGGACTACATTAGGCACATCCATCTTAAAGAAATTGGCGTAGAGAAGAGTATAGATTCAGTTGAACAGCGTGAACATTATGTATATAAAAAGTTTACCTTTCCAATAAGGATGGTTTTCTGGGAGTTCTTTTCCACAATAATGAATAATCTCAGCTTGAATAAGTCTTTCGCATTTGGTCTACTTCTTAAACTACATTAACCTGCAGGATTAATGAATTTTTTTCTTAGTAAAATGACACAAGGATAACTAAGACGTAAGTTGTTTCTCTTCATTACATATCTCAAATTTCAAATATAGGTATACAAATATAGGTATACCTGACATGCATAAGGCACTTCATTTCTGTACTGCATAAAGGATTTTTTTTCTCTAAGACTTTCAGCCACAGAAAGTCTCTCAGGGTGCTCACTAGCAGTATCCTAAGAAGGAATGTCATTATTTGATTTCAGATGTAAAGATTTACCTTTGTAAGGAGGATAACAAAATCAACTAATGCGTAACTTTTTTTCTACAGCAATCCCACCTTGAAACTTATAATAAATTTCATTACAATTGTTAACTGAACAAAATAATAGAAAGAAATGGGCAGACCTTAGGATAATAAGCTGGTCCGTTTGGAAGTTTTGATAAAATCCATTCCTTAACTGTTGGGTTTCCGTACCCCGGCGCCAGATCCAAACGCAGCGGAAATAATACAATAAACAGATCTGACCCGGGGACGGTCGATCGCGCCTGATTCATATATTAACATGCATAAATCGAATAAATGCACGAAAAGAAATTACAGTTCACCGACGTGAATCTGATAGCGGTGACCCTCGAGTCCAATCAACCTGACCAGATCTACAAGCAAACACCAGTGCTAGTTTGATGTTGGCATTTCTATGAGAGTGAGTGTTGGTTGAGAGTGATTAGCCCTTTTCTTCTGATACAAATGTCATATTTATAGTTGTATAAGCTAATTGGGCCAGGGTTAATATAAAGCCCATTGGGCCAACGATTGGCTTGTAGGGCATTTATGCTAACAATCTCCCACTTGCCCAAAAGCCTAAAACAAAACTACAAACTCATAATCCAAGTAACTCAATCCTATTGAATAACTTGATGTACTACTAATGTACATAATTATGAGACATTAATATATCAAACGTTTTAATTTAGAACTTTCTACAGATGAAACATTTTCAAATATAGAAACTCCACTAAAGTGAGGAGCTTTCAAAAATTAAATTCATCTCTTCTAAATCACTCAATTTGAGCACTTAACATTTAAGTCTCAATTCTCATCAATAGATCGGCGGCCGGTTGATTGTGACCCAGCGAGGCTCAAGTGTATCATAGCAGTAGGATCACAACCTTTGTGATTTTAGAAGTCAAACAACTTCTTTGGGCTTACCCTGAATGCCTCATTGTCAATTAAACTCCTTTAATAGACAATGGCTGAAATATAATTCCAGCAACAACCTACCGATCGTGGGTAGCGCCTAGCATCTGCGCTTCACGAAGACCTAGATACAAATGACTAGCAACGTACGAGAACCTGTCAGCCATAGTTAGCGTGCAGTACATTCCTTTCACTCAATATGTCCTGATTGAATCAAGGGCATTGGTTGATCGAGACCCTTTATGATTTCAATAACTATGCATTTGTTTCACGTTATATGATTCATTGTGTGCGTATATGAAAAACTCTTTTTTCACAAGCACTACCCACTCTGGCCAGAGATTCCTTGAATCATATACAGAAAAACACATAGGACATCCTGGTTCATCAAGACCAGTGGTGAATTCCCAACGACAATCATAGGCCTCTGACAGCATCACTGAATACCCAAAATAACAACTTTATGACCCTCATGTGATCAGTCATTAAATCAAAGTACACAGCTATCTGTCAAGACCTCAACGACGACTCGGGTCATGAGGAGTAATGGTGCACAACTATGACTAGAAATTCTATACTCGACAAGTGGTAACCACTTATAGAATTCCGAGTAGGGTCGTTCAGTGAACTCATTCCTAATGAGCACCTATTCATGTGTGCTGACTTCTCCAAGCCAACGCCGATGAAACGCGGCGCACTACACTAGACACATCATGAATACCAGTCTCTAACGAGCATATATCGATATCCCATTCTCGAAGGCTCATTGACTAGGAACATTTAGAAATCGCAGTCGAGAATGTATTTCATGGTCACCATCATATGCGTAACCACATTCTATGGACTATAGCAACTTCAAGGACTTCATCAATACATCAAGATGCATGGGTAAACAGATGAAGAAGTGCCATATATATTAATATTCAAACAAAGATTTGTCATAATAAGATTATAAGTACAATCAATCAACTATTGATTTACTTAATCATGTATGACAACAATATCTTTCAATTTCCCAAAGCCAACTACTCATATGTCTTAAGACCATCTTCCCAAGATGTCTGACAGACACCAATCGTTGTAAAGGCTTTGTCAGTGGATTCGCTGTATTTTTCTGTTGAAGCGATTTTTCTCGATAATAATGTCGCGTCTACCATCTATCTCATTAGATGGTATTTTCTCAATATAAGTTTGGATACTGATGAGATCTTGGCTATTCATAATAGCTCAAATGTTGTCACAGTACACATAGACTGTGTCAACTGCACTAGAAATTACACCCAACTATTGGATGAAATTTCTTATCCAAACTGCCTCTTTGCTGCATCGTATGCTGCAATGTATTCAGCTTCACTGGTGGAATCCAATGTGGTGTCTTGCTTGGAACATTTCCAAGAGACATCACCATCATTGAGCTTAAATACAAATCCGAACATCGATATGATATCATCTACATCCAATTTAAAAACCAGCATCAGCTTAGCCTTCAACTTTTATTTCTCCACTTACAGATCCAAAAACCATGAACATATCATAAGTTCTTCATAAGAACTTGAGGATTATTTTCAGAGTTTTACAGTGACCTTCACCGGGATCTGTTTGATGTCTGCCCATTACTCTAAGAACATAGATCAGGCTAAGTACATACAATAGCATACAGTATGCTATTAAAAGTAGAAATATAAGGTACCAATGTCATCTTTTCTCTCTCCTCATCAATCTTAAGACCCATTGACTCGAGAGATGAATACTATGACATATTATGAAGTAACTCATTTTTCGACTATTCTATGCTAAACCCTTTTAGCACAGTGTTTATGTACGTAGATTGAGAGATCTCAAACATCCTTTAGATCTATCCATATAGATCCTTACGCTAAGTACGTAGGATGCTTCTCCCAAATCTTTCATGGAGAAATTAGTAGATAATCATGCTTTAATTGATTAATCCAATACCATTCATAATGAGCATGATATAATCAACTTAAAGCATCACAAATGTAACCATGCTCCCACTAATCCTTTTGCACACACATGTCACTTCCGGATTTTTAACAAAACCAAACACTTTGATGATGTTATCAAAACGCAAGTTCAAACTCCGAGATGCCTTCATAGGCCCATAAATGGACCTCTGGAGTTTGAAAACATTTTTATCACTCCAAGAAGTTGTAAACACATCTGGCTGCTACATTTCTACCTCAATGCCACCACTGAGAAATGTTGTGTTCACATCCATTACTCATATCTCATATTCATAATATAAAGATATAACTACTAAATCTAAATAGACTATAGCATCATAACCGATGAAAATTTTCTCATAAACAACTCTTTGCCTATGAGAATAATCGTTTCTCACCAGTCAAACTTTGAAGGTCACTACCTTCCCATCCACTCCAAGCTTTCACTTGTAAATCCATGCAGCCAATGGGAACAATTCCCAAAGATGATCTACTAAGGCCCATACCTTATTGGAGTACATGGAGTCCATTTCAGATTTCATGGCATCTTGCCAATGTCCCGAATAAATATCTGACATCGCCTCTTTGAAAGTCCTAGGATCACATCCATGGTCAAAATCATTTTGACTACTTTCTAGGAGTAAATTCAATTTATCAGGAGTTCTTGAAACACTTTCAGATCTCCTTGGTATGTGCAGTTTAAAGGTTATGATTGACTCAATTAATTTCAGCGTTTTCACTTTTCTAGTGGTTTGTGGTTCTTGAACCCTTTCAAGTTATATTATATTATCATTCATTTCTAATAGAAACATTTTCTCTAGAAAGACGGCAATTGCGAAACAAACACTTTGTCTCCATTGGATAATATAGATTTCCACAAAATAACATAAGATGGATCAACTATCCAACTCATCTCCCACTGGCTGCTTCACATAAGCAGAACAATCTCAAATAAAAATTTGGATTATTTTTCAGTCCATATCGTATATGGAGTTTTGGTCACTGCATTGGTATGAATTATATTCAACAAATATGTAACTTTAGAGAGTTACTCAGAGAGAATCACATTCTCTTTAAGATAACTCAACATCATCTTGCACTAACATTTAGTGCTCCACATACGTCCATATGAATCAAATTCATTGGACATTCAGCATATGCTAAATATATGTTGGATTTAAGTTATCATTCTTTTTATATTCTTTGAATATAATCATACTAATCATTCATAAGTTCACCAGATTCAATAAAACATGCATTCTTAAAAATAATGCAAATCACATTCGCATATTTAAAAGAATATCGTTCTCTATCAAAATAGGAACAATGTTCATGATTAAATCTAGAACAAATAAATAATTGCTCAAACCAGTTCCTAACCAGTTCAAGATTTTATATTAAATAAATGTTTCAAACAGCCTTTGCAACAACTCTTGCTACAATGCTTAGCCTCAGGCAGATTTCACCTTCCTAGGGCTCTCTACTTCTTCACATCACATGCAACTCTTTGCAAAAATGCGAGCACAACTGGCATCATAAACCAAAGAAGTAGAACCAATAGAAACATTTAATTTTAATATATAACATACCCTTTCTAGAACGCTTCTAGTCTAGGTATTCCTTACAATTTTGCGCTAGTGACCAGCAGTGAAAACATAGATGCCTCTCCTTTCTTAGTTGCTACTATATCATTTTTCGTCTTTTGAGGTTGGGAACCATTTCTCTTTCTCTTCTTTATCCTTGAACTCTTCCTACCATTGGTAGAAGATTCGACAAGAAGAACACGTTTCTCCTTTTGAATCAAGGACTCATGAGTTTCCAACATTTTGACTATAAGATCAAATCTATAGCCAGTTAATGAGGATTTGTCACATTCAGATTTTCCAATTTCTCAACAAGAGATATTTTTCTTACACCATGCTCATAGACCGAAGCCCCATCTCGCATGTGAAATGAAAATAGCTCTTTTGAAATCGCGAGTTTCAGTAATCGCGTCCGTTCACCAAACAACATTTGTAGGTGTTGGAAAATATCAGCAATGTGAACGAATTTCTCATATCTGTGTTGAAACTCATTGGTGACATTGATGCTATCATATATCACATAGTCTAGAGATCATCGTCCCATCACTTCTCAAGTGTGGCAATCTCTTCATGAGACGAACCGGGAGACACTTCAACAGGAGGCTCCCACAAAGGGTATATAGCAATCTTTTAGAAGCAAGCACTATTTTAAAATTATTAGTCAATCAGAATAATTTGGTATGGTTACTTTGTTTGTATCGAGAATTGATGCAATCGGATTCACGGCAATCACAATACTGAGAATAAACAGAAAATATATGCAAACTGTTTGATTATTAATTTATTCAAAAACTATGGACTTTAGTTATTGAATGCTCCCACTAAATTTTTCGAATTCGTCACCCTCATGACAAATGAACGGAAAATCGCATTTTCTTAGTGGGCTTGGAGTCCAACTAGCTCATGATAGCCCCGGGCGAGGGTCCAGCCGACCTCATGATACTAAAGGTAGCTCACAATTGCATCATATGCAACCCCCAAGATATTCGTCTCGTGATTGACATAACCCTACGGAGGCAGGTCAATTATGCCTTCTCACGTCAAACTAACCCATCCCACGGATGGTAATGTTCGCCAATAAGACCCCACGAGGGTGAGTAATCTTAAAGGTTCACAGAACCCTATCCATAATTAAGTGGCAGTTAAACACACAGCTTTCCCATGCCAGATGCCCCCCACGAGGGTGAGACAAGACACCTGACACAAGTAGCGTCTCATGGCTTAACTGTTGATGGAAGACAGGAAGCAACAAACTCCTTTGAGCTCCTTTTACAGTTTGATATTAAAATATTTTGAATCATATTCAAAAGAGGGATTTAATAATTTTCAAATCTCATCAAGTACTTGTTTGTTTGATTGCCGGATTCATGCAACTATGTTTTATTCATGCAGTCATATGTACTAATAAAACATACAAACAAACATTTATCATACATCACATGCATAATAAAAATAAATATGGACGATTACGGCCTTTTCCTAATTGATCCACGTGAGCCATACGTGGATCACAAGTCTGTCTAAGGTGATGCAGGTATGCAATGCAATCCTATTACATTGTTGCTTCCATTATACATGTCTTGATTCTTGATGCTCCGTCTTCAATCTCGATCTTCTACTAATTCTAATAATTTACATTTAAATCGTGCAAACAAAAGAATAGGGATACAAATCCGGGTGTGGGATACATCAGAAAATAGAGAGAGCAGGCTCGCAGGCCCGATACAAAAATCACAATAATAATGAAACAATAAAAACCTAAACATTCACCTAAACACATTGGTCAAGGCCCGTAATCATCCATCATGCAATCACATCATATGTAATTAAACATTAAACTAAACAATTACATCATATGTAATTGTACTAATCACATCACATGTAATTAGATCACAATAATTAATTTATTCTATCGTTTCCCACTAATCGCATTATTAATTGAAAATAAAATTAACAAATTAAATAAAACCATTTTATTCAATTTCTAATTAATTAAATTTTCAATAAATTGGTAAAATCTCTATTTTACCTTTTAATCATCATATTAATCGAAAATAAAATTAACAAACTAAATGAAACACTTTCATTTAATTTCTAATTAATTAAATTATCAATTAATTGGTAAAATCACTATTTTACCTCAAATCATAATATTAGTCAAAAAATAAAATTAATAAATTAAATGAAACATTTTCATTCAATTTTCAATTAATTAAATTTTCAACTAATTGTAAAATTTACATTTTATATTTAATAAATTAAAAATCACATTTTTAATAAATTAAGTATTATGATTTATTATTTCAAAAATAATATCCGGATAAAACATCTAAAATGACCCAAAATAATTTATGGACTCCAAACAATTTGGATCCAAAATTAAAAATGCAATTTCAACCCAAAACTTAACCAAAATTTTCGGATTTATCAAAGAAAAAAAAATTTATTATTTTTAAATAAAATTCTGAAAATTTTGGGCTACTATTCATCATCTCCCCCACAAAATTCAAAATTAGGGTTAGGGTTAGGGTTGGGGTTATGAAGCCGCCGCCGCCTGCCTTGCCAGTCCGCGCCGCCGGGAAAACACTGTCCGGCCGCGAGCGAGATCCATACGAAGGTGAGGTCGCGCACGATGCTCTGCTGCACGTCATCGCTGCAACAAGTTTGCAACAGGACCCATTGCAGCACACACTCCGTCACGTCGCCTCATCGAAGTTTCTATTTCGCGCCAGCCAGGCATCGGTGTTGCAACACTTACATCACCCTTGCCGTGACACTGGTTCGCTGTCCAGACGCTGCGACGTCGAGATCTACCATCCCGCAGTCTTTGCATCGCTGTAACGACCCGTCGCTGGCCGCAATATCACGCCCAGCAGCCACGAGTTTCAGCGGCTTCGTGCGCGGAAGCGACAGCCTCCGCCACAGACGCAACCTCGCGGCGGCAATGGGTTCTCCGATGAGGAATCGATATTGGCAACAGATTCATATGTTAAAAACGATTTTTCACTTTTCTTATGTTTATCCGGACAACAAAAATTTCTGAAATTTCGATCGATTAGTTTCGATTGAGAACGATCTAACAAATTAATTATCAAATATATGAATCAAAACACAACCTGGCTCTGATACCACTGTTGGGTTTCCGTACCCCGGCGCCAGATCCAAACGCAGCGGAAATAATACAATAAACAGATCTGACCCGGGGACGGTCGATCGCGCCTGATTCATATATTAACATGCATAAATCGAATAAATGCACGAAAAGAAATTACCGTTCACCGACGTGAATCTGATAGCGGTGACCCTCGAGTCCAATCAACCTGACCAGATCTACAAGCAAACACCAGTGCTAGTTTGATGTTGGCATTTCTATGAGAGTGAGTGTTGATTGAGAGTGATTAGCCCTTTTCTTCTGATACAAATGTCATATTTATAGTTGTATAAGCTAATTGGGCCAGGGTTAATATAAAGCCCATTGGGCCAACGATTGGCTTGTAGGGCATTTATGCTAACATTAACATCATCCACCCCATGGCCATACTTGGTGCTCACTGGTATGACCTCATCTACTTCAGTAAACTTTTCATACCACTGCAATAAATGTGGTGCATATCCACAATGAATCCGTACAGCAATATTGAAGAAAAAATAACTTAGTGAAAGCATGGATGCAGAATTTCAGGCACAAGATTTAGTCTGGAAGGTTAAATTAGCCAAAGGATCAACCAAAAGTACTAACTAAACCATGTCGTCGTTAGTTTCCCAATGAGCGAGCAAACTACATAATACCATGCTGTCCAAAATAACTATCAGCTCCATGCTTCCAGAAAGGGATTACTTTAATCGTCTTGTGTGTGTTAGGCAACTATTACTTATCATATAAGGAAATAGAGCATGTGTACGTGATTATCAAGATCTTAAACAAACAAACAAACCCACGAAGGAATGAGAAACCTAACCAAATTATAAGGTTCAGTGCATATAGTATTACTGTATAAGATTAATAAATCATAGATTATCAGCAATTATACCTCAATTTTCTTGGCTATTTCTCCAGGTTTAATTAGATCTTTCTTGTTCAAAACCAGCAAGGTCGGTAACTTATCTTTGCGGCATTAGTTTAAGATCCAAAGTTGTGTTTGCTTTTTCAAGTGAAACACAATACCTTTTGAGGTTCCTTACAAGCATCAACAACAACAATTACACGGTCTGCATTGATGGCAGCACTTTGGACATTCTTTATCATCATAGAATCCAACTTGTGCATTTTTTTCTCTATAACACCCGGTGTATCGTAAAGTATCATCTACAGCCAATCCAATATAACTTTTGAAAAACCTATGTCAATTGCACACAAGTATAACTTTTCTTCACTTCAAAAAGGATTTTTGCTGTGTTATTGAGAGGTTTCCGCGGGATAGGGAGAAGAGATTGCTCAACCTTAAACATGTAACAATTGGATTAGATCATAATGTCTTGGACCATGCATCAAAACTGTAACATAGGCAAATAAGTCCGGCCTGCTCATAGTTGTTCAAGTGAATTAAAAAATAATAATAAGAAGAAGAAGAAACAAAAATAGAGACAAAATTAGAAAAACGAATATATTCTTTTCAATGTTAAATGCCAAATTTCTATTTTACTCAAGCAGGGACATGTGAATTTACGTGTAAACTAATCTTGAAGGCTATATTAGCATAAGCACTAATATGATAAGCACTGTACCCATCACAAATCTTACTGTGATTGCCGTTGTTATATGCAAATTATCTTCTTGCAAGGAACTTTTTTTTTGTAACAACGGGGATCATAATTTCCTAGGAGGCTTTTCGGTTGTCGTGAGTTCAAATAATGTGTCAACCTTGTTTTATTTGCGATTATTTATTACCATGTAGAAAGCGCATGACCAAAAAAATTAATTTTAAATTAATTACACATCTCACACTCATGCATTCATCTTCCTTTGAACTTTGGTAGGAGTTCTTCTGTAGCTTCATTGAATCTAGACCATTTACTTTTAAACTAATCAAGAGGCATGGAAAAGAAGGAAAATTGAGGACAGTTTGAACTTGATAAAGTATTAGCAGCCGTGTCAATGGAAAAGCTTCCTCATCAAGCACAACACAATTCATAAAACAATCTTGAATTTCTAACAAGTTGAGTCGTCAGTAGTAACAGCATACGCTACAGAAGCTCAGGGAACATAATCTAATGATTTCACGAAAAATGGCAGTTTCAATAGCCTGTTCAAATTAACTGCAATTTGGAACAAAATGATAGCTCCCCCAAAAGCTACGCAAACCAAACCTAAGCCGTTACCAATTTATTCCATTGACTAGGAAACATCACAAGCACTAAGGAACCGATACTGGATCAAGAAATGAAAAACAGAATCTGAAGAAAAGGTAATCTCATAGATTTGGCAAATAGTCATATCTTAAAGACCACGAGAGTATAATCGCTGAATGTGAATAAATGGAAAACCAAACCTGATAATCTGGGGCAGAGCAAATCCCCAAATACGGTGTCTAGCAGTCTGAGGCTTATCAGTGACAATGGACAGTTTCTGGCCAACCATTTGGTTGGACAAAGTAGTCTTCCCAACATTGGGCTTCCCCACTACCGCCACGTACCCGCTTCGGTGATTAGGGTCGTCAGGGTCAGAGCCCATTTTTTCCATCTCGTATTCTTCCAGCAATGACATGTTTCTGTCGGGCTTGACGCTCAATGACAGCAACATCGACGATGAATTTTCACTATCATCCTCATCGTAATCATCCTCGTATTTACCGGTCATGTAACCAACCATCTTCCTCTTCTACGAACTCTTCAGCATTAGAATGCGTTGATAATCTGTTTTCACCGGTAGTAGCCGTTGTCCAAATTTCTATTGGAACGTGTATGTTAGGAATGTAGAACAAGAATAACAACGGCTAAAGTTTATGTCGAGTTGAGAAAAGATAATATTATCTTGATTTGATTTTGTAATCTCTATCCTTTCTATCCTTAAGATAATATTATCTTGATCTGGTGCTAACGGTTTGCTTTGATAATTTGTCATCTAAGATACAACGACTATGATTTGTAATAGGATCATTTCAAATCACAAATCCACAAACCACAAAGGTTTGAAAACACTCAACTTTATGAAAGAAGAAGATGAACAAAATGCTTTTGTTTTTGGTCTCTCGAATTCTTGTTAAGCTCGAAAATCGTGTGTTTAATCCAACCAAGGATTGTTCTATTTATACTAGAACAAATTGCGCCTCCAAAGGACACCATTTGAGCACCAAATCATGAAAAAACACATTGAAACATGAGAAGACGCACCAGTCTGTTGAACCCACACAGGGCGCGATCGATCGGCCAAAGGGCGAGATCAATCGCGCCTTTTATATTTCAATTTTCTGTGTGGCTCGATCGATCGAGCCATGCAGAACTTTTCAACATATTTTTCATTCGAGTAGCGATCGATCGGCCAACATACGTCGATCGATCGCGGCTTCCAGTAGACTCCGGCGTACGGATTCATTTCGTCTGATCTCCGATACTTAATTGTAATTCAATTTTTCCAACAATCCCCCACCACTGAATTAAATTAATGCATGATTCAATTGAGTGCCTTCAACGAGTTATTATGATATCTGGAGAGGTAGCTTGCGGCTTTGAACCTTCCGTGGTAGTATTCAATCAGATTTACTTGATTTAATAGTGAACTTATAGTTTTGAATTATTTAGTCGTTGATGTAAACCAAGACAATTGAACCCACACCATAACAACTCTAACATTCGTATTGATTTCTTACGGTTGTGTCCGTTTCGGCCATGGATCACTCTTGGTTTCGTAAGTGCTTTTCATCTTTAAAGCGGTCACACTTCGCACTCTCTTATAAGAGTATCCCGCTATATACCAACATATTCTTATATGTCTTAGGAATCATTAAAGGCTGTTTGCCTATTCTTCGTACCTTTTTTGCAGGCTACACCTCTTACATAGGAATATGTTGGATATTGATCTCCTTGGTGTTTATACAATCTCATAATTTTGTTGTCCCTTTTGAACCTAGATCTTGGGATCTCCAATTACATAAGTTGGTCAACTACAAGATTTTGATTATAGGGTTTTAATCACATTCCCGATAAACTATATACTTGATCTCTATGCAAGCCTTTTTGTAAGCGGATATGCAATATTCTCCTTGGACTTCACATAGTCAATGGATATAACGCATTAGAGATCAACTGTTTAATGGTATTGTGTTTACGACGTATATGTCTAGACTTACCATTATACATGCTACTATGTGCCCTTCCTATAGCGATTGGCTATCACACTTTATTTTAATTGCAGGCATAAGTTTTTCTCAACAATGAATTTCTTCCAAGAAACTTCTAAGCCATTCGGCTTCTTCTCCCGCATTATCCAAAGCTATGAATTCAGATTCCATCGTTGATCTAGCAATACAGATTTGCTTGGTAGATTTCCACGACAATCCAATCCTTCCAATAGTAAACACATAACCACTTGTCGACTTGGAGTCTTGCGTGCCCGATATTCAATTTGCATCACTGTATCCTTTCAAAACAACATTATATATTGTATAATGCAATCCATAATTCAGGGTGTATCATAAATATTTAAGTACACTGCCTTCCAATGGTCATTGTTTGGATTGCTCGTGAATCTACTTAGTTTGCCAACCGCATATGCAATATCAGGACGTGTACAGTTCATGAGATACATGATACTGCCAATTATCATTGAGTATCCTGATTGCATGATAGGGTCTCCTTTATTTTTAACCAAATGTAGATTCGAGTCATAGGGTGTTTTTACAGATAACATGTTATTCGTGAGAAATTTCTTGAGTATTTTCTCAACATAATGAGACTGCGACAACACTCGTCATTCGGATATCTTGAAAATCTTAATTCCAAATATCACATCAGCTGCACCCATATCTTTCATTTCAAAATATTTTATTAACATTTTCTTCGTCGCATTGATGATTTCTAAGTTACTTCCCACTATGAGCATATCATCAATGTACAAGCATACTATTACATATGCTTTAGGCGTGTTTTTTTATATATACACATTTGTAACACTCGTTAATTTTGAAATCATTTGACAATATTATTTTGTCAAATTTTTCATGTCATTGTTTCGGAGCTTGCTTAAGCCCATATAATGACTTAACGAGTCTGCATACATTTTTCTCTTGTCCAGAAATCACAAACCCCTCGGGTTGTTTCATATAAATTTCTTCCTCAACTTCCCCATTGAGGAATGACATTTTTACATCCATTTGATGTATCTCTAAATTGTTTAGAGCAACGATAACGATGATCACTGTAATTGATGTAATTATCGTGACTGACGAATATGTATCAAAGTAATCAAGGCATTCCTTTTATCTATATCGATTTGCTCTCGTCTTGTACTTATCAATTGAACCATCAGACTTATATTTCCTTTTAAGAATTCATTTGCATTATAATGGTTTACTTACAGTTGGAAGGTCTACCAATTCACACGTGTGGTTTTGCATTATGGATTCTATCTCGCCATTAATAGCATATTCCCACATAGGAGCATCATGACTAGATAATGTATCACTAACCGATCTTGGTTCATTGTCTAACATATATGTCATGAAGTCAGGACCATAAGTCTTTGCTACTTTGATCTTCTTGCTACGTCGTGGCTCTTCAATTTCTTTTGAGTCATCAATAGCCACTTCAAACGTCTTTTTCTCAGGACATATTTCCTTGTTTATTTTGTAGGGAAATATTTCTTCAAAAAATACCACATTTCTTCATTCCATGATTGTACATTCATGCACATCACTTATTTCAGACTTATGTACTAAAAATCGATATGTAATACTATTGTTAGCATAACCAATAAATACACAATCTATTGTTTTAGGCCCAATTTTTACTTGCTTTGGTTTTGATGCTTTTACCTTAGTCAAGCACCCCCACACGTTTAACTATTTGTAGGAAGGTTTGTTGTCTTTCCATAACTCATTATGAGTTGCATCCTTATTTTTTGTGTGGTATTTTGTTTAGAATGTAGTTCGCCGGCATGATTGCTTCCCCCACAAGTTTTGTAGTAATCCAGAACTTAGCATTCATCATCTCTTTTAGATTACGATTTTTACGTTAGGCAATACCATTTGGTTGTGGTGAATAAGGGGTGGTGAATTGGTGAATAATGTCATACTCACTGCAAAATTCTTCAAACGGTGCTCCATATTCTCCACCTCTATCGCTTCAAACATTCTTATCTTTTTGTTAAGTTGATTTTTAACTTCATTCTTGTATTGTTTAAATACTTCCAAGACCTCGTCTTTGCTTTTTAACAAATAGACGTAACAATCTATCGTACAATCATCAATGAAGATAATGAAGTACTTTTTTCCCACCTCTAGTTTCCAAAAACTTTAGATCACATAGATCCGTATGAATTAATTCAAGAGGTGTCGTTGTTCTTTCAATTTAATGGAATGACGATTTTGTTAACTTGGCATCGACACAAGTCTCACACTTATGTTGCAAGTTAACATTCATTTGAGGCAATAAATTTAACTTCATTAATTTGTTAAGTGAACTATAATTCACATGACCAAAACGATCATGCCATAAATTACAAGCCTCAATCAAATAGTTAGAATCATTCACTTTATTGCTTTCAAATTGACGTATAATCGTCATTATATTCATTTTGAAAAGGCTTTTCTTCATATAACCCTCTCCAACAAAAAACTCCACTTTTTGAGAGTACAATTTTTCCAGATTCTAAAACTAGTCTAAAACCCTCGTTGACTAGAGCCGATCCGGATATCAGGTTCTTTCGGATGTCAGGAACATGTAGGGTATCTATCAAAGTCAACTCATTTCCCGAAGTCATCTTGAGAACCACCTTCCCAATCCAACTATCGGAGATGTAGTGGAGTTTCCCATGTAGAGTTGGCGCCCACTTATTGGAGTGTATGTGGAGAACATGGCTTTGTCCGAGCACACATGTCGGGTTGCACCAGAATCGACGAACCATTCCATAGGACTATCCACCAAGTTCGCTTCAAAGATCACAGCGGTTAACATTAGTTCATTCAAGTCATCCGAGATCCGATCATGTTCGGTCACATTGATTTTATCTTTTGCTTTCCCACGAACGTCTTTATTACGATAATCCTTTGCCATATGATTAGGTTTTCCACACTTGTAGCATTTACCTTTAAACTTCATCGCCTTTCCATTTTTGGAGGCTATACTGTCAAACTTTCGCTTTGATCCGGTTGTTTGTTCAACTAGGTTAGCATGTGGTTCCATTTGAAACCTACCCGCCTTCCTCCCGGAAACCTTGTTGTCATCCTCGATTCGTAGTCGAACCACAAGATCTTCAAGACTCATCTCCGTTCGTTTGTGTTTCAGATAGTTCTTGAAGTCCTTCCACATATGAGGCAATTTTTCAATCATAGCGGCGATTTGGAATGATTCACTTAGACTCATTCTCTCCACATGAATGTCATGCAAAATCACTTGTAGATCTTGCACTTGTGCCATCACAGTCTTGTATCAACCATCTTCAAATCCATGAACTGTCAAACTATGAATTTCTTCATGCCGGCATCCTCGGATTTGTACTTCTTTTCCAGCGATGCCCAAAGTTCATTTGCTTTTTTCACAAGACAATAAACATTATATAATTTATTGTCTAACCCGTTTAGGATATAATTCTTGCATAGGAAGTCGATTTGATTCCATGCATCAAGTGCCGCCCTTTTTTGGGTGTTAGTCTCTCCATCTTCAACCGTAGGAGCCTTCTCGGTTAAGAACCTTGCCAAACTCAGTGTGCTCAAGTAAAAGAGCATCTTTTTTGTTGACATCGCTTTGAAGTCGTTCCCATTGAACTTTTCAGGTCTTTCACCATGATGAACATGATTCGTTGTTGCACTCGAAGAAGCCATTTGTTGCCGATATTGTCTTAAGATCGTTGTCCAAATTTCTCTTGTAATGTGTATCTTAGGAATGTAGGAACAAGAATAACAATGGCTTTAAAGTTTATGTCGAGTCGAGATTTGTAATCTCCGTCCTTAAGACAATATTGCCCCACCCTGGTGCTAACAGTTTGCTTTGGCAATTTGTCTCCCAAGATACAACGACTATGATTTGTGATATGAGCACTCCAAATCACAAATCCACAAACCACAAAGGTTTGAAAGCACTCAACTTTATGAAAGAAGGAGATGAACAAAATGCTTCAGTTTTTGGTCTCTCTAATTCTTGTTAAACTCAAAAATTGTGAGTTTAATCCAACCAAGGATTGTTCTATTTACACTAGATCAAATTGTACCTCCAAAGGACACCATTTGGATGCACCAAATCATGAAAAAACGCATTGAAACATGAGGAGACGCACCTATCTACTGAACCTACACAGGGAGCGATAGATCCGCCAAAGGGGGCGATCACGCCCTTTATATTTCAATTTTCTCTGTGGCTCGATCGATCGAGCCATTGGCCACGATTGATCAAGCCATGCAGAACTTTTCAACATATTTTTCATTCGAATCGCAATCGATCGGCCAACATACGGCGATCGATCGCGGCTTCCAGTAGACTCCGACGTACGGATTTTTTTCATTTAATCTCCAATGCTTAATTGTAATTCAATACGCAACATTTTTCCAACAGTAGCAGAGTTGAAATGTATTGCCCTCTTGGAACTCCTCCTTTTGGTGGATACGGGGCTGCTGATATGAACAAGGACTGGTTGAAATTGGCGATGAGTAGTACTTGTGTGGTTTGTTATGGGATATCTAGCGGGAGGGAAGGGAATGTTGTATCTCAGAACTAATTCATTCATTATTTGTTGTTAAGATTACAAACATCCCACCGCCGCCGTCGCCAAGACTGCAGGAAGTAAATCACTTAGTAGGGGATAACTGTCGCGATGAATTAGTTAAATCGGTGCAGCTTTGAGATCTTTAGCTCCATAGCCAAAATATATGTTATCTCGGTCGACTTTTGTAGTCTTCTATGCTCGACTAACTAATCACCCGCGGAAATTACAGTTGCATTTAGTTTACAGTTTAGACGACGACGACGAAGACGACGTCTTGAGTCTGTTGAAGTGTTCCAGATTTTTTTGATGAAGTCCAACCTTTTGAGTGATAGTTTATTAGAACTTAATTTGACTACTGATAGACGAAATAAATTTACATCAATCACAATGGCAATCTTGATATTTTATGTAACGCACAAAAATTTCTCTACATCCCTGCCAATAACCGGGGTTAATAGTTAAGAAAATATGATAATGGCCGCCTAGTCTAAGTTTATGTACAAGAATATACCAATAATCAAGTGGTCTTCATCATTACAGTAATTCAACACGTTATGAAGGACAAAAACTGCAATTGAACCTAATACCACATAGCAATCTCCTCGTCATTAAATCAGAACACACAAAAATGGGATTTCTAAGATGTCAAGTTTGATTAGCACCTCACAGGTATAACATAGAGCGAGGAGCAACGTAAATTACTTGCCATGTACGCAGAAACATGACACGGACATGGCAGTCTTCCGCTGCAAGATGTGACTGTACAGTCTTTGTGCAGTATAATGTTTCCATGTAATTTATACATATGAAATAGCATAAGAACTAAATATTGCAAGCTGGGCAGTTTCTTTTTTTTTTTTTTTTGCAATGTATAATGCTTACATGTAATTTATACATACGAAATAGCATAAATACACAAGTGTCCGTGTTCTTTTCACAAGATGGAATTTTATCATCTTGATTCTTATTACCTTTCTGTCATGACTTTCCTAGGCTATCAAAGTGGACATCACTATTTTGGGTTACAGTCAACCTCATGCCCGTGTGATTGGCTCCTTGAGGAAGATGATCCTTTTTCAATGTGAAAATAAGACCACCCAATGAAAGCTGAACCCAGTGTAATTGCTGCAGCAACAGACCCCAAAACCCATATCTGTCTTCTCTTCCTCTTTTGCCTCAGTCGCCTTGCTGTTTCTACACGAGACAAAGATGGATAACATTGGAGTGTCTTAAGAGCAATTCAGAAGGGTACGGCATAATAATGGTCAATAACATCTGAAGTAAACGTTAACTACACATATGATCATCAAAGATAAGGTATGACGACTAATCAGAAATATAAAATTAGCTTTTATGGTAGTATGAATCGCATGGAAAGTTATACAAACAGGAAATAAGATAAAATAAAGTACTGCTATGTTAACTTGGTTTTCCTTCTATTTTTGCCAATATTTTCTCATGTCGCAAAATTATTTTCATAACATGAAGAGATAAATGAAACCGAAATAACACAATTCGAAACAAAGGAAAAAAATGTGTGATATCATTTTATGAGTAAAGCAGCAAATAAGTATAGAATAACAATTGAGAGGGGAAAATTTAATGCATTTTCAAATTTGTCAAATACATAGAAAATATATTACCTGTTCAGTTACTAAAAAAATGTATTTATTGAACGAAACCACAGCTCACAATATCATAGTACCATTTTTCAAAGGCAGATAAAAAGAAAAAAAAAACTAAAGAAAGAAACTTGATCACAACGATGGTACAGAAATATACCAAAGAAAATTATAATGTACCTCATTTATTATATCTCCCTCAAAATTCCTATTCCAGTTTATAAAAGAAAGACAATGATTTTTACCAAACAATGTTTTGAACATAATTGGCCTGATGCACACAAGTAAACTTATGAAAATAGCAACGCAAGCAACTAGATTTCTCTTTTTTATTCTGCATAACACATTCACAAAAAAGAACAACCTTCATACAACTCACCTACAACTTCTTGGTTCCTTTGAGACATCTCTTGGTTCACAGTTTCATAATAATGAAGTCTATCCCATAAACGAGTAATCTCAGAGTTCTTCAACCTTATTTGAGCTTGCATCTCCATCTCCACCTCAGCTTTTGCAATTCCCCTTCCAATTGAATTTGATACAAACCGAGCTAGGTACACTTGTTGGCACACCTCAGCAGCAGGATCAGCTGATTGGTCACCATCAGTTGAAGTAGTTGGGTCTACTGGGAGCGTCAATCCCAAAGGAACCAATCGTTCACAAATCCTCTGCCACTGATTTCTCATATTGTTTAGTGTTTCTTCCGCTTGCTTTCTCTTCTCCATCTCCATCAATAAACTCAATCTAGCTTCACGCAACTCATTGTCAATATCTTGCATTGGAAGTTGAGGCCCAATCTCTGACGACAAATCTGAGGTACGAGATGCAATTAAGTCGTTGAAAGAAGTATTTAAGATATTAAACAATTGCCTCATGATATTTGTGGGTGATTGATAATCAACTAGTAAATAAGAATAGTGTTTACATTCTCTCACCCTCCATTCTGTGGGTATATCTCACCCCGCCCCATCATTCCTCTCCTTTTAGGTAATTATTTTTAAGAGCAGATATCATGATATTTAACTTATTCTACAAAAAGGCCACAGCGTTGTAAACTTGAAATCAAGCCACGTGATTATGTTTTACCAACATTCATAAGACAGGGAAAGCACTTCCATCAATTTAGGCGCACCACATATATCAAGAAACTTCATCCTCAAACAAAAAAAGTAAGGCACCTTCCCAAGCATCATAGAATTCTGCAATTGGTGTGGAAGAGTTCAATAAACGTTCTGCTCCACCATTACCCTCGCTTTCAGCATAGCTCAGAGCACTCATCGACTCCTGTGGATCACCGAAATCATCATCCTCACCATCCTGCTGTAAATTAAATGGCGGGCACGCAATCACACCATTTTTCCCATCTGTGCCATTAGTTTTGTCACTGCTTCCACATTTTCCCACTGTATCTCCAGATGAGGCTGATAGAAAGTTATGATCACTCTTGTAATCAACGAACTCACCCTGAACAAGGCCGTAATCCTTCGCTGCAGTTTCTATATTCTTTTCAGCAGTGTTCCCATTCTCATGATCGTGGCTTTCACACATCCCAACATCATCCTCTGAGGAACTCTTCAAGAGTCTTGGACCCCGTCGCTTGTGATTGATGATGTAAGGTGATGGAGGGAAAGAAGATGGAGAATCGGGAAGAGGAGTAGATGCAGGAGTAGCATAAAGTGCAGGCGAGATTTGAGTCCAATGGTGTTCTTTATCTGTAACAGATGTAGTCGATTCAAAATTCCTCTTATCAACTTTATGATTATAAGGAGTATATACTCCCCTATCTCGCTTGGCACTGGAAGAAACCTGAACACCCTTCTCCTGCCTTGGATTTGGAGGAACACTGACTCCCCTTTCAAGCTTTGAAGTACGAGCATTAATTCCTCTGTCTAGCCTCGAGATTGGAGTACTGAGCTGCCTTTCAAGTTGTGAATCAGGAGAATTTCTTGCTGGCGCCATGGATTTTGCAGCTCCAGGTTCTATGAGTCTATCCAAAGCTATTGCTGTAATTGCAGACATGACGTTGCAGTATTAAAAGATCTGCAAGGAAAAATGAATTACATCTCATATCCCACAAAAAAATATATCTTATTCGTACCATGGGATAATAATTAATTATCCCGTAAGACTTTTTTCCAGTTTAGCAATAAAAGGCATTTTCTCAGCTTTCCCAGTCTTTCTTTTTTTCAACCGTTTATTTATTTCATCTCAGTAAAATATAATAAAAAACGGTGGAACATAGAACCCTAAAAAAGGAATTGTCAATTCGTCAAAAACAAGGACGTAAAATCATTGGGGGAAAACAAACACAGAAATCTGAAAAAAGCGTAGTGATGGGAGAAATAGTAACAGGTAAATCAAAATCCATAAAAAAAGCTATCAGCTTCCATCAAAAGCATGTGAGTCGGAGAGGGAAAAGAAACTTACAGGAGGAAAATAAGAATCCCTAGCAAGCAGAGGCACGAGAAACATGCATATAAAGGTGAAAGTTCTTCAATGGCGTGGGAAATAAAAGATGAGTTGTGATCCTGTTTTTTCTGTAGTCTCTCTTCCTCTCCCAACCTAAACTTTGGGAGAGAGAAGCGAGAGTCGGTTGTGAAATTATTTTGATGATAATAATAGGAATGGAGGATTAGGGTAACTCTTGGCTCTTGGGTTTCCACCGGCTCGGATCATGCCCGGTTAATTCGTGGGTTAGGATCTGAGCGTGGTGTTGCACTGTTGTGTTAATTGAAACAATTATTATATTTGTTATAAAATAATAATATTGTATTATATAAAGCACAATTTAGAGAGCTTTTAATATATACTTCATTTCATTTTAAGTCTCTATTTATATGTTTAAGTTTATGAGTTACATGAAGATAGAATATGAAAGATAAATGGACATCCAATATATGTTTCATAACAAATATTATGTTTCATCATATATGCATTAACACATGCATTTATGAAATATATTTATGAAACGTATTTCATAACACTCCCCCTTATGAAATATATATATAAACAGTTCTCTAAATTTGTCTATATAAATTGCTTTCTATATAATACAATACTTTTTTTTATTATTTAACACGTTATCAGCACGAATCGCGTAGGGCTCGAAACCCCTACTATGATATTAAGGCATTAATAGTGTAATATTCATAATATTCTTCGATGAATTCCCTCAAACTACGTCCTAATATGTTACACATATATCAATGCATAATAGCAGAACATGCAATGCATGGTATGATCAATTCAACATGCATTATGTCTCAATCTTTCACCAACATGCCTCATAATCGTAATATGGATTTTATAAAAATTCGTCAGAATCTCCCTGTAATTTAGATTACCGGAAAAATAAATATAAAACACAATACATCAATATCGCATTTCATAAATCAATTTCCCCATACTCAAGTTGTAATTCACATCCTCCTCAAATTAACATGCATCTATAACACTTTAAATGAAGCGGAAACTTCAAGACATGCATACCAACCATATACAGGCACGAGTGCTCACAGACGAGCAACGCATAACGAATACCAATTTCAATACGTAAGTACATCTGTTATCACTCATAACACGCTCCTGGAAGCAGCATCATTTAACGAGGTTCAAGCTTACCATTCCAAGACGTCGTAGTATCCGTGGTACCGATTTCAGGAAAAGTTCCCAACACGGGGTGAGCGTATACCAACAAAATAAACATAGAGATTATCAAATGCATAATTCATATTCGTGAATGAAATGACGCAGTATCTTAAAGAACCACTTCTTGTTCATTTTCTGACATAATAAAGGATCCCTCAAATTGTTCATGTTTCATAACTTCACAAATTTCCAAGTTCATTATCTACATTTATAATCGTAATATTCAATATTGAAATAATTGATAACTCGGCAATACAACGTTACAACTCATTCATAAATGATACCATTTTAAGGCCAATATGCCCATTATTCCAGAATATCATCATCCACTTCTCAGACTCATCATGCTTTATGCATCCAGGGCTACTCGAAACTTCGTTACTTTCATTCACACAACCATTAGCATTAAACTCAATTCATATATTTCATAAATACCCTTTTCACTTTATGGTGAACAAATCGAATTAAAACAAACTAAGTGATTGAAAAGAAAGCGCAGCTTATAGAAAACAGAACATACATTGGTGAAGAAGCAAACAAAAAACAGTGCAACATTGAAACATCTATCGAGACAACCCAGTCCAATCCTCCACTTAAGGCATTTATCTCCAATCCGCATCTTTCAAATTTCGAATCTGCACTAAATATGTGGGACCGACTCGGGACATATTACTTTATCCCTTTATCTGGTACCACATTCTCTCTGAATATTATGTACGAGAGTTTTAAATCTTTTCGAAAATAGCGGAAGCGTTTAGTCAATCATTCATTTTATGGTAGCCGAAGCATTTTTTACAAACTATATAATAACAAAATACAACCCAGTACAAACTCCTCACAACGGTCCGACACTTAATAAAGAAAATATTAAACAGTCCCGGTAAGCCAATAGTTCCATTTATCCTAATTTCCCTCCGGTTCTGGCTCCGTTACTCCTGTATCTGGAACTCACAATAAATAACAAGGAAAACAGAGGTTAAGTCATCGGGGACTTAGTGAGGGAATAACATTAGCTTTAATACCTATAATTATCAAACAGTGTAATGTACCAATATGAAATGTCATGTAATAAAGATCTTGCAATCACGTAATTGTCAATAATGAACAGTGACAATATAGGATTTTAGAGTGAATATCGTGGGCTAAAGAGGTGGCTCCCACCGGACAGTTCGGTGTAGCACTTTTCCCCACATATTCAGATTGGATCTGTACAATCATTCATTTACGACCCAAGGTGAACCATTCTCCGGACCGTGGAATGGTGCGCGTTGTTCAGATGAACCATAAACCCGGACTGTCATCCGTTGTTCATTGGACTCACTTTCCGGGCCGAAGCCGCGTTTTCCAGTAGATAAATATACATGGCTCTATTCATTCAGTCATTCTGACAAAGGATTCGTTCAATCAAAAGATCGATTAGTAATCGATAACATTCAAGATAATTAAACATGCATATCAGGATGACCAATGGAACGAGATAATGTACAATATGATGACAATATATAAAAGGTGAGATAAGGAATAACAAGATACTGTAAATTCCAGGCCAAATGCCAAAAGGGCTATATAACAATAATTTGGTGGTATACCTCACCTCACTATTTGATGTCTTACTGGATTGGCTCGATTTTTAACCCATATGTCAAATAAATTCCTATAAACATAATATAAGTAATTTATGGTGATTAGCAACCCAGATATGTTGTTGAATCTTCTTCAATCATTTTGTACAAAACTTGTCCGGTTAATTTTGAATATAACTTTAAAAATTCATGATAATTCAACCATAAGTCGAAACATCACTAAACTGTCTAGAAATTCCTAAAATCAGTCCATAAATGTTCGGCCATCGGAAAACTCGATATCGGGGAGGCGAGTGAAGTTCACGCGCCACCGTGATGGCGCGTGGCTGAGCTCCGGCCACCACGCGCGGCTGAAATTTTACCGGTGTGTTCGTCGCATCAAGATCTACATCTTTGGATTAGAAGCCATTTTGAAATTCTCAACAGATATTGCCCAGTATTTGAGTTTTCGAAATGATTAACTAAGTGTTTTCGTAGCCAAAAATACGTACGTACGACGGTCGTTTGAGCGAGCGGCCGACATACCCATGAACTGTAACACATTTTGAACAACTTTTGTTTAGATTCCAAGTTTAAAATCATTTGATAAAGGCACGAAACCGAAGCTTGAAATCGATACCTTGAAATGGGTTTTCTTGAGCTTTGAACAGCTCATTGTTCTTCGCGTTTTGAATTTTCTGGGCAAGTTCTCCTTTTGATTTTAAAACACCTCCCTTGCAGAACTCTTTCTGGGTGTATAAGGAATGTTGTGTAAAATTTTTGGTTTTTTTGGAGGAGATTTGGTATTTTCCTCATAATTTTCTCATTTCTATCCCTATTTTCGACATTTTTTTCCTAACCCAAAGTTTTCTCCTAATTACTAACATTTCTACCTAAAATTTTGTGAGTGAAATCTGAAGAAATGTGAGGGTATTTATAAGGGATGTGTACATGAATTGGGGTGTTGAAGTGTGGACAAGTGTTGGGGTAAGTTGCCAAATATTAAGTTTTTAAAATTAACTGAAAAGGATTAGTTTTTTTTATTATTATTTTTTAGAATTATATTATTATTATTATTATTATTTCTATGATTTAAATATATACATATGTATTTAAAAATATAGGGGTGTTACAATCTCCCCTCCTTCAAAGAATCTGGGGCTGCTGCAGATCTTTTATTGAAAAAAATACAAGTGTTTACAAAACAATAACAACACTCAATCTGAAAAACACTCAGAAAATTATACAGCAATTTTATCTCACTAGTATTTTTACTCTAATTGCACTGTGTTATTTTTCTCTCTATAATTTGGTGTATACATTGTGAACAAAATACACATCTATTATAGGAAAATTTCCACGACAATTTTCCCTAAAATTCAACAAGTATCAGATTTGTCCAGATTTTCTTCCAAAAAAATCTTGCCAAATTTCTTCATTGTTGCCTTTTTTCAAACTTTGCTTTTCAATTTTTCTTCCCATGGGGTCCATATGTTTTTGACTAACAATCTCTCACTTAACTAACAAGCTCAATTCGGTTTGCAAAGTTTTCACCGAATTAAAAAAAAAAAATTGGCAGCTTGCTCAAAGTCTTCATGTTAATTAAATCAACGATTTTTAGCCAACCAATTTTTCAACTTTGGTTTTTTTGTTTTTCTTCGGTAGTTGTGTTGGCCACCAACTATTGATTCTTTGACTAACAATCTCCCACTTGAAGACTGATCTCAATCTGTCTTCACACCTCAATCTGTCTTCACGTCGTTTCCCAAAAATACAAGTGTTTACAAAACACCGACAACACTCAATCTGAAAAACACTCAGAAAATTATACGGCAATTTTCTCTCACTAGTATTTTTTACTCTGATTGCACTGTGTTTCTCTCTATTTTTCGGTGTGTATTTAGGATATATTTCTAATGAAACATAAAACTCTATTTATAGAGTTTCATCAGCCCAAAAAATCTTCACTCGGTGTGCAAAGTCTTCACCGAATTAGTCCAACAAGCTGAAGTTGAGCACAACTTCAGTTTATCAATGGTCACCACCTTTGTTAACATATCTGCTGGATTCTTACTTCCTTGGATCTTCTCTAACGTTAGCACATCATCCTCAAGCAGAGACCTGATAAAGTGATAACGGAGACCAATGTGTTTTGTTCTAGAGTGGAATGCTGAATTCTTTGCCAGATGTATTGCACTCTGACATTCACTATACAAAACATTCTTCTCCTGGCTGAATCACAACTCTGTTAACAAACCTTGAAGCTATATCAACTCTTTACTGACTTCTGTCACTGCAACATATTCAGCCTCTGTAGTGGATAAAGCTACAATATTTTGTATCCGCGATATCCAACTAACAGTTGTAGTTCCAACAGTGTTACATAACCTGTGGTGCTTTTTCGGTGATCGACATCACCTCCATAGTCTGCATCTACGTAACCTTGTACTTTTACTTCTCCTTTTCCAAAGTACAAACACTTCTTTGCAGTGCCTCGTAGATACCTCAAAATCCACTTAACTACTTCCCAATGAGCCTTTCCTAGATTTGACATAAACCTGCTGACAACTCCCACTGCATGGGCAATGTCTGGCCTTGTACATACCATTGCGTACATCAAACTCCCAATGGCTGAAGCGTAAGGAACTTTAGCCATGGACTCTTTTTCTTCCTCCGTCTGAGGACACTGGTCCTTAGATAGGCGAAAATGACTAGCCAAATGTGTGCTAACAGATTTGGCGTCGCCCATGTTGAATCTATGCAAAACACGATTGATGTACTCTGCCTGAGATAACTGCAAAATTCCCTTTTGCTTATCTCTTGTGATTTGCATTCCAAGAATCTTTCTTGCCGGACCCAAATCCTTCATGTCAAATTCTTTTGACAACTGCTGCTTCAAGTTTCTGATCTCGTTCATATCAAAACCAACTACTAACATATCATCGAAATAAAGTAGCAAAATGATATAACTGGACTTATATTTCTTGAAGTAGCAACAATGATCGGCGTAGCACCTCTGGAAACCTTCCTTGTGCATAAAGCCGTCAAACTTTAAGTACCACTGCCTTGGAGCTTGTTTAAGACCGTACAAGCTCTTTTTCAATTTGCACACTTTATTCTCCAACCCTTTCTCTGCGAAACCTTCTGGTTGAAACATATAGATCTCCTTATCAATGTCTCCGTGAAGAAACGCAGTCTTCACATCCAATTGTTCAAGATTGAGATTTTTACTTGCAACAATACTCAATACAGTCCTAATAATATTGAGCTTCACAACTCGAGCAAAAATCACTAGTAGTCAACTCCTTCTTTTTGCTGAAACCCTGTGACGACCAGTAGGGCTTTGTATCTCGTGGAACCATCATACTATTCCTTCACCTGATACACCCATTTGTTGTGAAGTGCCTTTTTGTCCATAGGCAACTCAACAAGTTCCCATGTCTGATTGAACATCAAAGACTTCATCTCGTCTTTCATGGCAAGCTTCCACTTGCCGGCATCTTTGGTCTGACATGCTTCATCGTAGCTTTCAGGCTCATCTGCATCAGTTAGCAACAGATAGTTCATATACCTTCTGTTAGGTACATGAGGCCGATAACTCCTTCTCAATTCATGAACTGGAGCAGGAGATTGTGGTGCATCAGACTGATGCTCGCTGTCTTGATCAATTGATTCCCCCAAATGAGGAATCTCAACTGTCTGCTCCACATGACTTTCTGGGACATCGTCTACCTCTGCATACACTGGCTCACTCTGTTCTAAGTCGCTGCCAACTGTGTTATGCCCGTCCTTATACATCACTCGTTCGTTGAAGATTACATTTCTGCCGCAGATCATCTTTTTGTTTTCATCATCCCAAATGCGTTAGCCAAACTCATCTTCACCATAACCAATGAAAGTGCACTTCTTTGATTTGGGATCAAGTTTGTTTCTGTGTGCATCACAAATATGCACATATGCTACACATCCGAAAACTTTAAGATATGAGAGGTTTACCTCTTTTTCGCTCCATACCTCTTCTGGTATTCCGTGCTCCAATGGCACCGATGGACCTCGGTTAATTAAGTAAGCTGCTGTGTTGACTGCTTCTGCCCAGAACTGATTTGGCAGGCCTGACTGTACCCGCATGCTTCTGGCTCATTCTGTGAACTTCCGGTTCATACGCTCAGCAACACCATTGTGTTGAGGCGTACCAAGCACGGTTCTCCCCATTCTGATTCCATGCTCATAGCAGAACTTCTTGAATCTGGTGTCTTCATATTCACCACCATTGTCGGTTTTGAGCATCTTTATCTTCAACTGTCTCATTTTCAACCATCGCTTTCCAAATCTTGAAAGCCTCAAATACTTCTGACTTATATTTCAGAAAGTAAACTCATACTTTCCTGGAGTGATCATCAATAAAAGTCACAAAGTAGTGTTTCCCACTAATGGATGAGACAGTCGTTGGTTCCCAAACATCATAGTGAACTAGTTCAAGTTTCACCTTCTTTGGGGTTCTTATACTTGTCTAAAAGCTAACTCTTTTCTGCTTTCCAAAAATACATCATTCACACGTGTCAATATCAATTGACTGAAGGCTCCGAAGTTTCCCCTTTGAGTACATAACCTTCATTTCTTTCTCGCTCATGTGGTCAAGTCTCTGGTGCCACAGAGTAGGACTTTCTGTGTTTGCTGCAACTGCAATTGAACAGCGTGCTCCTGCTGTCATGTAAAGAGTACCACTCTTATTGCCTCGAGCAATTCATTGCACCTTTTGAGATATTCCAAGTATCACCGTGAAAGACTGTTGTATGACCTTCACCGGCCAACTGAGATTAAATTCTTTCTCAGATCGGGAATATATCTGACATCCTTTGTTGGGTTTTGGAAACCCGAATAATCTTGGTTTTGATGTTAACAAAACTTGTTATTGTGTTGCTAACATATTTCATCAAGTTTGCAGTTCATAGATCATAACTAAGAGCTTGATGAATTACAAAGAAGTAGCTTGAAAATATCAAGCTGGACCAAGTCCGAAATCCTGGCAGAGAGGATTGTTTCGATCATATATCATAGCTCGGATATCGAAATGGCGTAATTCCAAAGAGGTTGAACAGCCAACTCAAAATACTAAAAGTCATATTTCACAACAGAACGGCTAGTTCGAATGTTATCAATGAGCAAAGACGCCTGCAAGATCGAGTAGTACCGCGAAGAAACAACAAGCTGTTCCGGCAAGCAACTGTCAGCCTGTTGAGCATAACTCTTAGCTCGCTTATTGTAACGAGATGATTCAGTATGGGTTGGAAAGCTAAGACAAAGATCTACAAGTCATCTTTGGAAGTCAAAGACTGAATAAGACGTTAAGATGGCCAAAAGGCTTCTGCAACTCACGTCATGTGCTGCTGCATCCAGCAAACAGACAACAGGAGCATCGCCTCGTATTTCGAGCATAACTATCTCATACGAACTCGAAATCGAGCGATTATTGATTCCGTGGAAAGCTAAGAGAAAGGGCTACAACTTTCATGTAGATCACTTTGCCCAAAAATCAAAGAATCAAGAGCTACTAGCAACAGATCGGAAGAGCAAGTTTATCATCTGTTTTGTATCAAGCTGATTGTCCAGACTGATCCGGCCAGACTGACCTGCCTAGACTGATCCAGACCAGACTGACATGTTCAGACCAGCAGACTGGACAGCAGACCAGAGCAGCAGACCAGACCAGCTGAGCAGACCAGCAGACAAGACCAGTCAGGTCTGAAATACAAAGAGCCCATAAACCAGAATATGACCGTTGCAAGCTCGGGAATGGTGCAGAACCTTCTCCAACGGGCATATTCTTGTGTCTAACATATATATCATTACTTGTGGCTATATATAATAATTTGGAAGCTCAATAACAGCTGATTGAAGATCAATCCAAGCCTTCCAAAGCAAACCCACTTGGGATTCAATTGGGGAACTTCAAAGACAAAAGTTGCTAAATGAAGAGCACTCCCCAAACCTTTGGCACCACTTATCTTGCTATATCAGATCTAGTTAGAGATCATTTGTGCTATATATATATATATATTCACTCTATTCATTGTATATGAGAGCTTAATAGATGAGTGAATATCATTGTAACGGTTGATGATTTATCACAACCGATGAGAGGTCTTTGTATGTGAGACATTAAAGAATATGCATAGTTGAGTTGCTAGGAGTTCTAGTTGGATGGGGAATTCCCAACTGGATCGAGTTTGTACAACGAGATTGTATAAATCAAAGTCTTCTAGTGGAATCCTTCCATGAGGTGGAAGAAGGGGAGACGTAGAAGGATTACCCCACCTTCGAACTTCCATAAACAAATGCTTGTTTATTTACTTTAAATGCATATCTTTAAAATGTCTTTCAAATGTTTAATCGGTTATAGAGCGGGTTATGTCGAGTGTCTTCCGCTCGGTTTTGTAACCGAACTCGATATAATCTCTCGGTGCAATTATTTCAAGAACACGAGCTATTGAAGCTCAAGTTGGTTGAACTCGGGTGTGGAATGACAACCCACCTCCGGAATCGATCCTGACAAGTGGTATCAGAGCAGGTTGTTCTTGAAGGCATTTTAACTGATTTTTTTTTGTGGATATCTTTTAAAATCATTTTCAAAATTTTTCATGAGCATGAAATATTTTCATAACATATTTTTCAAAACTTGGTGTATGAAATTTTTTAGCATAAAAATCAATTTCATTGAATTCATTTTGCACAAAAATAATTTTAAAATCTATTTTAAATGTTTTAATTTTCGTTCAATATATTTTAAACTCATTTTAAGTTTAAAATTTTTATTTTGAAATTTTATCTAACAATTTTCGAAGCATTCAGTTTTTCAGGCAGCTTGTAGCGACTTTGGAAAAATTGGCATAACTTCTTGCTCGGATGTCCAAATGACAAACCATTTTTTGCGTTGCAAACTAGACTCATAGAGTATCGCAACGGTATAGGTCTTGCAGCCTAATTCTTCACGAGGAACAGCAGTTTGTTCTACAAAGTTGACTCATGTGCTGCCACCGCTGAAAGATGAAATGGACATTGTTGAGTTTTGTCAAGAAATTCAAATTTATTGCCAAGTATGCTACATGCATCATCAAAAGAGGTTATATTTGTTCAAAAATTAATGTGCATTGCAGTTTTTTTAAATTTGTTTTAGCCTACCTCATTTGCCCCTCACTTGCTCAAATTTTCAAACATTTTAAAATTAAGGGGGAGAGTTTAATCTCAATCCTTGAGGGGGAGTAAATTAATTTGTCTTCCTTTTTTATTCACAAAAAAAGGGGAAGAAATATGTTGTTTAAAAAATATGATTTTTCTTGTTATGCAACATTGTGCTTTAATGTTCATATTTTTATTCAAGTTTTGTGATCATCAAAAAGGGGGAGATTGTTGGGTTTTGGAAACCCGAATAATCTTGGTTTTGATGTTAACAAAACTTGTTATTGTGTTGCTAACATATTTCATCAAGTGTGCAGTTCATAGATCATAACTAAGAGCTTGATGAATTACAAAGAAATAGCTTGAAAATATCAAGCTGGACCAAGTCCGAAATCCTGGCAGAGCGGATTGTTTCGATCATATCTCATAGCTCTGATATCGAAATGGCGTGCTTCCAAAGAGGTTGAACAGCTAACTCAAAATACTAAAAGTCATATTTCACAACAGATCGGCTAGTTCGAATGTTATCAAGGAGAAAAGACGCCTGCAAGATCGAGCTGTACCGCGAAGAAAGAACAAGTTGTTCCAGCAAGCAACTGTCAGTCTGTTGGGCATAACTCTTAGCTCGCTTATCAAAACGAGATGATTCAGTATGGGTTGGAAAGCTAAGCCAAAGATCTACAAGTCATCGTTGGAAGTCAAAGACTGAATCGGACGTTAAGATAGCCAAAAGCTTCTGCAACTCACGTCATGTGCTGCTGCATCCAGCAAACAGACAGCAGGAGCATCGCCTCGTATTTCGAGCATAACTCTCTCATACAAACTCGAAGAGCGATTCTTGATTCCGTGGAAAGCTAAGAGAAAGTGCTACAACTTTCATGTAGATCACTTTGCCCAGAAATCAAAGAATCGAGAGCTACAAGCAACAGATCAGAAGAGCAAGTTTATCAATCTGTTTTGTATCAAGCTGATTGTCCAGACTGATCCGGCCAGACTGACCTGCCTAGACTGATTCAGACCAGACTGACATGTCCAGACCAGCAGACCAGAGCAGCAGACCAGACCAGCTGAGCAGACCAGCAGACCAGGCCAGTCCGGTCCGAAATACAAAGAGCCCAGAAACCAGAATATGATCGTTGCAAGCTCGGGAATGGTGCAGAACCTTCTCCAACGGGCATATTCTTGTGTCTAACGTATATATCATTACTTGTGGCTATATATACATGATTTGGAAGCTCAATAACAGCTGATTGAAGATCAATCCAAGCCTTCCAAAGCAAACCCACTTGGGATTCAATTGGGGAACTTCAAAGACAAAAGTTGCTAAATGAAGAGCACTCCCCAAACTGGCACCACTTATCTTGCTATATCAGATCTAGTTAGAGATCATTTGTGCTATATACATATTCACTCTATTCATTGTATATGAGAGCTTAATTGATGAGTGAATATCATTGTAACGGTTGATGATTTATCACAACCGATGAGAGGTCTTTGTATGTGAGACATTAAAGAACATACATAGTTGAGTTGCTAGGAGTTCTAGTTGGATGGGAAATTCCAAACTGGATCGGGTTTGTACAACGGGATTGTATAAATCAAAGCCTTCTAGTGGAATCCTTCCATGAGGTGGAAGAAGGGGAGACGTAGAAGGATTACACCACCTTCGAACTTCCACAAACAAATGCTTGTTTATTTGCTTTAATTGCATATCTTTAAAATGTCTTTCAAATGTTTAATCGGTTATAGAGCGGGTTATGTCGAGTGTCTTCCGCTCGGTTTTGTAACCGAACTCGATATAATCTATCGGTACAATTATTTCAAGAACACGAGCTATTGAAGCTCAAGTTGGTTGAACTCGGGTGTGGAATGGCAACCCACCCCCGGAATCGATCCTGACATCCTTCAGTTCCCATACAAACCCGTTCAACTTAATCTTTATGATACATTTGCCAACAATCTCGCAAGATTGTTCATTACCAAGGTAGACTTTACCAAGGTTGTCGGGGACATGTTTCTGGAAGAGTTCTCTCTGCGAAGTAGCATGGAATGATGCTCCGGAGTCTAACACCAAATACTCTTCCTGGCACTCTAAGGAACATATTAATGCATCATCTACAGAAGCAACATTTGCTTCTGCCTTCACCTCCCGATTCTTCGGTGCATTTTTACACTGATTTTTATAATGTCCGGGCTGCTCGCATTTCCAGCACTCGATAGTCTTTGAGTTCTGAGAATTAGGGGGATTTTTTGATTTGGACCTCCTGTCCATTTGTTTGCCACGTCCACCTCCTCTGTTTGATTTTCTACCTCTTGACTCTGTGTGTAATACTAAAGAGGTTGATGATTCATTTGAATCTTTCCGTCTGATCTCTTCACTGAGAACCAGATCACGAACATCGTCAAAGGGAAGACAAAAGTATTAATGCTCGTACTTCATCATCAAAATCAATGCTAACTGAACTCAACTGGGTTGTCACTGTGTTGAGTTCATTGAGGTGTTGAGCTACCGATCCGCCTTCTACAATCCGCAAATTGAACAACCGCCTCATCAAATGAACTTTGTTTGAAGCTGATGGCTTCTCGTACATGCTTGAAAGAGCCGCCATATGACCCGGCGTGGTCTTTTCGTTGCTATGTTGAAAGCAACGTTGCGTGACAACGTCAGTCGGATAACTCCGAGAGCTTTTCTATCTAGAAGAGCCCATTCTTCATCTTTCATGCCTTCTGGCTTCACACCTGAGAGAGGTTGATAAAGGTCTTTCTGGTACATATATTCTTCTTTTGGATTTTTGTTGCTATTGGTGTTTATTTGGATGGTTTATGATGTTTTGGTTTTTTTGGTTGGATGGTATTTGAAGAAATATGGGTTGGAGGGGATGAAATGTGTAAAAATGGTGTTTTTCGCGTTTACAGGACGCCATGATCAATCACCGAAAATGGGCGATCGATCGCGCGAAGTCAGTACCCGGATAGAAGCGTTTGGCGATCGATCGCCAAGTTGGGCGATCGATCGCCCCAAACTTGGCGATCATCACTGATTACAGAATTTTGGAGATTTGGGCAGTGGGATCTCGTGATCGATCGGGGCTTGATGGCGATCGATCGCGAGATGCCAAATTATGAGTTTTTGGTTATATTGGTGAAATTTTTGGTATTTGACTATTATTTGGCTTCTAATATTGGATTGTGTGATTGTATAGAGCCTTCCCAGGTGGCAACACAACACAGGAGATAAAGTCCTACAACATTTCCACATTTTGGAAGAAGGTACGTAGTGAGACGTACGGGCATCGGACGGTAAAATGTATTTTACGTGTTGGATTATGCATTATGGTTGCATATACATATTGGATTATGCATTATGGTTGCATATGTATATAGGATGCATTGGTGCATATTATTATAAGTCGATGTTATATTTCAGTGATGAAGAATACTTGCCGCCTTCATGTCGAAGCGATGATAGAATACTTGCCGCTGTCATATCATAGAGAGAAGAATATTTGCATCAAATATGTATAAGCGAAGGATAATGCCGCTGTCATATTATCGTGAGGTATATTATGCCGCTAATATGTCGAAGCGAGGGGTATTAATGCCGTTGTCATGTCAACGCGAGGGGTATTATGCCACTGATATAATAAGACTGGAAAATGGTTATCGGTATTGATGGAACGGATGCATGTCATGATATTTATCAATGGTGTTATAATCTGTTGATTATGAATGTGATACAGGGACAACCAAATGGAGCTTTTAAATGCATAGAATACATGAAGTGATTTGTATTTGCAGTTGTGCATTTTTATATCATAATCTTGTTGATATGGATATGGTTTATTATATGCTCATGGTTTTGGGGTTGTTCCTGTAGGAGCTTTTGGGCACGGAGGGCTAAGGACCGGGTTGATGCGGTGAGCTTGTGAGGAGTGCTATCGGTATAGAAGGACGAGATTATTTTGTGTAGTATCTACTCTAGGAGTAGTGTAAAGCTATACCTTAACATTCATTTTGCTGGGAATGTAATTAATCTCTTTTTGGAATTTTATTTTTGGCACTGCAATCCTTAAAACTCAAGGCATCAATTTGGCACTGTAATCCTTAAAACTGAAGGCATCAACATGAACCTTATACTCTGATTTATGCATATTTAGCTCTCCTTATGCATTTAATCCCCACTTAAGATAGCGAGGCCTTATATTTACGGATAAAATTAAAACGTAATAACACACGAGCATTATGTTTAAAAAACAGACATAGGAACATAGCATCATGCATCACCATATCTTTTTCTCGAGGCATTGAGGGAATGGTTGCAATTTTTCTAATTTCCATCCCTTCACAATTACACCATTAGGAGTCTAGAGACTAACACAACAGCCACTTTCGGTTCGTAGGAAATACAAATCACGCCAACTATTTCCCCACTTCTTGAACTTTCAATCCAATAAAAGAAGCAAAATATCTCAGTAGTTACAAAATGCCGCCATGAGAGAATGTTGTTCTTGCCACTATGACATGTGCCGATTTGAAGAGCTCTTCCTATATATACTCATAAATTTGGCCACAAATTCTGCACCATTAGATCCAAGCAACGGTCATAAACGACCCTGAACTGGCCCGTGGTCAACGTGCCGGTTAACCGGGTCAACGGTTCTAAGGGTTGGACTCATAACTGGCCGGTCTATAGGCGGGCCAGTTAAGGGTCATTGCTAACCCTTGAATCGTCGGTTAACCGTTGGTTCAAGGTTTTATTTTAATTTTTTTTTACATTTTTAAATTTAAAATATATGTTATGGTGTAAATTTGAACTCATAAACTCCAACTTGAATAATTAGCTTCAATCACTAAGTTATAAGAGGCTTGTTGATCTAAATATAATGTTATAATTTATATATATTAACCAAACAAATATATCTTACACATTTTGATTATCTGTGCTTGAATTTATTTCACGTTATTTTATGTTTAATCAATGGATGAAAACACTTTCAAATTATTTGTAACTTTATTTCAAATTTTAATAATTTTTTTTAAAAAATAAGGGTTAAACTTGTAACCATAACCGTCTGTTAACTGGAACCGTCAAAGAAGGTTAAGGTTAAAGGTCGAAGTTTTTTGAACCGTAGAACCGACGATTCTGAACCGTCTAACCGGCGGTTCTAAACCGTGGTTAGACCCATGCACCATCAACCCAAATTTAGTGAACAGCAAAAGATTGCGTAGGCACTGATCCATGAAAAATAATGCTCTAAAGCAATAATGAATGATAAGGCATTTTTAAAAGTGGCCCTTCAACATACCTTCTAGCTTCAGTAAGGCACCTATTCCACTTGAGAGTCTCTTATCCTGCAGATGAATATTCACTCACTCATTCTTCCCTTCATTTTTTGTTTTGTTGCAAATTTGAAAAAGTTTTGAAAGAATGAACTTACATAGTATGCGTACCAATAATAAAGTTTCCTTTTCAACTTTGGCTCAATTCCCCGAGGCTGCGTTTGGTTCATAGGATTAGGCTAGGAAAAGGTCGCAATCCAATGTTCGTCTACGTTTTAGCACTTTCGTATTTTCCTGGAGCTCTTTTACTGCGTACTGTGGAAGCCTGAAATAATATCCCTGCTGAAGACAATGATTGTCTAACTCAGTTTCAACAGTCAAATTGATAAGGAGACAAAGTTAGCAATGTTATAATATTGATCCTCTCCTCCCTCCCAAACCATTACCGCTCAAATTTCATCCACAAATTGGCACCCGGTAGGTTTACTTTTATTTCTACATCTAATGTACATGAGAAACTTGTTTAAGTAAAAGGGAAAAATCTTGAATTTGTGGGCGCAGTACGAACTCGTCGGAGTAATATTGTTTTTGAGGATAACTCTTAGTAAGATTCTCCATCCATTATTGTTTAAATTAAAGGTCAAATATTGTAATAAAAATATTTTACATCGCAGACATCTATAATTTTTCCTTATATCAACTTTAAAGTAACGATAAAAACCCAGAGATTAAAAATTAACTTTATGGTTATATATACCAAAATCTTTTTCTCGTTCATGAGTTTATAACGTGGAAAACGTTGTCATCGTTAGTATAATGACTATCAAGATAATATATATATATATATATATATATATATATATATATATATAATTTCTTTTTATATAGATTTGGTATTATACGATTCATAGATGGATATCTCCATAAATTGGCATTTGATATATTATTAGGAGAGTTGAGATATACCAAAAACCTTCAATTATGCATAAATTTGTAATCATTATAATTCAATTAAAATGGTACTTATATTAGCTACTCCACATCTCATTTTTAAATAGGGTTTGGATGTCATATTTCAATTATTTAAATTAAATTAATTCGCCAAAATGAAACTGAAAGATAATTTCTTTGATTCTAAGTACGTATACTAAGTCAATCCTCAATATTCCCGTACTGACTACAGTGCTTTAAATGCAACGTTTATGTACAAAGCACAATAAGTTCTTCTCATTACTTATTAAAATTTATATCGAATTAATTGCAATCAAAATGCTAAATGAATTCTGTCTCCTTAAGATGGTATTTGCAAACGATTCTCACAAGTACATATCTACTTTTAAGACCTAAAAATCAGATTTTCGGTGCTTGATTTCCTTGCTTCTCTAAATAAAACAGGTAAAACTAGAAATTTAGAATAAAATCATGACATGTGTTTTGACTGTTTTAACTATGTCAAATTTGTATTAATTGAAATTCATTAAGCCTGTTTCTTTTTTAAATAACAAACGCTCAAAGTTTTTACTTAAAATTAATTTTTTTCAACTTTAATAAACTCATCATAAAAATATTTTAAATAAATAATTGTAAACAGTTATGAATACAGTACTAAATCATAGTTGGTAATACCATTGACCGGGAAAAAATCCATCATTAAATATAAAGATTTCCTAACTCCTAGATCATTTGTAACATTCAAGACAATAAAGAAAGAAACTGACGCCACAGCATTATATGTGCAGGCTTTTAATTGAAATAAAGATCAAGTCCCCTATAAATTATCCATGCTGTCATCTTCTTGAAAGTTGAAACCAAAGGTTTTCTCCATCTTCATTCACGAAAATAAAAAAAATTATACTAATATATTATTACATATATTTCAGCATGGCAAAGAAGCCAAGTATGGGTAGACAAAAGATCAAGATCGCAAAAATAGAGGTCAAGAATCACTTGCAAGTCACCTTCTCGAAACGACGATCTGGGCTATTCAAGAAAGCCAGCGAGCTCTGCACACTTTGTGGAGTCGAGATTGCCATAATAGTATTCTCCCCAGCTGGAAAAGTCTTCTCTTTTGGGCATCCGAATGTCGAACTTATAGTAGAGAGGTTCTTGAACCTAAACCCTAATGCGAATTCGAATCCGTTTCGTCTTATGGAGGCTCAAAGGAATATTACGGTACGTGAACTAAACTTGCACTTGGGACAAATTCTCAATGAAATGGAAATGGAGAGAAAAAGGGGTGAGGCATTGGATGAAATGAGGAAATCAAATCAAAGTCATTATTGGTGGGAGGGTCCTATTGATAAATTAGGTTTACATGAACTGGAACAGTTAAGGGATGCAATGGAAGAGTTGAAGAAAAATATCGGTTGTCAAGTTGCTAAGGTTATGTCTGAAGTGGCAAATTCTTCTCTGCTTTTAGGGCCGGACGGAGGTGTAGACGACGCCAACGGTGGAGCTTTTGATCAGTACGAGATTAAGCCTGGCCAAGTTTTTGTGGGTTCTAATGGTTTCGGTGTTAACAACAATTTCGGATACTGCCATGGATTTTTTTGATGCACCTTTGCTACTTTGATTTGCTAGTAACTCACTAGTATTTGTTATGGATTAAGTGATTACTTTTTCGGTTACAACTTATATGAATGTGAATCATATATCATGGTTAATAAGTATATTGTGAAATAATACTTGATGACGGATATGATGTAATAACTTTGGACAAGTAAACATGAAAAATAGTGGAAAAACCCAACCCTAGACCCGAACCCACCAGAAATACAAATAATAATAACTTGATTTTTCGAATAGTGCCAGTTATATTTGATTACCTACGAGGAAATAATAACTCAATCACGAATGGAAAATAATATTAAATTTCAATATTTTTTTTTTTTGGAACAAGAAAAAACATTAGATTAGTTGAGACATGCCAAGTCATCAAGTACAAGAGTTTGCAAAAATAAAGGACAATTAGCCACATAAGGTAGAATAATGCCATGAGTAATAGCTTTAGAAGCTAATGCATGAGCGATGGCATTAGCAGAATGTCTACAATGAGCAATAAGAAAATCGGAATCGGCTTCACAAAATTTTCGAATATCTTGAATGATTGTCGCCTCAGGATGTCATGAATTAGGATTGTTAATAGACTTAGCCACCATATCTGCGTCTGCACCATTCATCCAGTGATGTTGACGAGCGATGAGAATACTGTGAGAACTTTGAAAGATATTCTATTCAATCGTGCGTTCTTTTTACAAAGAGAGCAAGTATATACAAATCATTGACTAGTCTATTCTAACAAAGTAAATATATATAAAATCAATTAAATATATATATTCCATCTTGTTCCTGGAAGATACGATTTACTTCCCCATAATATAAAATATATGAACCCATTTTATTCGCTTCTCATTAATACTCACCCCCTCAAGTCGAAGTGTGTATGTCAAGTACGCCAAACTTGTTGAGAAGTGGATGAAAATTTGATGAGCTTAGTGGCTTGGTGAATAAATCTGCAAGTTGACTTGCTAATGGAATGTGTGTGCAGTTATTATAGCACCTGATTGAATTCGTTCTCGAACAACATGACAATCAATTTTTGTGTGATTGGTCCTATCATGATATATTGGATTAGCATCAATGTGAAGTGCTGCTTGGCTATCGCAGAATAGTTTAGATGGTTGTGTATGCTCTACTCGTAGGTCATTCAAAAGATATGGCGCTAAAAATGGCAAATGGAAAGGTCGAACTCTCTTTCAGAGCCTTCCTCTTGGGGAGCAGGCCTAAGTGTATTTAGAAAGAGACCAGCTTCTTTTTGAGTCAGGTAAGCTCACATGTGATAGATGATATTGCTCAAGATTTTGAGTCTGTTGAGGATCTCGACACTGTCGTTTGTTTCTTAGTACGATATGAGATAAGAGCTCCTCCAATAAATATGCAAAAACCAGTTACAGACCGTCTCGTAATCGAACATCGGGCCCAATCAGCATCGCAATATCCTCTCCGTAACAAATTTCCTTTGCTTGGAAGGTATAATCCTTGGCCAGGTGTGCCTTTAATATACCTCAAGAGATGGTGGACAACATCTAAATGGGGTTTTCTTGGTTCTTGCATAAATTGACTTAGTATGTGAGTAGTTTATCTCAGGTCTTGTGATGTTGAGGTAAATCAGTCGTCCTACCAATCTCTTGTAAGTCGACGGATTCTTCAATAAGTCTCCCACCCTGGGTAAAAGTTTTAACATTTTTTTTCCATAGGGGTGAGCAATGGTTTGGCTCTAAGCAAGCATGCCCTGCCTCATCCAGGATGTCAAGAGTATACTTTCGTTGAGATATAGAAATACCATCACCAGAACGAACAACTTCAATCCCAAGAAAATAGCGTAATTGTCCAGGATCCTTAATACGAAATTTGGTGCAAAGAGATTATTTAAGAGCAGCAATTGCATTATCATCATTCCCAGTTATAATCAGGTCGTCTACATAAAGGAGCACGGTTGTAAAGGAGTTACCAGATACGTTTGTGAATAGTGAGTAGTCAGCTTGAGATTGTTGAAAACCATCTTGTTGAATAGCTGTAGAATTTTTTGAAACCAGCAATGTAAGGCTTGTTTAAGTCCATATAGTGCCTTGTTGAGTCGACATACCATATGTGTCTCCCCCTGTCGATGAAAACCAAGAGGCAGGTGCATATAAACTTCCTCGGTTAGATCGCCGTGGAGAAATGCATTTTGGACGTCCAATTGGTGGAGTGACCAAAGTCGGACGGCAGCAATAGCAAGCAAGCAACTGTAGTTAATTTGGCCACTGGAGCAAATGTTTCCTTAAAGTCAATCTCTTCGCGTTGAGTGAAGCCTTTGGCCACCAAAGGATCTTTGTAGCGATAAATTGTACTACCAGATTTGTGTTTGATCTTGTAGATCCATTTGCACCCTATGGGACGGTGGCCAGGGGGAAGAGGAGTAATCGTCCAAGTGTAATTTTGGGCAAGGACATGTAATTCAACAGTCATGGCCTCCATCCATCGTGGATCTAAAATTGTCTGTTAATAAGATGTAGGCTCTACAAGTGTAGTAATATTGCAAATAAAATTCCGATATTTTGGGGAGAGTTGGGCATGTGAAATATATTGAAATAAAGGATAACGCGTACCTGGCGAGGAAGAAGATGAGCTGGGGGGCAACCGTCGCCGTATGGTATAGATGAAAGTTGCAAAGTTTAATACTTGGTTGCTTAAGGCAGGTGGAGCATCGGGTGATGGGAGGTAGTTTGGGTGCTGGTTGCATGGAGTCATCATTAGGTATTATGTCAACCTCGGTTAATGGTGATGGTTCATGTAGAGGTGGAAGGTGGTGATCGGCCAGTGTAGTTTATATATCCGTGGGAATCGGTTTGTCGAAGGTGTGTGGTAAGGGAAGGACATCCACATCATGTTGTCCTTCTTGTGGATTAGATTCAAAGGAGAAGACATGTTCGTGAAAAACAACATCATGAGAAGAGAAGAACTATGAGTTGTGAGATCCTAAACTCGATATCCCTTTTGACCAAGGGGGTACCCAATAAAAATGCAACATCTTGCTCTTTGATCAAATTTTTGTGTGGGCAGGAGATTGATGGCATAGCAAATACATCCAAAATATGAATGTGACTATATGAGGACTACTTGTTGTAGAGAAGTTCATATGGGATATGTGAGAGAGAAGAGGTGTGGGTAAGCGATTGATTAAATAGCATGCTGTTTGGATGCTTTCCCCCAAAACTGTAAGTGCAAGTTAGCTTGAAAATGTAAAGCTCGTCCGTCATTTAAGAGATGCCGGTGTTTCCTTTCAACTACCCCATTTTGTGAGGAGTTGATGGACATGAATGATGGAAGTTGATTCCCTTTGTATCAAAGTAATGCTTGAAGAGACAAATTCAGTTCCATTGTCACTTCAAAGAGTTTTAATACGACATTGAAATTGTGTTTCTACCCAAGAAATGAATGATTGTAAGATTCCTTGTGTTTCGGATTTAAAACTCATGAGATGTATCCAAGTATATCTTATGTAATCATCAACAAGTTAAGAAGTGTCGAGCCCCAAAATGAAACTTTATTCGACGTGGTCCCCAAATGTCACAATGTAGCAAATCAAAAGGTGTTTGAGAGTTAATTAAATTAGATGAAAATGGTAAATGGGTTTGTTTTGCTAAAGAGCAAATATCACAAACCTGCTTAGATTCAAAATACATAGTAGGACTGATTCTAGTAAGAACTTGGATAGGGCCAGATGATAGATGGCCAAGACTTTGGTGCCAAAGACTAGAATGCTTGTAGGTTAAGGCATGGTTTCTGTCTTGCACCAAGTAGTATAGGCCATCATGTTGCTTGCCCATGCCAATCATCTTCCTCGTAGCAGTGTCCTGTACAACACAAAAATCAGAAAAGACTGTCATTGTGCACTTTAGTGCTCGAGTCAATTTACTAACTGACAGTAAGTTGACTCGAAAATGCGATGCTTTGAGGACTTCATCAAATTCAGTATGAGGTGTAATACACAATGAACCAATCGAGTCAATATGTGTTTGATGACCATTTGGAAAACTAATGGTAGGCGGCCTTTTTGAATTTGATAGTTCGACCGATGAAGTCACATGATATGTGGCTCCATTATCAATGACCAACATAAATTTGCATGTGTAGTATGTGGAGTGGGATTAGGTGGATTTATGATACCTGTTACATAAGCAAAATATTTCTAATTACCATCATTGTTTTGCCGAATCATGGCAATCAATTGATCGTACTCCTCGGTTGTGAGTCGTGGTCTAGAATCTGCTGAAGTAGATTTATCTCCTATCTCCGGTATCTTTTCAGCCTTCATATTGTTACTGTTGGAGTGGCGTTGATTGGGGGCTTCACGTTCTTGCCATGGAGTTTATGTCTCACTGAAAAACCATGCAAGTATTAGCATTTTTCAATGCTATGATATTCGTGATCATAGTATGAGCAATGCAACAATGGTTTTTGTTTTTGATTCAGCTGTCCATGAACATTTTTCATGTTTTGACCTGCAAGCATGGCGTGGTGGTTTATGTTTCCACGAGTGAGAGACACTTCAATTGGTTTTTCCAGCTGGAGAACTGATGAATACACTTGATGTGTACTTGGTAGTGGCTCCATGAGTATGATTTGTCCACGTACAGCGGCATAACCATCGTTTAGCCCCATGAGAAATTGCATAACTCTTTCTTTTCCTTCCCTCTTGTTGAGTTTCTCCAACCCACCACCTGCGCAGGTTAGATTTTCGTGATGTGATGATAGTTCATCCCAAAAAGCTTTAAGCTTTGTGTAATAAACAGAAATAGATTCCCTGCTTATGTTCTATAATTTCACATTTAATCTGATAAATTATTGAATTGTTTCCTTGAGAAAAACGTTCATGTAAATCTACCCATACTTCTACCACAGATTCGGTGTAAATGACGCTACTTGCAATTTCCGGATGGATGAAATTCAACAGCCAAGACATATTGCCAAGAGGAAAAACTTTCATCTGTTGAAGAATGTGGTTTGATTAAACCTGTAATAAAGCCAATTTTGTTCTTGGCAATCAAGCCGATTTTCATGGCTCTACTCTATGTGTTGTAGTTGTCTCCTTCAAGTATTTTCGAGACGAGCATATTGCCAGGATAGTCGGAGGGATGAAGGGAATAAGGGTCTATGGTTTCTGTTATGGCTTTAGACAATATTGTCCCTGATTCATTGTGAGATTGATCTGCGGACGAAATATGGGGGTTAGGTTGTGGAAGCTTTCAGAGTCACCAGGTCTGGTGCTCTGATACCATGTAAATGTAAGGAATCCAACACACAAGTGCGCAGCGGAAATAAAATTTTGGATTCCTAACCGAGGACCTATACAGAGTATTCATATCGGAATGATTAAAGAGTCTCACCCTTGTAGCGCGTTTGATGCAGAAACGATGCCAAGTCACGAGTCACGAGCAACACCTCCAAGATCTTGCCTCTACGGTATCCACACGATCAAATCGAACAATGGACGTTCAAGAACAATTTGCTAGACTTATTCTTGAACCAAAGCTGAACTCACGGTTCAAAACCGATCAACGACGACCAATCAAAAGGAAACACCACACGGCGGCGGCGGCGGCGGTGATGCTTGTTTGAGTGGCGGCCGAGAGAGAGAGAGCTAGAGTAGCTTTTAGGTTTTATGAATTGTATATCAAACAATTAATTATAACCTTGTTTATATATTATAAGATTTAATTAAGGTTCAAGACTTTCTTAAAGTTTCATTGGCCCAAACCCATGATTTAATTAAATCCTTATAATCAAGTAATTAAGACTCTTCTTAATTATTTAATTCATCCAATGAATTTAATTCCCTTTATCGATTTAATATTTTGTGCGACCCGATAGGATCTTGTAATGTTGGCAGTAACATAAATAGCATAGATAGAGGAGTTCCTGATCCCAGTACTAGGGCTGAAGCTGTCTTAGGCATCCCTACGAATGAATACTTCTGCTCGGGACATAATATAGGTCGCTTGCTTGAATAGGATCTTGTAATGTTGGCAGTAACATAAAATCTCATTTTATGTCACAAGCAATGAGCGGTATCTAGCAACACATCAAGGCTACCCAAATTACAAGAATGTCATTGACTCGACATAACCTTAAAACTTGTGATAATATTAACCATGTAACTTAATCCCTTTGTCCATGTGTTTAGATTGGACACGAGTCATGGAATAGTCATACTCGTATATTCAATCTCTATTTCTTGATCCCCAAGTAGAACTAGAATAAACGAATAAGCTCGATATCATATATCGACTCATTCGAGCACGGCCATGCATTTTAGTCTTACTTGATCAAGGGCCCAAACACTTCTCCTATTATATAGGAGGGACAAATTCTATCTTGATCAATCAACATCCTTCTACATAATTCGTAGTGTATCCAATAGTTGCCTTTATAGTTTACACTGTTACAGGTAACGTTTGACAATATCAAGATACATAACTCCTTATGTTGGGATCTCTGATGATCTCAAGTCGTAAGGATTACATACATTATTATCACTATGAGAATTGCTTATGACACTCATATAACTATCCATGTAGCATTCTCATGGTGGGTCTGTCCAGTACATTGTTCTCTAACATGTACCCATGTGTTGATTTGATATCTCATATCCATGAATTAATTCATCAATCAAAACATATTAGTCTCAATGCATTATCATTATCCTTATTCATGATAATACTTGACTAGGGACAATCTTTAAGAACAATACAATATTATTCTAAAGACATTAACTTATATATCAATTCATATTGCACATATATTCGAATAAGATATAATAATGATTTACCATTAATAAAATCATAATACATTGTATGTCATAAACAATCATCTAATGATTTGTCTTAGGCATATCCCAACCGTAAAAACTTTGAGTTCGTTGTAAGAAAGATATTATTCAATCGTATGTTCTTCTTACAAAAAGAACAAATGTATACAAATCATTGACTAGTCTATTCTGATAAAGTAAACATATACAGAATCAATTAAACATATATATTCCATCTTGTTACTGGAAGATACGAATTACTTCCCCATAATATGAAAGATATGATCCCCTTTTATTCACTTTCCATAATAAATATCCTCTTGGACAGCCAACAATTCAGCAGCCTAGGGTGCAAAAAAACAAGAAATTCTGTAAGCAACGACCAATAAGATAATATCTTGATCGTCCGGAATAACACACCAACTCCGATGGAATTTCAAGATATCTATTTTATATATTATGGTATTATATTTCTGACATCACATATTTATCCATGTGGATATGCATGCATGATCATACCTTTATCTCATGTTCCACATTTCTAAACAATAAAAGTGCATAATAGCATCCAAGCATATTGTAGAGATAGATAAAAAGCTACGAGAATCTAATAACTATACTGCATAGTATTCTACATTTCCTCATCACCAATAGCTCAGTTGGTTTTCTTTTCTATCTGTTCAGTACCATCGGTTGTACCAAATAACGTCTTATCATCTTCCCCCAGCAAAACCAAATTCTTAACTCGTTTCTTGTCCACCGGATATACCCACCTTTGGTAGAGATAGATAAAAAAAAATATAACATATGAACTCATGCAGACAAGGGAGGGCTCATGATTTTTACCGGGGAAAAAAATATCAAAAAATAAAAAATAGAGGGGAAACAAATTTTAGGGGGTAAAAATATAATTTAAGGGGGCAAAATGTAATTTTTGAGAGGTGAAATATAATTTTTAGAGGGTAAAATGCAATTTTATCTCATACTCAACATGTGGACATGAGGAGATGCATCACATGAATGTCAATGAGTCAGGTTTGTTAGGACGATACAAACCACTTCATCTACGAGCACATATGACATGCCGTATAACCCCAAGATTCCCCGTAATTTGATTTTGGGTAGGTTCGAACATATGGCATTGCTCTTATAGCAATTGTTAGGATCAAGTACTTAACACTTTGCTAAAAGTTATAACTAATAACAGAGAGACACCTTTATTTTGTTATACAGTGACAACGAAAAGCCATGTACTAAACTATAGATAGACATAAGGGGTTGCGGATGCCAATTAGTTAAAGTGTTAGGCCATAAATGATACGAAACACTTTATCTACGAGCGCACATAAGATATTCCGTATAACCCGAACAACATGTATAGAAGCAAGCGAGTTTTCTCCACTAAAAAGAAAAGTTAGCATTATTATATGTATATTAGTGGTGGACACACCTCACCTCACCTCACCTCATCTTTTTAATATGGAAACCAGCTCTGTCTGTGCTCACATCCATCATTTCTCATATGCTTATTGTTGACTTCTTCCACATTATCGCCAACCACTTCGCTTAAATTAACGGAGGTTTATCTCTTAAAACCGCAGTTACTGGTCAATTTTTTTATGATTATAATATAATAATATTAATTTTATTCTATATAGACAAAGGAGACATGGTTTGTTTAATGCCGCCCCTACTTTATAGTTTTTAATTTATGTTTCATCCCTTGTTGATATATAATGTTGTTATATCCTCTTGGTGGAGGATTTTTTTCTTCGATCCACTACTGTTATATGTATTTTGATTTTGTATATATGCTTTATTTTTAGATTGATTGATTTATTTGACTTTCCCGTACCATGTTAATTTGTCAACAACCTTACAGTCCACAATAAAAGGGTAAATTATAAGCATAGTTCTATAAAATATGAGTATTTATAATAGCAGTTCCAAATTTTTAGATTTATCAAAACAAATTATTTTTAACAAAAAGACTACAGTTTTGTTAAGGATTTAGCCAGAGACGAATCTAGAATTTTTAATTAGACGGGGCAAAAATTAATAACAAAAAAATGGAGGGCAAAAAAAGTTTTTGATAAGTCAAATTATAATTTTACGTGGGCAAACTGTAATTTTTGGGGGTAAAATGTAATTTTTAGAGGCAAAAGTAAATTTTTTTAAAAAAGAATATTTTTGAAGTAATATAAAGAATTTTTTTTTTAGGGACAGCCGGCGGCTCCCCCACTGGATTTAGGGACTATTTGTTATAATCTTTAACCATAAGAGGACTATATATAATCCCTTCTACTACATGCACATGCACTGATTAGGTAGCAACTAGAACTCATAAATCCTCCATATCAGTATATTACTTGATATCATAACTTCAAAATGAATGTGTTTACGGAATCCCATATTGATTGTATCAATATATTTCGATATCCTATGATCATATTGATCGCAATACTAATAATGATAAGTAGCAGTGGATTCTGGAGTATGAATATTAATGGGGTTGCGGATGGGCTGAGCATGAATTACTACATGTTTACATGTCCGATGGCTGAGATGATAGTAAAGAGCACTGTGTACAATGCTTTGCAATCTGATCCAACACTTGCTGCTGCTCTTCTCAGAATGCATTTCCACGACTGTTTCATTCAGGGATGCGACGCATCGATACTCATCGACTCCACAAAGGATAATATGGCTGAGAAAGACTCCCCAGCTAATTTAAGCTTGAGGGGATACAATGTCATCGATGAAGCCAAGGAACAGCTCGAAAAGCAGTGCCCTGGAGTTGTTTCTTGCGCTGATATACTCGCAATGGCTGCTAGGGATGTTGTTTTCTTTGTAAGATATATATACATGCACAAATTATAATTCAATCTACATGTTTATAACTGCCGGGTTTTTGGCAAAGAAAGAACTCATGTTGTTTTTCAAATATATAGTTTACACATTTATGGTTTGGTTTGAAAATACACATTTTATCCCCGTGTTTTGAAATATATATTTTACATCTAGTTTGTGAATAGAGGTAAAACACACTCTTTATGTAAGGAGACGGTATACTATGTTTTGTAAACCACCAGTAAAATGCTTATTTGAAAGCTACATAGGAGTAAACTGCACATTTTCAAACCAACAGGGTTTAAATTGCCTATTTACAAATCACATGACCTAAAGTGTTTATTAGCGATACCACATGAGTAAATTGACACAAACTCACGATTTAATAGTATTCAGGCTGGAGGTCCAGCATACGACATACCTAAAGGAAGAAAAGATGGAAGTAGATCAAAAATTATGGACACAATCAATCTGCCTCCGCCCACCTTAAACAGCTCGGAGCTCATCGGGATGTTTGCCCAGCGTGGCTTCACTGCTCAAGAAATGGTTGCTTTGTCAGGTTCACAAGTGCATATAAAAACTAGCAATTGATCTATATATTAGTATTATATGCAGGGATGTAATCAGAAGTTTAGAATGAGGTGGACAAAAATTAAATAATATTTTTGAAGATGAACAAAATATAATTTTTTTTATCATTTTTAAAACATTTTTACTACAAAATCGAAAAAAATCATAGGTAAAACTATACTACTTAAAAAAATTTGTGCCGGGCAAATGGTCGACTTTGCCAAAGGGAGGATATGCCCCTGATTATATGCTCTGTATGTGTGTATATATTTATATATTAAACTAGACTCGAGAAGATCTCCATACTATAATCGTTGATGTTAAGTCAATTTTTAACAATTGAAAAAGAAAGCCATAGACATTTGGATATCATTCGCAAGATCAGTTTCGACACGGCGGGGTATACTTCTTTCTTCATATGCAGGTGAAACGTTCCGATCAATTTCATTTTCGTATATTAATCAATAAAAATAAATTGTTTTTTATCATGGCATCTGGCAGGGGCACACACTCTGGGAATGGCAAAATGTTCGTCATTCAAGAGTCGACTGAGTAGCTTCGACTCAACTCATGATTCGGATCCCAGTTTGGACACTCAGTTTGCAAGGACACTTTTAAAAACATGTAGTGCAGGTGACAATGCAGAGCAACCCTTTGATTCCACAAGAAATACGTTCGACAACGATTACTTCAACGCGTTGCAAAGGAAGGCTGGAGTACTCTTCTCTGACCAGACATTGGTCGTAAGTGACAGAACTCGAGGTATCGTGAATGGATACGCGATGAACCAAGCCATGTTCTTCTTCGACTTCCAGAGGGCAGTTATAAAAATGGGACTTCTCGATATTAAAGAAGGTTCTAAGGGAGAAGTCAGGAATAATTGTCGCAAGATCAATTAACTGGTTCTTCCGTGTCATATGAAACCATGCCTAGGATCATCAGTACCTGTTACTGCATGCTCTCTCTGTTTCTTATCTATTGTAAAAATAATTCAGTTTCTTGCTATATAATTCTCCAGTAATCATCAGTTAAAACAACAATGTCAAATGATTCAGTGATTATGTGTACCACCATAAAACTAGTATTGTAATGATCTACTTAATTATTTCCTTCGAACAGGGGAAGAATTTTAATCTTACCAAGTCATATAGATTATTTTAAATTAACAAATAAAAGTGTAGAGCCTAAATTTTTACAGCAAACATAGCAACGACAGCAACCACTATATTCAAAGGCTCTCCCCTAGTACCCATAAGAAGTTCTCCTCATCATCCTCATAAACTCCTCTGCACTAACTTCACCATCACCTGCATATGTCGAAAGAAGTATACCCGTGGGGGGAATTGAAAAGGAAAGCAAGATCAGTTGTTCTTGCCCAAGACAAATTAGCTTAGAGATAAAATAAGCACTAAGAAACTAAAATATGACCTTTAAGAAGTCTCAAGTAAAAGCAAAGAGGAAGGGTTCATGCAGAAAGCACAATCTACATTTCTTTCTTATTTCATTTCTTTTTTAAGAAAGCTTTTGAGGCAATATCTGTGTACACGTGTAACTCTGTGCACACGAGTCATGCGTTTGTTGTGTGAAAAGTGAGACAAAAAATTGATGAAAATCAACAGCAATGCCTTCACCAAAATGGTAAATACTTTCAGCATTACCAAATCTCCCCAATCTTACAACCAAATAAAATAATAAACTTTCTAATTATCCCCAGAAGTCAGGTAATACAAAGCAAATGAAGCAGATAAAGTTTATATTTAAACTTAAAGCTCGACTTCGGATTAATTTTGAAATATACTATGGGTCTGGTATTTCGTTATTTGATAGCTTCCTTGAGGTTTTGTCAAAAGAAGCACAGGTTTCTCTATTCATCTTCACTTCGTTTGGTACTCATTGTTTGGTTGTGAACTCCAGCTTAAAAAATTTACATGACTACGAATGTAATTTTCAACCCTTCATTTTATTTAAAAAGTTTAAACCGGGATCCTGAGAGGAAAATGCAATATAATTACCGTTCAAAAAATCATCCATGATGCCCAGTTCGTGAAAGGCGCACTAATATCAAAAAGCGTGTGGGTCAAGCACGAGGCGCACCTTTAACAATTAACCACTTCCCATAGCAGCCCACACTCAATTAGCACCCTCTAACCAAAACCCATATTCCAAAGACTTTGGCGACAGTCGGCATCCAGCAATTTGGGAGAGTTTTTCCGCATCTTCTCAGGCCTTTTTGGGCTGGTTATTGATCTTTTTTCCCATTTATTTTCATATTTACTATCAAATCTTTTAGTCTAAAAGTCTTACTGTTATATTGATTGAAATTTATTAGTTTATTTATTTTGTTGCACTTATTTGCAATTTTATTGGCCGATTTTATTGTTTTAAAGCAAATATTTATTACTGATAATCTTATTTTGGTGGCTTAAATTATTAAGTTGGGATTTATAAATCATAGTTTGTAACTAATTATTAGTTTATTTTTATGCCTTATGTTTGAATTTGATATGATATACATCATTTTCCCCTTCGGCACACCTCACATCGGAAAGGCTCATGCCCTGGGCTCCAAAACCCCTTTGGAGCCTTGCGTTAATGACTATGAGTCTATGATGCAGCCTAACATGAATTAGCCCCCAATTCTTTTGTCCATGTCTAGTCAACTTTAAAATCAATTGCAGAATCCGTTATGATTCTATATCAAACAAGTGTAATGCATTTAAGACCTTGAACTATCTTCCATCTTAAAGATCTTTGCCGGAGGACATGTACAGACTACAGATTAAACAAAGTAACAGAGATTCTTTGGTTGCAATTTTCAGGATTCCAGATGGAAGTAATGGTGTATTAGAATGAATATCCCTAAAGCAATTTGACAAGGCCAACATGTTTGAAAATGGTGTAAAAAAAAAAAATCTAGTTCAAATCAGTAAAATTGCACATGCATGACAAATTATGCACCATAAGTGGATATAGAGTAAACTTACGGTCTCGGTCTGCTTCATCAATCATGTCCTGAATCTCTTTCTCAGTGAAATTTTCACCCAACTCCTTCCCTATACGCTGGATATCAGCAAAAGAAACCTTTCCCTGCATTTGGATGATGAAGAACCAGTTATAACATGAAGATATCATTTAATGTACAATACCAGCAACTCACATTTTTATCTTGGTCAATTATATTAAAAGCCTTCATGAGCTCTTCTTTTGTGTCCCTTTCTCCAAATTTTGCTGTCATCATGTGACAGAATTCATCAAAGTCTATCGCACCACTGCCATCCTTGTCTACTTCAGCTATCATTCCATTAATTTCCTGCAGAAACACTCAAGTCTTCAAATTATAAATAAATATTATTTAAACGATATTGACAAATAGCATTAAGAAATGCGAGAATAACCATCTTTGAAAGGACCAACAGTGACTAAAGTGAATATTCAGAAAACATATAAATTTAAAAGAAAATTTGTAATGAACATTTCTGTGAGAATCTTTTTAAAGAAATACCGCATCGATCATGAAAGTAACATAACTTAATACATCATAAACATTAGAGAAACCATAAAATGTCCAAACCATCTGTAGACCAGTCACTCAAGTATCTAGTTACTTCAACTTATTGTTTCTTGTGACAACTTATTGTTTCTTGTGACAACATTTCGCCAGATGTTATATGTAACTAAGTAGCATCTGAGGGACGATATTCTGGAATGGCAATAAATATAATCTATTAAATATGTATCTAGAGTAAAATGAAGACTTGGCTTAATTTGGTGATTCTTGTAAACCAACTAGCCATAACCTTTTATGTTTAGGTTTTGCACCGGTCAACTATTAATGTGTTTGAATGTACACAAAAGTCCACCTGCCAATAAATATGCAAGAATTCCATTGACTGGCAAGTCGGCTAAAGTTTTTTGAGATCAAACTCTTTAAAGAAATTAAAAAGCAAATGCCAGGAAACTTCTAGTTACTTCTAGAGTTTATAGGCATAATCATCAAAAAGGTTTGTACAACTAACCAATTAAGAATATATCCCAATTAGCAACTCCTTTCAGTTACCTCAGCTGTTAAAAGAATTAATATATCAGCACAAAAGAACTCAAAACATTAGGATTACTGAATTTTATGGGTTGAAGATCATTGCATATGTGAGCTTCAATTGAAAGCCTTTCCAACATTAAATTCCTAGAGTTTGCATCTGTGAAAGTTAAAGCAAATCAGAAGGCCCCAGCATTTTTTTTATGAGTTAGGCGAGTTCACTGACATGCATTACCACGAGGACAAATGAGAAATTATTCTCTAGTTTCTAGTGGTAACACATGTTAGAAAGGATACTCGCTGGATTATCATCTTGTCCATTACCTCTTCCGACATTTCAAAACCAAGAGCCCTGTAGAAGAAACCAAAAAAAAAAACAATAGAATTCATTTCCAGCATGCCAGGATTTTCAAATTTTTATCGAGTTTTTAATAAACCACACAAACCTCATTGCAACATTCAACTCTTTGGCATCAATGGTTCCTGTAGAATGTATTTATGATTAACAAGACTCAGTTCAGGTCGATGATAATATACATTTAATCTCTCTATTCTATAGTAATTTAAATACCAGAGCCATCAGTAGTCAAAAAGTTCAAAAGCTTCTTTAATCTCCTGCCTTTTCTGTTGAGTCAACCCATGATGGCGCTTAGGTTTATCTTTCCTAGGCACCCCTCTATAAAGTGTTGCCTGCAAGAAAGGTTGAAACAAGTGCTATACATAAATACAAAGCAATTATAGAAAATAGAGGGAGGGATGGAAGGAAGATATAGAAGGAGAGAGAGGGAGAGAAAGTGAGCTGCACCTGTGATGGATTACACTTCGACAAAACTTGAAAGTCATTAAATAAAATATAAGTAACAAAAGCACAATGTAAGGACAGTGGTATAACATCATGGAATCACCTCAAAGAATTATGTATTTCAATAGAGATCTATAGCTTTAAGTTTTTTTAATTAGTGTCTTTTCATTCTTTGTTATCCCAAAAGCATGAATTCACCCCAATAATGTCACCAGTATCTGAAATTACTCTCCAACTTAATGGCAACTTACACTCAGAAATACCCTAACAAAATCCTATAACAAATGAATAATAACGTTTTATAAATCCACAATGCTCACCTAAGAAGGTTGATTTTTTGTGCAAAAAAGGAGTAAAATATGAGGATTTCCCATATATTGATTTGGTTGAACCGATCAACATACTCCATGGCCAGCTTGATAAAACTAGAAACATCAAGTTTCCTATTAAATGTTTCTAAAGTATAAACTGATATTGTTTTGTTCTTCCCTGGAAATGTAAGACACGCATAAATGATCCGATGAAAAGGGGCTTTATCACCATCATCATAAAATTGAACCAGCAACACCAAAATCAGAAAATATCAGAAGCCAACATAGAAACGTAGGAAATAACCGACGAATGATGATTGAAGAGTATAGATTGAACAAAATGATGCAAGCTAACGAAAGTATATGATGGAGAAAATATATATCGCTGTGTTACCATATCGACGGATAGATCTGCGGTTCGAAGCCAAACTCTGCGGCTGTGCACGCGTATTCGTGCTTCGCGTGAAGGAAACTGGAGAAATACTTGGGAATCTGAGCGCGTTTTTCACCTTTTTCGTTTACAACTCAATATTAAAACTAAATAAAAACTACCGTATCACCAGACAAATTATATTGAATTAGTTTATAAATAAAGCTCAAATTATGTCCATATAATATATTTTATGAACCTGAATTTATTTGTTGCATAAAAAAGAAGATACAAGAAAGTTGCTTATGTTGGTTTGATCACGTATGAAGTAGGTCAGCAATGCACCTGTGCGTCGAGTAGATCTCGTGGATTTCAGTCGTTTCACGAGAGCGAGAGGACGACCGAAGAAAGTATAGCTTGAAGTTATACACAAAGATTTGAAATTTAAGAGAATTAAATATGATATTCTGATCGATAAAAGCGCTTGGAGAAGACTGGCGCACGTGTTCTACCGAACTTGATTATCTCAATAGTTCATGTAACCTACCTTAATTCATTGAGATTAAATGCTTAGTTAATGTTGTTGTATCTAATTCATAAAAAAAAATTATATTATTTACTACTATAATTTTGTTATAATATTTATTAAAAATCATTTTTGCCCGCACGTTTGGAAAAACTAGCAAGGAACTATATAGTATAGATTTTACATGCAAATCAAAAACTATTTATTTCTTTACATTAAATGTTAAACTTGATGTCAACTCAAAATTTAAACATGGACTATTTAAGTTGGTTTGATTCGAATTTTAATTTTATTTGAATTTAACTATTTACTTACCTTCATTATGCAAAAGCTCACATCAAAGCTGATATATTTATAAATAAAATATTGAAACTCATAAAGGTCTTCCGAGTCATAAATAAAATAATTCAAGTTCAATCAAAGCTCCCTCGAAATCAAAAATTTATGTGCCTAGGCAGATAATGTGGTATCAAACACTCATTGCCTAGGCAGATTTTGTGGCCGCACACATTACTTGTTTAAACAAAGGTACAGATTCATTGCATTAACAACAAATTCTTAAATTGCTACAACTGGAATTTCAAATCACTTCTTATCTACCCTGACTGCCGCATTGTAGTTAACAGAACGTGGGGGGGAAAGGAAAGAAAGAAAGAAAAGACGACGACGGTCTATAACGGTAGGCGTTTTTTGCTTCTGTGGCATCATGATTTACTTGGTCACTGAGACCGACTTCATTCTTTTGTTCTCTCAGCCATATTTACTCATGACGCAATGGGATGATCATTATTTTCCTTGACAACATTATTCATTGTTCAGTGGTCCGGAAAGATTTTCTTGACGCGGAGGTTCCGCATAAACTTGACCTTGATCTCTCAAGTCTCGAAATATAGACAGAAAAGAAGTGAGGCTTTCTGAAGAAGCTCCCCCCAGAATCCACAACAACAGGGAACTAAACGAGTTCAGAGGATTGGCCCCAGCCTCAGGTTGCCGCATAACAGATTGCCCTCCAATATCCAGAGGATTCTCATTGATCTGCCGTTCTTCAGGACCAGTTGCAACATTCCTTTGCATTCCCGTATCAACTCCAGCTTGAGGTACAGGTCCATTTGCCAAATCTCGGTTTACAGGACCAGAGTTCCTTGTGTTTAATCTTGTGATGCGTAATGTTGATGCTAGAATAGTAGATGATGTAATATGAAAGTCTGGATGTTGCTGAAAATTTGAACGTCGATTTTGCATAAACCTCTGCAGAGCAGGAACCTATCATAGTAGCAAGGTTATCAGAAATACGCAAATACCCTCTGCATGCACTATAGACTCTTTTATGAATGTGCAACATTAGAACTAATTTTACAAATGTGAACAAAATATAAAACTGCCTCGCTAGGACATAACTCAATCCCACATAGGAAACCGATAGGGTCCGCATTTTGCAACACTTAGCTTGAAATAAGCAGCTCAGCAGGTAGGGTAAATCGAGATATACTAGTGTCACAATGTAATAAATTAAAAACAGATATATCCTACGAAAGAATATGACCTATGTTATCCCCAGCCATGTGAGAAGAACCTAAAGTGAGATCCGGTATAATGTGCCTAGTCACTACTTTCCTTGTCATTGCATGCGAATGTATTTAAGCCAAATGAGCATATTTTTAACCAACACACACTGCACTCTAAAACCGAAGTGGAAAATTACACTTTTCAAGTACCACACAACATTCAGTGACTAGATGGTCCAATACAGTTGTATGCCAAAAAATAATTGAAAATCTTTCTGACCACATCATATGCAAGAATGCATCAAAAACTCCTCATAAAGGGACAAGAAATGTGTCAGACGCTAATGATCAGTGAAAGCTTAATCTCCTCCACACTTGTCCAACAAATCTTTGAAAGTGCCCATAATTAACACGTAATCATCAAATTCACACAAAAAATTCAGACGGGTCAGTTGGGTTGGAGTGATATGCATGATCGAGTATCAAATGTGTTCTCTCTCGTAATTAGAAAAATGTAATCAACATGTTTTTCAAAGTTATTCAACATAACAATCATCTTCATTCAATTTATTGTTTTATGTGAAACATGTAAACTTTGAGAAGATGGGACATCTGTATATGATAAACCTGGTTACCATAACCATTTCCATGCAATTGAATAAATCAATGATGCTAGGAAACTAAATGCCAATGAAACATCTCGTATCGACAAAACACACCATATAACTGTTTTTGGTAGAAGTATAATTTTTTTTCACTATACTTGTTCATATTTTTTTTTATCTTAGGATCATAAATTTACAAATGAAAAAGAACTTACGCACAACCACAGTACCTCAAATCTGTTCCAAAAATAAAGGAGAAGATGTTGCATAAATGCTGCAGTAGTTGAAAGAGCTAAATAAAAAAAGCCTGTAGGAAAGTAATGGTCATGTCAGGAGATCATGAACTGGAAAATGCAATAATCTGAAGCGAAGAATTCGACAAGTCATATTACCATGTGTATAAAGAAAAAGTAGATGTGAAACACTAAAAAGTAGAGAAGAAAGAAACGAGGAAAGAACTTCATCGAAATTGGAGTGCGAACACTGCAGGCAAAACAAGCACAATGGCATTAGAAAAATAAATAGAAGAAGGGCTTTCTGGAGATACTTATCACATCTTTCCAGCATCATTGCAGTCACCTCTAAATTATACAATGGAAGCATGAAATAGACTACGGTTTTGTCGGAGTTATGTTGCAACAGCAAACAAGGTCAGGCGCACACAAACCAAACATAGCATAAACAAGTCCTCTCCCTCTCCCTTTCTCTCTCCATATATGTTTTCTTCTTTCAGAGGACCAAACAATATTTTGCAAGATCCGAGCAAAACATATATAAATATCAGTGAAATTTCAAACTTAAAGTGAGAAGACAGCAGTTAGCAACCGAACCAAGGGATCATTCTACTTTTAGATCCCACAGAATCCAGAAAGGAGATATCATATTCTAATCAACTACAATTTCAGAGCACACTATTATCAAAGACCACAACAAAGTTTAGCGTTTACATATATTCACGTACTTTAGAACTTGATTTGAAATAGAGAGAGATTCAATGACTTTATCGGGGGGTGTGGGGGTGGTATGAGTCAGAAGAACGGCCACAACCTGATGAGCGTGAACAGTTCGCAAATCCAGACGAGAATTAAAACCATAAAAGCCAATAGTTGATCGTCATAGAACTCAAAGAGGAAAAATAGGATTCCAATCATTATCTGGAGACAAGGTAAGCAATTGCATCAGTCAAGGCCATACAAATAATATTAAAGGGTAAACAGAGGAGAAGGCATGATGAGACAGAGTGGAAAACTAACCGGTACGAAAACAAGGGATTCAATTACATGCACAAAAATCAACTGAAATGTTGGAAGTCGATGTCGCGCATGATGATGAAGCTGCACTGGAGAACACAAGGAGAATGGTGTGACAACTAAACAGATTACATAAAACCAACATCCAGGGAATAACACAAAGTTTCAAGATCCAAGTGTATTTTGAGAAATTTTTAACAGGACAACAATGAGAAGTGCATAGATCAATATTTCCAAAGTGTGGTGACAGCATACTGTGAGATTCAAGTTGACAGATCTCATAGTACCTGTTTCACATTTGCACATGATGCAAGCTTGCTAATGAATAAAATTCCAGTTATGGGTGATTGTCAACATTTACCAGTGGCTCAGCATCTCACAAACGAAGTTAGGAGTAGCCATTCAACGTAAAAAATTTATCACACACACCTGTAAACTTCAGCATGCGAGTCTGTGTCTCTCTCAATGTGAATGAAACTGACATTGTGGTAGTAAAGAAAACAAAGAGCGACATCATCAATACACCACACTTGGTTACAATGTAATCTGCAAGGAAAAAAAGGCATTATGTTTAACGTGTTTCAACTCTTATTTTCATGATGGAGCGCTAAAATGTATGAAATTCAAGGCAAAAAATAACAATTTGAAATACCAACACCAATAAATATATCAATAGCCAGTATAGCTCATAGTAAAGCTTCTTAAATTTGATTGATGTACCTCGGTAAACTATAGTTTGTTAGATAAAAAGTAAATCCAATTATCTCCTCCATCCAATGATCAACAAGGGGAAGCAAACAGCTTAACCAATAACAAAATCAGTTAACTGCCAGTATTGTCCCTCACAAGGGTCGAACCACTTATTTTGGCGATAAAAACATACAACTACATCTAGAAGCTTTATACTGAAACTAACTTCTGCTTGTAGAATTCTGTTCCCACCAGGTGTAAATGGAACATAAGCAAAACATGGCACAGAGTTGCCCACTATATTTAAAAAGTGTAGATTATAAGAGATAATATGATAGTAATAGTATAAATTATGTGACAATTGATCCAATGTTTGAACTTAGATGACATGGAATCATAAATCCCACATATTAACAAATAAATCATAGTATCATAACCTTAACCATGACACTGATGACAAATACATGCATTTTGAACTAAGTGCGCGAGATTACAATCAAGTATTCATATTTCCTTAAATGTATCAATCTATTTATATCACAAACAGGGGTGAACCAATTATAATTTCCTTGGCTGGGTACTATTACTCAAATATTTTCTTATTGAATCAATTCTCTTTCGATTAATATATCATCGCTCAATTTCAGTGATTCGTTGAATTCATTCAACTTTCCTTTGAGTTGTTGGAAAACAAACTATAACAGACACAAGGAATCTTGGCTGAAATTATGCCAAATCATTACATCATATCCCAACTTCCCACGTACTTCCAAACTACAAATATATATTAATTGGTTTAGTCCTAGTTATCTTGTAACTTCGCTCCTCTAACATTCATCCCCAGAAGTTCAACTTATTCCATGCCAAAATATATTAATTGTTTTAGTCCTAGTAATTTTATAACTTTGCTCCTCTAGCGTTTGTCTTCAACTTCTTATCAACTCATATAGTATCATTAATCAAGACTATGTCATCACAACCATCATGAAATATCTGGAATCTGATACCAATGCAAATAGATATAGACACAAGCAAAACATTGATTTCCAGATGACGAAAAAAATTCGCAATGGGTATGACTTTGAACCCAAGATACGATCGGGCAATTGGAATCTGGATGGCTGGATTCTTTAGGAAAACAATGAAAAGATAAAGGCTTGATTGCAACGAACCATTTTGACTCTACAACTACTGTTGTAGGCCTAGCGCCGGCGGTTAAGTTGAGATAGCAACAACTCGCTGGCGGCTCGGGTTTGATAAACTTTAACCCTAGTTTTTCAACCTGGGCTCTGATACCATGTAGAAAAAATAATTTGAGAGCTGAAAATACTCTTTATTAATTGAATAATTAAAAGAGTCACAATTACTATCTATTTATAGGTGAATATAAATATTATTAGAAGGAAACTAATTAATTTATCCCTATCTAAATCAAATCAAACTAAATCTCTGCACAAAGATTTAAATACTAAATCTTTATCTAATTATTCAACGTATACCTACATAAACTCCTATTTTCCCTAATACCCACCATAATATTTCTCCTGCCACTCTATAGACGCCTTTTTTTTGCAATTCTGCACTCACCAGAATCATTCTCAACATACTTGCATCATCAATCTTTTAATATAAATATTGTATCTTCCAAGCATTAACACGTATGAAATTTGTAAAATAAACTTATCAATCATAGGTATATGCTCAATTACTCTTGCTCAATGTTTCATAGTGACTTGTAAGTCACTAAAATTTTCTTTCTCCACGCCTCATGAATATGTTCCGTTGTATCGCAAGAGCTACAAAGAACTATCTTACTTTTACTGTAGTTTTTGAGGACGAGGATTCAAAATTAAACAAGATAGGTTGGATGTTTGATTTGGGTTAGTTCTCAAGGGTCAAATTACCAGTTTTCCAAAACTCGGCCCATTGCCGTGTTAGATTTTTGATTCTATGCCATTTCAATCAGGATTTGATTCCAATGTATATATAGAGAAAACAGGTTACAGAGTTTCCTAATTTACAACCTAAATATCTTCCTAATTTACAGCATAAAATCTTCCTAATTGATATTGATATCTACTAAAATACAATAAAGATTTACAATACATAAATGAATGTCCTATCTAAGGTAATATCATTGACATGCCGAGCCCAAATTCACATGAAGGCACTTTACTAAATTGTGTTAGTCTAAGAAACAATTATGTGTATTGTAGAGGTATGAAATAATTGCTTAACCTCCAAACTTCGCAGAACTTTCAGGTTGCTCGTGAGCATAAGTGAGATTACAGAACTCCTTCGTTTGGTAATTATAAAGATAACCTGCATGAATTCCACAATATCTATTAAAATTAGCAAGCACAATACACATGTGACCCTATCCTCCTGCATATTTGATTGAGGTTGTAGAATAATTGTGTGCAAAGTAAATACAGAAGCATTTAGCATCATGATGCGAGTAGCTCAACATATAAGCTGATTTTCAAAAACAAAAAATTTTAAAAAAACGAAACAGCAATTGATCGGGTATCGCCAGAGCGCAGTTTACTATGGAAAGGGAAGAGTAACTGGACATTCCTCAGAGTTGGCTATTGAACAGAGATTTGAAAAACAAAAAAAATAACCCAAGAATTTTTATTTACACGATTGAATCTGGAGATGTTCTAAATAACCCAGGAATTTTATTTACACAATTGCATCTAGAGAAGTTCTAGATACCTTGACCGGGAGAATTCAACAAGCTATTAATCAAAATAGTGTCGTATCCTACAAGTCTGTTTATTAGCAGCTGCTGCCACCTGGACAAAAAGATTATTATAATCATGTTACTAATAATAAATATGAAAGGTAAGTCATCCTATTAGTCCTTCTATGAAACTTGTCAGGGGGGAAGGCTATGGAAGAGAAACAAATTAATTTGAGGATGAGATTAACCGGAAAATATAACAAAATCAGTATGCAAAGATATATGCTTGTAACTACCAAATCATGAGTATAGCAATGAATAGGTAATGCATAATTATGTTTCAAGGTGGTTATGTGACATCGTAGATGAATGAAAATGGTGAATGGCAATACATACCCATTGACTTGTGGCGAATAAAAACCATCAATAAAAAAAATAAAAATTGAGCGTCTTCACTTCAGTTGCGTTTTCATTAGTAATTCAACTAGATCTTCTACTAAAATCCATGTAACTGAGCTAGGAGGGAGAGACACAAGCTATAATATTACCGGTTTCCAAAACAACTGTGCTGAGCTGAAATGCTGATATTGATGGTACGGATGTTATGCTTTGATCTAGCTTCGTCAGGCAAGAAGAAATAACCCTAAACCAAAAACCTACCACATTAATAATAGCCTATAATACGTATCAGCATTTTCGGTTTGAGGCAAAAAAAAAACAGTTCTATAAGCAACCAGGTGTATCTCAATGCAAAAAAGGAGGCAACAAAAGGCCAGAGTAACAAAAAAGTTATACCTTACCTTTTCCATGGTATATAAATAAGCTGGTTCAAATGCTTTGCTTCTCATTTCAAGCCACTTCACTGAGATATTGGCATCAAGCACAATCTAAGATTATATGCAAGAGAAAGACTTGTATACTACCACAAATTCCCTTCAAAATATATTAACAAAGCTGCAGTCAAATTTGGGTCTACCCTTCGGTTTCAGAAACTGGGGAAAATATAATAAAATGGAAAACAAAAAATCCAAGTTTAGTCCTATTTAATCATAGATTTTCCATCGGGTGATTTGCCTTGCAGCGAATATCTGGCTTACATCTCAATCCTGATTGAGATGAGGATTTATTTAAACATGAGGTTAGTCCTGATTTCAAGACAATGTGCTGAAATCAACAATGTTATCATACAGTCATCAGATTTTATTCGATGGGAAGTTGACAAGGCAACATTTTCTGAAGCAACATTCAAGCTAGAGCGACAAAAAATGGTTCAGCTGTAAGTCATAAATCAAATCTATTTCTTTTTTACTTATACAAGAAAAAATAACCATTGCTGAAAATAAAGAGCACATTTAAAGGATGATGCATCCTCTTGATACAGTTGTAAATGTTTCATTTACACCTCATCTTTCGTTTTGAGATGACAATGGCACTAGATTTTTTTAGTTAAAACATTAAAGTGTCATATCTTTCACATCTCCTTGTGCTTCACAAAAAGTTTGACTATTCCCTCTCCTTATCATCAGGGTGCTTGCTAATAACCATTTTTGTCTGCATTTATCTGGCTTTCAAATGTGCAGACAATTGAAAGAGCTTCTATTTGCTCCTCCTCCCTATGGGTGACCTCTACCCTGAAGGGGAGATTCCACAAACGACCAAATAATCTTCAACCTTGAAGAAATATGAGATTAACACATTAGGTAAAAAAGACAACTGAAAGCCATAGGGAATCTCAAGGAATTGTTGCCTCCATCTCAATATCTCCCAGGATCTTAATCTATACACATCCCCCAATTTGCACCTAACGCGGTTAAACAGAAATTTGTATAAGTGTGACATATTAAAGCCACGCCAAAAGAAAAGTCAGCTTCTTTCTTCATAACAAATGCAATAAATAAAAGTAGCAACTATTTTCTTTATTCATCCAGCCAAGTTATAAAAGTGATATCTATGGATGACAAGCCAAAACTTAAATATTTTTATATCCATCAACATAACCATGTCAAATAGTCGATAACTGAATCAGAAGATATGGTACCTACCTGCATAGGAGTTGAACACGTCCAAATGCAAAAAATTTAGGCACTTAGGAGTATTAAAACTCAAATTTATACCGGCAATATCCTGCACGGAATCATGGAAATAATGGTTTAAATAATAAGAAACTTTATGTATTCTGAAATACAAGAGGCCATCTCTAAATATTTCAATAACTACGAATCTTAGTCTATTCAGCTTTCTTTCTATTCTCCAAAATGAAAAAAGGAAAGAAGATTTATTAACCCCTAGCAGCATTTTCTTCAATTTCAATGGATTTTATAGTGCATATCCACCCAAAATTAGTAGTGTTCAACGCTCAGCATTTGCACCAAATTACATAAAATATTGTTCCAAAACATTAGGGGATAGTATGTAAGTAACAAAGAATTGTTTACGATGCCAATACATTATAGTGTACAGCTTGTAATCTTTTAATAGGAAGAAAAAAAAATCATGATAAAAAATAAAACACACAAGATAAACCCCACTTTGTTGTTCGTAATGAGGGAGAAACAAAAAAATCATAATAAAAAATAAAACACACAAGATAAACCCCACTTTTTTGTTCGTAACTATGGAGAAACCCAAGAGCAAACAAAAAATAGTAACCAAAAGCATAACCACAAATCCTCAAAGGCAGTGGAGGCAGGACAGAGATGTTAATGTCGTAACCTAACTCATGATAATCTGTCGCTCTTAAGATTTATTTTGATGCCTAAGTGATTCAAGGTTTCAGCCTCTGGAAACACTCACTGGGGCCATATACTGCAAAATCTTGAGTTCATAATTTTGAGCTACCAACTACCAAGTCTACTATATGAGCATGTGACAAATCAATTCAAAAAGTTTTATCTCTACAGGATGGTTCAATGACTACCAAATATAGTTACTAACAACAATTTAATTCTATTATTATTTTCACCAACATAAATAATTTTAGGTCGGATAACACTTTGAAAACTCTACGACTCTACGTGTCAGGTTACCCGTGAAACCCCTGCTCCGGGAATTCTACAGATGTTTTTCAGCTACAAAATAATGAAAACAGAATGAAATAAAGAACAAATAAAAAAACGAAGGCATTGCAGTAAACTCGTATATCATAGTGTTCTCACCCATAAACCTTCAAGAATTTTCTTTGCCAATCTCAAAAGGAAGGATAAGCGACCTTGCCACTTTTTGCCTTGACGAATTATTGCTGCTTTAAGTGATTCTTTAGGTGAATTAAAGAACCTAATAGGTTCCGCATCTTTACTAATTGTCGTAGTCCCATCATCGTCTGCTGATTTGAAGCTCTCTTCAGATTCTCTACCATTGTCAGTCTTCCAATATTTTAATTCTGAATGCCCCCTCATATCAGAACTCATCCAACTCAACCAAGATTGTCCATCTCCATCCACTTTGGTAGGATTTTGCATTTCAGAATTTGATTCGACTTCAGGAATGTTGTTCATCTCATGTGACCACAGTCCGGCACTAGCTATCTGCAACAGAAAACAGATGATGCATCGGCATCAGTCTTGAATAACAATTTGATCAGAACAAAGCAGATAATTCACAAAATTACTATCGATATTGACTATAAACTGTTCCACCTAGTTTTGTAAAGATTATCTCAATCGATTTATCCACGTAAAGAATATCATTCTGTGTGAACATGACAACGAATGCATACTATTGTATCAAACACACAAAATTTGTCTGACGAACTACGTTAAGAATAAAAGAAAATAAAAAGTAAACGATAAAAATTTACTACATACCCTAATTTGAATAAGCTGGACCTCGGACAATTCGATATTGGAAAGCTCGCTTGAACAACCAGGCTTCAACGTGATAATAATAATAATAATTATGAAGCATCAGAATCACAAAAATTAAATCCGATTCCAAAAACATCACTAAATTGACGAAGAAGGAGAGTACCTGTTGAACATAATTGGCGTGCATGACAACAAGAATACAGAAGAGGGTAATTGCCAAGAACAAGAAGAAATACTCAAGCGTGACTCGTATTTTGGGGGCCAGCATCTCTGAAAATCTCTCCTGCACCCTTATAAACGTCTGTTCAGGATCCATTATCCTTCTGTTGAATAACTCAACCCTTTTAATCGAAGAGGGTGGAAGGAATTGAAGTAGAGATTGTCCGCCCAAGAACAAGCTGTACTACTACTGGTCAAGAACCAGAATCATTTCGATATTATATATTCTATGCATTAATCAGGTTTTTTAATTTAAATATGTTTTTCAATCAGATATTTAGAACTTTGAATAAAATATTAAAATCATGTCAGTCAAGAATTAAAAAAAACAATCATCTGAGATCGTTTATGTCTTGTATTATGTTATTTTGATTAATTTATATTGGTAGTTTGAATTCCACGACTTTCGTAATTTATATAGAATCATAATTATGATGGATTTTAAATTCATCTCCGAATCAAATATTTTCTTTCAAATCAACCAAATACAACATAAGATCTTTGATGGATTTTAAATTCATCTCCGAATCAAATATTTTCTTTCAAATCAACCAAATACAACATAAGATCTTTGATCTTTGTTATCTGACAAACATAAAAAAAAAAAAAAGCAATCAACACTGTTAGTTTGAATTTTTATATTAGTTTTATCAGTATTTTTTTTTGTGTGTGGACTGTTTATGTATTGAATAATTTTCATAATATTTATTCATATATATAATAATTAATATCATAAAAATTGTTATTTTTTTCAATTTGAATATGTTTGATTAAGTTGGCAAATCCTCAAATCAAATTGAGGGCCTATCAAATAGTGTACTGTTTTTTTCAATTTTTTTTTAAAATAATCCAGTCTTTAAAATTAAATTCTTACAAAATTGGGCCATCAACCACCCAGTAAGGCCCAAGTTAGAAGAAGCAAACATGTCATAGGTAGTAAATCGTGTGGGCCAAATTGAGGGCCTATTCAATAGTGTACTGTTTAAGGGTAAGTGAATGAATTTTTTTAAAAAAAGTCCAAACGAGCTCATGGGCATAGCCCCACCTACACTATGAAATGATTTGAGTTCGAATCATGCAGTGTGTGAAAAAATATTTAGCCCCTCATCTTTTAAAAGAAAAAAGAAACAAATACTAACTCTTCTGTTGGTGCCGGATCAATAGATGTGTCAATTACAGTGGCAGGGATTGTGCACTATTTTCAGGAAATCTAACAAGAAAAACCACTTTTGCAAAACTAGTTATGTAAATTGATGAGTCAGTATATCCCCTGTATATCTACATATATTTTACTACCCATCCATAAAATTATTTTCTTATCTTACTTAGGATGTATTTGTAATTGCTTATTCAAAGCATTTCTATGTTGCTTTTGCTTAAAGTTCGAAAAAGTTGATTTTAAGCAAAGCATTGAGTGTTTCTATTAATATAAAAAAGCAACTTAAAAAACTTTAATTAATTACAAAATTACCACCAAAGAACTTAAAGCAGACAAAAGTATGTTATTATATGCTTCTCAGTTTCTGCTTTTTCCTAGAGAAGTAATAGCAGAAGCAATGCAATAAAACACTTAATTTTATGTTGAAAAAATCTAAATATGTTCTGCGAAGGCTGTTCTGTGCCGCAAAATAATCGTTCCATTCCGCGATGGCCGTGAAATATTTTTCGTTTTAGCATGGAACTTTACCATGGCAGTGGTGGTTCCCATTCTGACCATTCCACAGTTGTGTTTCACAGCCGTCACGGAACGAAACGACTATTTTGCGGCACAGAACGTCCGTCGGGAACAAATTTAGATTTTTTAACATAAATTTTTATAATTATATATTTACCTTATCACCTTACTATTACCGTGGTGTTTAATTATCACACAGTGATTAATTTATGTAAACAGCGGAAGATTTATTTCAAATGTCTTGTTAAATGGCCCTAAAAAATTTCGTTTTTAGGTGATATATATATATATTTATTTGCAAATAGTAAAGCAAACATTAACCAGCATTATCACACAGTCTCGAAAATATCATATCCCAAGTACAACATACACGGGGCATACCACGGTAAATTTATTTTGTTTAAAAATTATATACTATTAATGGGAATAAGAAACCATACATAACCTGAGCTCGCTCATCATGGAGCCTCTCGATGTGTCGCTGTAAGAATCGTCACCATGTCCTCCTGTAAAGCCTGTCATGTCCGACCAACAAAAGACATGACAGCCCCCACAAAGGGGGTCAGCATCCCAGTACGAGAAATAAATAAATCATGTCAAATGACAAAGTATCATGCAATGCATACCATGTATGAATGCGATGTATGAATGGGTACAAAGAATCGAATATCAAGATACCAAAATCGGAGTCCAAAGGAAGGTATCATCAAATAATGTCAGCTCGAGCAGAGGGTGACAACACACGCACGTTGCGCTAGGAGACTCATCCTATGTGCTGTGTTCGGCCATCCCTCGTGTCTAGGTCCGGTGACACGCGCGTGACTACAGTCGCTACATATACTGCCTGTCATCGCCGTGCTCGTCGTCCCCGACACTCAACAAGGATATCAAAGGATTGGATGAATCAATATGATATGCCCATGAAGGAGTTAGAGGAACTTGTCACAATTGTGGGCATACAGGACACTACGCACGAGCATGTCCCTTGCGAAATCAAGGACCAGTGCAGCCACAGCAGCCAATGCCTCTTGCTATGGGGTAATTTTCAAGGTGGTTCACAGTTTAGACCTGCACATTCTTCTCAGCAGTCCAGTTACCCGCAGATTAGGGGTACTGTTCTACCTACTTTTCCAGGTCCCCAACAAGCACGAGTTTATGCTTTGACCGAGGATCAAGCCAGAGAAGGCGCCTGGAGGTGTGATTGCAGGTAACTGTATTATTTTTGGTAATACTGCACGAATTCTGTTTGATACAGGAGCATCACATTCATTCATTTCATTTAGATTTGTTGATGAGCATAATTTATAAATTGTATCACTGCATGGAAACTTCAATTGTATCTACACCAGCTGGTAGAATTATTCTATCTAGCTAATGTTGTGCTGAACTGCATACTACAATTTGAAGAGAGTATTATGATCACTAATTTGATGGTTTACCCATGAACGACTTTGACTGTATTATTGGTATGGATACTCTCACAAACTATCGAGCTACCGTTGATTGCTTTAAGGGGGTGGTTCGATTTCGACCTTATCATGGCCCCAAATGGAATTTCCATGGCCGAGGATCGCAGTCTAAAATACCTTTGGTATCAGCAATGGAAATGTTTAGATTGTTATCCCTAGGAAATGAGGGATATATTATTTATGCGATCGATGGTACAAAGAAAGAGCCACTTTTGTCAGACATTCCGGTGGTAAGGGAGTTTGCAGATGTATTTCAGATGAAATTTCGGGTGTTCCACCGGAGAGGGAGATTGATTTTAGCATTGAGTTGATGCCTGGTACCGCACCAATTTCCAAAGCACCTTATAGAATGGCACCAGTAGAACTCAAAGAATTGAAAGAGCAATTGCAGGACCTTCTTGACAAAGGTTATATACGACCGAGTATGTCGCCTTGGGGAGCACCTGTACTTTTCGTAAGGAAGAAAGATGGTACAATGAGAATGTGTATCGACTACAGACAACTCAATCGGGTTACCGTCAAGAATAAATACATGTTACCCAGAATTGATGATTTGTTTGACCAGCTTCAAGGAACTTCGGTCTATTCTAAAATTGATTTGCGATCAGGTTATCATCAACTTTGAGTTCGGGAGGAGGATATTCCGAAGACGGCTTTTCGAAACCAGGTATGGACATTTCGAATTCCTGGTAATGCCATTTGGTTTGACGAACGCACCAACGGTATTTATGGATATGATGAATAGAGTATTCAGAAAATTCTTGGATCGATTTGTGATTGTATTCATTGATGATATCTTGGTATACTCAAAAACCAAGAAAGACCACAAAGAACATTTACGGTTAGTACTCCAGACTCTTCGTTCGGCCCAACTGTATGCAAAATTATCGAAATGTGAATTTTGGCTGGATCGAGTCATGTTTTTGGGACATGTGATATCTGCCCAAGGAGTTTCTATAGATCCAAGTAAAGTGGAAGCGGTATTAAACTGGCCAAGACCAACAACTGTGCCAGAAATTCGAAGTTTTATGGGCCTAGCAAGCTATTACAGGCGTTTTATTGAGGGATTCTCTCAAATAGCCAAGCATATCACCCAATTGACCAAGAAAAATCAGAGTTTCATCTGGTCAGATGATTGTGAAAGTAGTTTTCAAGAGTTGAAGTAGAAATTGACTACAGCCCCAGTATTGGCTTTGCCATCTGGATCAGGAGGATTCGTAGTTTGTGCGGATGCGTCAATTAAAGGATTGGGTTGTGTACTCATGCAGCGAGGAAATGTGATCGCTTATGCGTCAAGACAATTAAAACCTCATGAGACACGATATCATGTTCATGACCTCGAGTTGGCTGCCATCATTTTTGCCTTGAAGATATGGCGTCATTACCTATATGGGGAGCAATTTATTATCTACTCTGACCACAAGGTTGGATTTTGATGCGTTGAGTCGGAAAGTGCAAAATGCCATGATAGCATCCATTCACATATGGCAAAATTATGATGAGTTGTGCACTTCAGGATGGACATATCAACCACAACAGGATTATTTCGTTGTGTCGGCTTTACAAGTTGAGCCACAAATTATCTCAAAGATCATAAAAGCTCAAGAGACGGATCCTTTTATTCATCACCTAAAGGAACTGGTAATGTCAAATCAACCAACGAGATTTAGCATATCACCAGGTGGTTGGTTACAAATGAATAAAAGATTGGTGGTACAAAACCTAGTGGAATTAAAAGAGGCTCTATTCCAAGAAGCTCACTGTACTCATTTTAGTGTCCATCCAGGAAGCCGAAAAATGTACCATACCCTGAGACCACATTTTTGGTGGAAAGGTATGAAGAAATATATTGTTGATTTTGTGTCAAGATGTCTGACATGTCAACAAGTCAAGGCAGAGAGAATGAGACCTGGTGGTTTACTTCAAAGTTTAGAATTACCTCAATGGAATTGGGAACATATTGCAATGGATTTCGTGACCCATTTACCCCGATCTAACAGAGGGTGTGATGCAATTTGGGTTATAGTTGACCGATTGTCCAAGTCGGCACACTTCATTCCCTTTGATCGTACCTACTCCTACAAGAAAATGGCTAGACTATATGTGGAAAATGTAGTTCGGCTACATGGAGTTCCCGTTTCTATTATTTCGGACAGAGATCCGAGATTTGTATCAAAGTTTTGGAACAGTTTTTCAAAGCACCATGGGTACCAGATTGGCAATGAGTACTGCCTACCATCCGCAGACAGACGGACAGACTGAAAGAACTATTCAGACATTAGAAGATATGTTGCGTTCTGTGGTGATGGATTTTAGTCGTAATTGGCAAGAATCATTACCATTGGTGGAATTCTCCTACAATAGCAGTTTCCAAACAACTATCGGGATGGCTCCATTTGAAGCTTTATATGGCAAGAAGTGCCGAACACCGGTATGTTGGGATGAAGTTGGAGAAAAACAGTTGGCTCGACCCGAATTTGTTGATGAGATGCAGGGAAAAGTAGAATTGATCCGAAAACGCATGAAGGCATCTCAAGACAGATAAGCCAGTTATGCCAACAAACGAAGAAGGCCCTTAGAATTCCAAGTTGGAGACAGAGTTTTTCTCAAAGTATCGCCTTTTCGGGGAACAATGCGTTTTGGGCGTCGGGGGAAATTGTCACCTCGATACATTGGACCTTATCAGATTCTCGAGAGGATTGGTTCGGTGGCATACCGTTTAGCATTGCCACAACAATTATCGCTAATTCATGACGTGTTTCATGTATCCATGCTGAGGAAGTATGAACCGGATCCCTCTCATGTTCTTCAGCCAAGGGAGATTGAAGTAGATAGTTCTTTGTCCTATGTTGAACAACCTGTCAAGATTTTGAATAGGAAGGAGAAAGTGCTAGAAATAAAACCATTCAATTGATTTTGGTACAATGGAGTCGTCATGGTACAGAAGAGTCGACATGGGAATTAGAGGCCAAAATGAGACAAGAATGGCCACATCTATTTGAAGATACTCTTTTGTATTCCATGCCTTGTACTTATGATTATCCGATATATCTGTAATCGAATGGAAATAATCTAAGTTTGAATAAATTTGTATATTTCTGATTTCGAGGACGAAATCTTTTAAGCGGGGAAGAAGTGTAAGGCCCCATTATTAATTAAATATGTTTAACCTCGAGTTAGTAAACCCGGGTGATTAAAAGCGAAGAATTCGAATTGATGTGTTCCGTGTCACAACACTTTATCTTTAACCAACTTAATATACATCAAAATTATACCAAATGGTATATAATTTTCAGCCATGCACCTAAATTAAAAATGATAAAGCACCATTTTGGGACACATTGACATAGTGGGATAAGAAATTATAAAAAAATCCCAATTGGGCACCTAGTAACCATCGCCCCTTTTCTCTTTATAAAGGCATGGGATTGTCTTTCTTCTACCATCTGATTTTACCTTCACCTCTCTCATCCCCAACAAGCTATCCCTCTCTCCTCTCCCCTCCATTGAATTCGAAAAAAAACACCTTCATTTTCCTCCATCAAAAACATGCTCATGCAAGCTTGGAATTGGATAGGAATTTAGAAGAGCTTCAAGGATTTGGGAGTAATTGAAAGCTTTGGAGGTTAATAGACTCCGGGTGACTCGAGGAGGTTTCGGTAGTTAAGTCTCGGTCTGAGGTACGTTGAAATGAGTTTTATCATGACGTCTGACAAAGACGTGTAATGATGCTAATGTATGGCCTTATATGTCATTATTTGATTTATATGACTTATTTGTCACGATATGATTCTTATGTGACTATATGATATGATGAATGTCTTGGATTATATGATATGTGAAATTACATGATTTGTATATACTTTCACATGAGATTGCATGATATATTGAGTTGCATATGTCATTTGATGCATAAATGATTCATGGGCATATCATATTGATCTATCATTCCTTTGATATCCATGATTATGACTGAGTTGATTCACTCTGAGTGTCGGGGACGACGAGCACGGCGATGACAGGTAGTATAGGTAGCGACTGTAGTCACGCGCGTGTCACCGGACCTAGACACGAGGGATGGACGAACACATCACATATGACGAGTCTCCTAGCGCAATGTGCGTGTGTTGTCACCCTGCTCGAGCTGACATTATTTGATGATACCTTCCTTTGGACTCCGATTTTGGTATCTTGATATTCGATTCCTTGTACCCATTCATGCATCGCATTCATACATGGTATGCATTGCATGATACTTTGTCATTTGACATGATTTATTTATTTCTCGTACTGGGGTACTGACCCCCTTTGTGGGGGCTGTCATGTCTTTTGTTGTTCGGGCATGACAGGCTTTATAGGAGGACGTGGTGATGATGCTTTTGGTGACGCATCAAGAGATAACTGAGCTCCATGATGAAGAGCTCAGGTTATGTTTGGTTTTTCTTTCCCAGTAATCGTATGGATTTTTAAAACAAAATAAATTTACCGGGGTATGCCCCGTGTATGTTGTACTCGAGATCTGATATTTTCGGGACTTTGCGATAACGTTGAATCATGTTGTTTTACTATCTGCAAATGAATGGCTTAACTAGAATCGTATACATATTTTGATATAAATATATATGTATCACTTAAAATGCGAAATTTTTTTAGGGCCATTTAACAAGACATTTGAAATTATTCTTCCGCTGTTTACGTAAATTAATCAGTGTGTGATAATTAAACATCCGATTAGGATCGGGCCCTCACATTATGGTATCAGAGCGTAGTCTGGGATACGCTCGAAGTAGAGTTAGGACACTGAGTTTAGTCACAAATAAAATGTTTATGCATGTGATTGACTACATGTCCTTATATGATTTTACCTGTTCTGTATATGGTATATATGCTGAATTTCGTCATGTTATGAAATTGTTTATTATGGGTGAACTTCCTATAAAACCTTTTATGTTATGCTATTCTGACTAAGAATAGATTTTGAGATCGGGAAAATGGCACCTGGAGCTAGAGGTCGAAAGGGGAAAGATGTGATGCATGAATCTGCAATTGATGATGTGAAACACAACACATGGTTCCACTTCAAACCAACGAACGAAACCAGTATCCCCGTGACAAGATATTACTCCAATTCTTGCATATTTATCTTTTTCGATTTTTAATTATTGAAAATGTTAACTAAAATTTGAAAAATATGGATGCAATAAATCTGATAAGATGAGACATAACTTTTATATATATTATTTTTAAATTTGAGTTTAATTTAGAAAAAAAAAATTAAAAAGAGTTGGACAGGCCAACTTGGTTGTCGTGTCCAACCCATTTAACAAAAAAAAATAATAATAAAAAGAGTAAAGTTGACCACGTCAATTCGGTTGACGTCTTGGGTTGGAGTGTCGGGTCATTTTGTAAATTTGTTGTATTTTAGGTTATTTTATTAATTTTTTTTTAAAAATGGGTTATTTTATTAAAAAACTCTCCTTCGATCGGTTTTATTTTCATGACCTATTTAAAACAGTTGAGCCCATTATTTAATTATGTTATCCATCTCTCCTTCGGTTTCTTTGATTTAGTTAAGGTTCTCAATGATAGTACCCTTGAAAATAATTAGTTCATCGATATAATCCATCCAATCGCGTAACTGGCTGTTCGTGCCGTTCAAGACACCCACAACTTAACAGTGTCCTTCATGTTTGGATGTTTCATCCAACAATCGATATAAGGGTTAAATTAGCAAAATAAATGTTAAAAAAAGAAATTGGCCAAAATAATCTCGCACCCATTGCTATCAGCTGGTTCTTTTCTTGTCTTCCCACACTGGTTACGACAAGAAGGAAGAAAAAGGCATTTTGAGCTCATGATTTTTCTTTTTATTGTCAGAATTAATTCCCAAATAAATTTGGGAAACAGGCGAGTGGTACATGGCCGTCGTGTCTTCGTGAAAGAATTAATGAGTTTTAGAACGTAAAGGAACCCAGAAAATCTACAAATGATGACTCCATCTTCAACAATCTTAACATCCAGTTGGATAATCGCAAGATCTATCAAATGGGTTTTCTCTTAAATCCTATAGCTCCTGAACTTGTCATTGTAAAAGCCTTTTTCCCCTCTATTTCATGGGTAGATTCCAATTCCGTGTTAATTAGGGTGTAATTTTGTGATAAATAATATTTTTTGATTTAGTTAACGGTCTAATCAAGTGTAATTACATCAAATGCGCCGGCAATTGCTGTCGTCGCACAACAAGAACGGTTTTTTTTTCTTCTCGTTCTGGCTCACGTAAGCCTTTACGATCGTCTGAATTTGTTGTGCATATGATGTAAAATACCATATTTTAATATTGAATTAATATAATTAAACGTTTATATAGGATTTAAAATATTATATTTTAATATTGAATTAGAATATGATTAAAGATGGTTTGAAATTCACGTGACAAAATTAAATCAACATGTTGCTGCTAACAGGTCTATGGGACATGGATATATTAGCCTAAATAAATTTCATGTTCCCAAATCAAAAGTCTCTCTCTCTCTCTCTGCGAACCCTCTCCAGGCTCCGTGGGGTTTCTTGCAAGGAACACTTTATGGTAACTTGCCTGTAATCTTGTTACTCTTTATTTCAATGCAATTTGCAGTTGTATTTTTTATGATCAAGTTGCGTTGTATTGGTTGCGTCTATTGTCCAATTATTATTTTTACCTCAAAAAGTTTGCCTGCATCGTGGATTTCTAGAATTGGGCCATTCATGGAAATATGAACTGCAGCCAACCTTCGGCTTTGTCTTGCATGCAAACCCTTTTACTGATTTATAGACTTGTTCAAAACGGTGGTTCTACCCCTATCTGTAAGTATGTCTTCGCAAATACCTTTGGTTTATTTTCGAGAATTGTTAGTTTGTATGTGTAAGTATATTTATTGAGCAGTCCTCGATCTTTGTTGACAGTCTCTTTTTTTCAAATGATTTCTTGCTTTAATATGGGCGATTTTATGTTTCCACATTTTTAATGTATTTTTTCTTTTCTATTTTTTTCTGTGTGTGTGCGGGAGAGTTCATACTTTGATGCCAAACTGTAAATAAAAATGTCGCACGCCCTATGCAATTAAATTACCAATATCTCAGAAAGACGTTAATTCTAGCGCATAGCCCAATCTGTCTTCACCTGAATGGATTCGTGCCAAACTTTTTGATGGAACATAATTTTGCTCTTAGGATTCTGTCCTAATATACTGTGTCCCCAGACTCGGTTCTACAAATTTTTTGCTTGTTAGGTTTCTTATCCTCTCTCTCTCTCTTTTATCTCAGGTGATTAATATTGTGGAAACATGAGTACTCCTCCTAACAAAAGCCCGCATGAGGATGGCAATGTCAGCGGCAGTGCCACTGCCAGAGGTAGTGGGACTCTCGGTCATCCCTCTGCTTTGAAGTACTCACTCGATGAGCAGGGAGCATATTCAGGTGTTGGTGGAAAGGTGACTACTTTGGCCAGACACGACTACCATATCCCCTACGATATGGGTCAGGATACCAGGATGCCTAAGACTTCACCGAGGAACGAGGCTCGTGATGCAGACAGGCGATCACCTATGCTTCCAAATATGTTGTTCAGGGTGTCAACATCTAATGATTCTTATTCTGAGCGTGTGGATTCAGAGAGCAGGATGGAGTTGAGGGATTCAAAGGACAGCATCAAGGAACCCATGGTTGAGAGCCGTGATATTAAGTCTGAATCAAGGGAATTGCAGCAGAGCGCTAAATGTGATAAATATAATAGCAGAGGTGATGATTGTAAAGATGTGAAGCATGAAAAGGATACTTCTGAACTTAAGGGCGATGCAAAGCTGGATAAGGATGGTAGAAATGAATATAGCATTCACATGAATTGGAACGATTTGAAGGAACACCATCCAAAACTGTACAATGATGCCCCTGGAGGAAATGCAGAGACCTGGCATCCATCACGTACAAGCTTTTATGGAGCAGCTGATACTTCAAAGGAAGGCTTAACTATTGACAGGCGGGACTTTGCTGAAACTCATGAAGCGGTTGGGGAGAACAAGGTTGACATGAAAGTGGATGATAAGTTCAAAAACAAAGATCGGAAGAGGAAAGAATTGAAGCACCGAGACTGGGTGGAAAGGGATAGAGATAGAAGTGAACGTCAGAATATCTTGCAACCTGATAACAGCGGCAGTGGGAACAAAGTAGCGCTGAGGGATGAAAGAGACTCCGAGAAGTGGGGAACCGAAAAAAAAGATCCTCTGAGAGATATGGATAAACTGAATGAAGGGGAAAAGGATCATGTAAAGAAGGAATCATGGAATGTCTCTGAGAAAGAGGCTTCGCATAGTGAGAAAGAATTGGTAGATATTTCTGGAAAAGTTGTGTCTCATGACGTTTCAGGTTCAGATCTACTGAAGAAAGACACTGACAGGGAAATAAGAGCTAGGAAAAAGGAAAGAGATGCAGATGTAGAATCAGGAAGACCTGATAAACGCATCAAGTATCATGATAAAGATTCTGAGGAAGGATGTATGGTTTCTGATGTGGGTACCGAAAGGGAAAATGAAATTTTCATTTCTGGAGTTCATCAGAGAAAAAGGATGCTTCGACCAAGAGGCAGTCCTCAGACAGGAAGTCGTGATACACGTTGTAGGCCCTGTACCAATGATAATGAGGGGTATGCCTTTTTCATTTTATCGAGTGCCATATTGATTCATGAGAATGTTTGTTTTACTCTGCTGAATATTTTCGTGTGTTTTAGATTGTTATGTGTAGGGTAGACACATTCGATTGTGTTGTCTAATATATTATGGCGATGTGTCACATCTTCTCAGTTTCCACCAAAAAACACATAGAGCTTACAAGAAAAGCATGTTAAAACATTTGACCACTCATCGTTGGTTGTCTTCATTTCTCTCGTTTTCATTTCTCTCGAGTGTTGGTTTTCACTCATAACATGCACATAATATATGAAACCATCAACTTATGTTTTTAACATACCACGACATGTTTATTATTGTTTGCTTCATTGATGAATGTTAAAGCTATTAGATACCACGAATTACTTCCCATTCTTGTAAAACAGTTAATATATGTGGTGAAGGCCAATGATGTTCATATTTTCATGGATTGTGCGATGTTGCGGCTTTTGGGGTGTGATGCAATGAATTATCCCAATTTTTTAATCTCACATATGTGCATATAATAATTATTTTGTAGAAATTAAAGAGACTTATTAAAAGAATATACCTTTATTTCTTATTTTTTTATTTTTTATTTATCAGACAAATAATTTTATTATAAAGAGTACTAGGAGTACTCCAAAAGGTACAAAAAAGCTAAGTAAAAGTAAGAGCCCAAAAAAACTAGAAAATAAAACCTAATTAAGTAAACAAAACAAAGGTTCCCTAATCCAATCTGTTAGAGAATAAGAAAATTGTCTCAAATTTTTAATCCAAAACCAACTCCGGAATCTGATAAGTTCCAAACTGTCAGCACACCCTTCCTCGGTTGTTCTGAATACTTTTTTATTTCTCTCCAACCAAATAGTCCAAATCACCGTCTGCCAAATCGTCATCCATTCTTTAATTCCTTTCTTCTGATTCCATAAACCAATGTGCTGAGTCATATGAAGTGGAGTTTCCTGATGTAGAACTAAAGAGAATCCAAACCATTTGTAGCATTGCATCCATATCTTGTATGATTCCCCACAACCGAAAGCCAAGTGCGATGATGTTTCCTCCGCTGAATTGCAGAATACACATAGATTAAGCACATCTCCCGTTGAAATATTCCTTTTCCTTAGATTAACTTTAGATGGAATGCGGTCCTTCAAAATCCTCCAAACCAAGGTAATTACTTTATTCGGGGCAAAGCTATTCCAAATCGGTTCATAGGCACCCAACAACAGCGATTGTGAAGCTTCTGGGGAGACCGAGTCCTGTAATAGATAATAAGCTGTTGCCACCGAGTATTTTTTTGAATTATCATGACGCCATTCCCATCCATCTTCTTTGTCATAACACCTGGAGACCCTGTCAATGCAACTCATAAATTCTTTAAACAACTCTTCCTCCCTCAAAAATAGTCCCCGGCGCCAGTCCCAAACCCAATGCCAAACCCCCTCCCTCAAAAAGCCCATCTGGCTGACTGACAAACCATGAGATCTTGCTATCGAAGCTAATCTCGGAAACTGCGATTTTATGCTCTCCGTACCCGCCCAAACATCTTTCCAAAAATTCGTGTTAAGGCCATTACCCACGATCTTTATCAACCCCTGAATAAACCACGAACCTGCTGTGATTAGTAGTTTTAGTTCCATTCCATAAAGGCTTTATTAATATTGCTATGAACAGATTTCAAGCAGGGGAAACAAAATTTTAGGCATGAATTCAGATTATATTGAAGTTATGGCTACCATATGCAATAACCGTTTCATAATTTCAAATAAGGCAAGCGATCACGTAGTAAAACACCTTTTAAACGATATTTGTGAATAATATCATTTGACCAAATAGAAATGAGTGAAATAAGACGGAGCTTTTCATCTATCTAAAATCACTGTTAAAATAGTGGCCACTTCTTGCGTAATGCGTCTACACCATTTTCCCAACACTTCTCTGAAGATTTGGCATTTTAGTTATTTATAGTGGAATGTATAAAATTCCTCGAATCTTTCCCCTATAAAAAATGTGTTGGTAAAGATAGCGCAATTAGTTGCTTTTGTTACTAGAGGTTGGACGTAACATGTGATAGTACTCGTAAATTGGGAGTGAATTTAACAAAGTCAGTTTTTTATCCACTTGTATCTTTTTAATTGAAGATTATTTTGACAAAATGCGTTCGACATACTATGTTAATTATTCTGAGGGTCTTTGCTTAAAATAGATTTATGTGTAGTTTATGATTGTGTTTTATTCTTAGTTTGTAAGGAGTTAATGACATGAAAGTGAGTGTATATGCAAAATCTTATCAACTATGGTTGTCAAAAGGTGAGAGTAGGAGCAAAAAAGAGAAAGGTAGATAGGAAAATTATTGAATAGAAACACTTGCCACTTTGTTACTGGTGATGGTTATTTATATAGCTATTTGCTCATTATAATTGGCAATTACAACTTTAGCCGGATAGTTTTTGGTTAACATTTGGTAAAGTGTTAGAATTTCAGATCCACTGGAAAGTTGCGGGAAAGGGTCCCCCTGTGGATATACGCTTTGTCACTCACTAGTATGAATTGATCCCAAGTTATTCTTTCTTTTTTTGAAAAAAATAAATCTTGATACATACGTCAAAGTGGCGTAACATCAAACGTTATAGATTTAGAATTCTTATCTACTTTCAACAGTAAGAAATTTTTACCATATGCACTGACCCTACCTCCACTGTATCATCTGCTGGGCTCAATTACAGTGTATACCTGCCTTCTTTTTTCTTCACTTCATGTGCATGAGTTTTGTGCTCTTATGGTTTTACAGTATGGGTTTTTATGCAGTACAAAAAATTTTCTCGGTCCATCCATAGGAACTAGTCCTGAGGTATCAATATCATTAATGTAAACATTCATATTACAATTGTAAGACCGCAACCAAATCATTAAAGGAAATTTACTTTAATTTCATGTGTTTGCTGCTGATTGAGGTGGCTTCATGTAATATTTCCCCAAGGGAAAGGGGGTTCAGTGTGGGGCTGCTTTGAGGCAGAGAGAGGAGCCTAACGCCAAATAGCTTGTCTCCCTGCCCCGAGATGGCACCTTTTCTCTAATCAACATAATACTTCTCCCGCTTCGATGGTTCAGCCCCATTCGATCTTAAATCGGGTTTTTTGAATCCATGAATGTTCCCTTTATTCTCAGTTTCTATTTTGTACTGTGCAGTGAGTTTACTTTCACCCGCATTAATTTTATTTAAACTCAAGAGAGGTATTAGTGAAATATTTTGCGCTACAATTATTTACATTTGGAAGATGACACAAATTACAGAGTCTCTGATGTAAACAAAGAAAATCTTTATTTAATTCAGAGAAGAAGCCAGTAAGTTGATTTTTTCCTTCTATTATGCTTTACTACTTCCATCAGAGTTGTAGAATTAAGATTTAATACAAGGGAAATGTTGTTAGCGAAATGTGGAACGCATTTTTAGTTTTTTTCCCTTAAGGTTCTCTCCTCCTCTACCCCAAGTGGTGAGTGTGAACAATCTGTCTTCTTTCATTCTCTTCGTCGGTAATCTGCTCGTCTATGTTGCTAGCTTTCCTTGATTCTTCATACAGTTGATGGGACATTTTAATTTGTACAACTAGGCATAACCCTTAACATGAGGCAGTTTTGCTGGGAGTAACATTATTATACCCTAGCTCATCCTTTTCAATGGCTGTTTACATTATGCTTGAAAACTTCTTTGATGTTGATCTCTTGTAGGTGAAGTTTAATGTTGTGATGAACCAGTGATGTTTATCCTTGGTTTTGGTGGAAAGGAAGTGTATTGACCATTTTTTTCCTTGTTTTTATGCAGGTCTCAAGGTATGTTACCAGTTTATTCTTCCATCTGTAAATCTGGATTGGCTTTATCAAACAGGAAGTGCATACCCTTTACTTTCACTATATTGCGTGCCACTGAAATGTGTGAAACATTTTCTTTATGTATTTTTCTATTTTGGGATTGAAATTTTGAACCGTATATACGCTCAGGACATTTCATTTGGAGGATAAATTCTTTTAAAAAATGAATACAGTTGAAATAATTTTGGATTCAATATTTTAAAATATTGTCATTATTTTCACCTTAATCAGGTTTTCATTTGAGAAAATTTACTCTATTTCTCATGTTTCTCTTTCTTAGTTGACAATACGTAGATAGCTGAGATGACTTTCTAAGTCAAATAATCATTTAGTTGCGGAGGAAGACTACTTATTTGGATGCTTCTCATCAATCAAACTGACCAATCCAATGCTAGTTTCATATTATATTTTACATTCATTTGGCTTGGCGCTCTGGCATATATAACTTTCTTTTCATGAGATTTTTGAATTGATAGCAAACAAAAGCTCCCGACCATTTGTTCAAGGAAACTGGTGATCATTTATTAATTGCACCACACTCCTTAGTCTTTGGAATAGTCTTGACTTGAGAGTTGCTCCAACCGCCTAGCTTATGTTTAACTGTCGTTCTGTCCTTTGGAAAATTAGGCTTAATTGTTCAGTAGTGCACTTGTTTTTTAATCAGAATTAAATTATCAGTAGCCTACCCAGCCTTTCATGGAGTTGGCAGTGCTGACTGGTGCTAAGGCTCAAAATCTTCCTTTATTTTATGATATTGCTTATGAATTGTTTGGGTCTATTTTCAGCTAAGTCGGACATTTCCTATGTTGTTTATAAAGTTGGCGAGCGCATGCAAGAGCTGATAAGGCTGTGGAAGGAATATGAATCATCTCCAGCCGATGAAGCATGCGAAGGCTCTCAGAATGGTCCTACTTTGGAAATACGGATACCAGCCGAGAATGTTATTGCTACTAATCGGCAAGTAAGATTATGATCCATTTACTTAATATTGGTATTATGTCGTAATTTGGTGTACAATCAATTGAAATGCTGGTGACACTTTTTTTAGCTTTTCATAGTCTCACTGCTTTAGCTTTGTGATTCTTTGGACTGTGATGTTCCATGATGTATCTATATCACTGTTGCATTAACATACATGAGAAAAAGGAGTTTAGTCAAGATAGGGCTATGTTCTGCCAATGACATAGATTGAGGAAAAATGTTCTCCTTGGAGCATTTGAATTAACTTGTTATACCTCTTTTTTTAAATGGTATTATGATGACTTATTTTAATATTGTTTGTTAATTGTTAGTTTATGAACATCCATATATGTGTACAGTCAGTGGCGGACGCAGCATTCTTTGGAAGGGGGGCAAAAAAATTTAAAATAAAGGTAAAAAAAAATATTTTTGGGCAAGGGGGGCAAGCCTTTGTGGATCCGCCACTGTGTACAGTAAACCAGAATATATTAGTTCAATGTTGAGTTATCTGTATTAATGCTAGCAAAATACACTGTGAAACAATTGGTGAGGCTACACATTTCGAGATTATGAGAACCGATTTGCACAGGTAGATATAATCTGAAACTTTGAACATTTATAATAGAAAATGTTCCCTGCCAAAAATATGACCGAGCATACTTCACATTCCCCAGCTTAATTTCCAGAAATACATTTCAAGGAAATCTTTTCCCTATAACACTGGAACGTGATCACATATCCTAGGTTCCTTGAAGATCTGGTCTTCTTTATTTTGATTTTGCTGTTTGTATTTTTCATCCTGTCATTTTTTCAACTTCTAGAAAAAATCTTTTTGCAGGTGAGGGGCGGGCAGCTGTGGGGAACAGATGTATATACCGTTGATTCTGATTTGGTGGCTGGTATATGTTGTGTTAACATTATGCTATTTGCAGTCTATGCGTTTAAAAACCCAATAAGATCTTTCTGATATAGATTGACTAATGCAGCTTTCTGCTATGTAGTTCTTATGCATGCAGGCTATTGTCGCCCAACTGCCTCTCCTCCTCCGTCTGCTGCTCAGGAGCTACGTGCTACTATTAGAGTGTTACCTCCACAAGATTGTATGTTCGAACAATATCCTGTCTTTAATATATTGAGCACTTTTATAGATAGTTCTATCTTAAGTCATTCAGTACAAGTAGATACGAATTGTGACTGTAACATTTTTCCTTTCTCCTTGGATAGAGGTGGTTGTATAAACAGTCCAAAATAATTTGAAGTTCATACATATGTGGCTTCAGCTAATAATAAGAAGATATGCAGTGCAAGAGATTTACTGCATCCTACCTGAACTTCATTTTATGCACTCAATCAGCTGGATTTATGTATAGAACTGTAGTTTGTTTCTATTTTCTGCCTCTCTTAAAGATGGAATTGATCATGAAACTGGATGGTTGGATGTGCTGAAACAGGTTTTTTCTTGTGGGCGCGTGATTACTTGATTTTACTTGTTGAACGAATTTTTAGGGGATTTTCTTTTGCATTTTACACTTGAATCTGTTACGAAGACCCCTTCCCTTTCACACACAAGTTTCATTAGATTGAAGCTTGAACAACTGCATGTATCTCTGATTTTCTGTGTTTTTGAGCTCCTGAACTCACCTAGGGATCATCACTATTTTGATTCCTAAAATTTATGTTCTCAAAATATTAATGTTTCTTTTTTATTTTCCTTTTAGGATGCCCATTTTGTGCAGATGAAAATCTGTTTATATTTCAGTGTTAGTAAAGGGCGTGAATTCTATTACCTGATATGTATGGTGAACATAGTATTGCTTGGACACTCGAAGCTGGTGTACATATGGTTTCCTGAGTTTAAACTTTTTTAGATCCTGTCACAAGACTCAAAACCACGGATTATATTGGATTTCTGCATATGTTCCCCATAATCTCTCTTTGACATTTGTTGGGAGTGGTGACAGGTGTCATGTGGATGCATATTTGACACAGTTTTTGAGGCATTACATCTTGTATATGACATTATGGATATGGATGGCAATGGGTCTGGGTCCTACCCTGACCCGTATTGGACCCTCTTCAATCGGGTTTTGAAGTAGGGCGGGGAGAGGTGGGTTCCGGGCTTGGACAAACCCGACCCGGACCCGTGCAACTATACATATATAAAAAAAATTTAATATTGAATATACATTTCACTTCTTTGGTTGAATGATAAAGTGTCATTATTTAATTTTATATCAAAACTCAGGTGTTCATATTAAGAAATTGGACATTTTGAAGGGAGTGAGAGCAAATTAATAAAGATTTGATAGCTTAAAGATAGTTTTATAAGGCTTATTATAAATATTTATATGAGAAAACATGAAATTCAATAACGAAACTCGATTTTTGTGCTTTAAAATTGATTTCTAGCTACAATTTAAAAAAAAAAAGAAACTGGGCTCCTGCGGGTGGGTCTGGCTTTTTTTTGTTTGCGGGGCGGGTCCCGAGTTTGGCCGAACCCACCTCGAACCCGCCCCGTTGCCATCCCTAATTATGGATAAATTGGACTATGTGTCACATCAGGCATAATTTGGTTTAGTATCATTTTTCTATGCATATAGTGTTATTCGTCTTTGAGTTAAGTTTGACCCCTCACCATTTAAATTTTTAAGGTTACATTTCTACATTGAGGAATAATGTTCGGTCACGTGCATGGGGAGCTGCAATTGGTTGTAGTTATCGTGTTGAGCGATGTTGCATCGTTAAGGTTGGTAATGTATTTCAAGTACTGTATCCGAGCCTTCCTATTTTGTCTCCAGGGAAGGGGAGGGTTGGTTCACAATGTTTGCTTGTGAACTCTATACTTTTATCAATTTGAATGGGACATTTTTTATCTCTGATGCATGGAAGAAAGGAGGTGGGGTCATTGATCTTGAGCCTTGTCTTACACATTCCTCAACTATGGAGCCTACTTTAGCTCCGGTGGCTGTGGAGCGCACAATGACTACCAGGGCTGCTGCTTTGGTATTGGCCTTTTGATGCTGAGTTTTATTTGTACACGTATTTTTCCCGGATCCAAAAACTGTTCTAGCTTCCGTTGTGATGTACACCTACATGTATTTGAATTCAAATTAAGCTCGAGGACTCGTTTTTAGTGAATGGTTAAAAGTGTGTATTCTACTTATATTGCATAAAATATGGCATATTAAGTTTCTATTCATTATACTAGTCATCAATGGTAGAAGTTGTCAAATATTTGAATTCCATGGCTCTCCCAACCCTCTCAATTTCCAAATTTTCTTAATGTAGACTGATTTGTAATAACTTTACGACTCCCAGTTGCCAACAGTGTGATCTATTTATAAGTTGCATTGTTTGTATGATTTTGTTGTTGGACTTTTGCATGTATGGACTTCACTTACACATTGTTTCTCTACCTCCCGTTTTCACGCTCCAGAATACATTACGCCAACAAAGATTTGTGCGTGAAGTCACAATTCAGTTCAATCTATGTATGGAACCTTGGTAAGTATGTGCATCTTTTAGTTGGTTACCTTTCGTAAGCTTTATCTCTATATGTGTTAGTGTTCTTAATGTGTTTTTGCTTTCAAAAAGAATAAAGTTTTCATCTGCAGTAACCTGTTCTACAGTAAGAAGTGTTTAAGGTTTGGTCACCACAATGATTGTATTTGTTCAACCAGTATAGTCCATCCCACTTAGATACAGTTTTGTTGAGTTGCAAATTTGGTTCTCAGAAAACATGTATGCACTATATTTTTTTTCATTTTTGTTTTACTAATTTATTGGTTCTGTATCTGTTTGTCCTTATGAAAGTCTAGACAATGATTTATCACTTTTAACTAGGAATACTTTAAGCAAATTCAATCACTGAAATCTTACAACATTAATGTCAGTGGTTTTTTTCCCTCTATGAATACATGTTCTTCATTGGTAATGCATTATTTTATTATTCACCTTTAACTTTAAATTATTTATGATTGTTAACCTCGGAAATTTTAGGACTGGTAGTTTTTAGTCAACAAATCACTGTGGTTGTCAATACGTAATTGGCGAAATGAATGCCATAAATTTTATTAGCCTTTTGAAGTACATTTAATTGTATGCTTCTGCTGTCCTTTTTACTATATGTCTAATAACTATTATTGTTTTTCTGTAGTTGGACTGCGATTGTTTATATGAATGAAGACTCATTCTAAAAGTTGATTGCTTGTGAATGATATTAACTCGTGTCAAATCAGAATTGGGTTATATATTTCTAACAACAACTTTTGGATAAGCTTCTAACTATAACTTTTCGATAGGCCTTTTATTGTCCTATTAACCAGTACTTTTGGATTAGAGAGTCATAGCTTGAACTGCTCATTTTCTTAGCAATTTCATCTGTTATCTCCTCAATATTTTGGTAGCCGTCCTTGTATTCTAGAATTTGTAGAAGTTTATTTTTGCTCAAGTTATGGAATGAGATGTCTACATTATTTAGCTGGTTGTGGATCCTGTGGTGTTGTCTACTAGAACTTCTCATCTTCCTGCTTCACTAATATTCCACGTTTCAAATTCATCAACTTATTTACCAATGGTTAATTAAGGGAATCTGTGTGGTTTGTTTCTTTTACTATTATATCACTTGATATGTTTTACAGTACTCAACCATTGTGTTTTTCTCTAATTCTAATACTTTAGCATTTCTTGTTTTGATTTTTCCACTTATTCATGATTTCTGGTGGATTCCTAGGCTTAAATATAGCATAAGTGCTGTTGCTGACAAAGGACTAAAAAAGATTCTCTTTACATCTTCGCGCTTGAAGAAGGGAGAAGTTCTATACCTAGAAACTCATTCGCAAAGGTGAGGAGATAGAATTAATCCTTGTATTTAAAGTTCTCACAACAATTTCAAGCAATGGGTTTGATAATGCCATGTTTTTTGTTGAATGTATATATGTATTTAAGTCAAAAGCTCAATCATGTGCTTCCTATCCTCTCTTTTGGACTTATCCACACACACACACACACATGAATTGAAGTGTACACTGATCGAGGGAGCAAAGATCCTTGTGTATGTGTCCAAATTATTCCATGATTTTTTTCACCTAGTTCTGCTGTAACTGCTGGTCTCTTAAGAACCAGCAGTTACAACTTGCCTCTTATGCAACTTATCAAGGCTGAGAGGAAAGCTTGTTAGTTATTACTAGTTAGTTAAATCTAACTGTTATATGGATTATCAAAATAGTTCTAGTACGCTATGCTTCCACAATTTCCAACCCCGTTTGTGCATTTTAATTATTTTAATCTGTCTCTTAGGTATGAGCTTTGCTTTAATACGGAGAAGCTAGTCAAGGTCCCAACAGCACCATATGTGTATGGATCAGAAACTGGGAGAACTCAAACTTACAACTCACATCATACTAATGGTGAAAGAAATGTGTTGGATGGTGAGAGCACCTTGGTGGATATATTTCGATGGTCACGCTGTAAGAGACCTCTTCCTCAAAAAATAATGCAGAATATAGGGATTCCATTGCCTATTGGATTTTTGGAGGTAGACATTTCTTGCCCGTCTTTTCTGTCCAGATGTAAGATATATAAATGTTATCTTTTATTTTATTTTATTTGATGGGGAATGATATATGGAGTATTTTTCCGATTCGGGTAGGTGTTGGAGGAGAACCTTGAGTGGGACGACATATCATGGTCGCAAACTGGGGTTTGGATTGCTGGGAGAGAATATGCACTTGCTCGGGCACATTTTCTCTCTCCAATCTAGACATCTTCACTGATTTCAAATTGTGGCATCGTGCCTTGTCTTTTCTTTTCTTTTTTGGGAGTTTATAAAGAAAATGGGAATTAGTGTCCTATGATTTCAGATTGAAAACATTGGTTATGGTTCTGACTATGTTAATTTATTTCTTTTCTTTTCTTCTCCCGTTTATTTTCTTCTCTCTTTTTCTTTTATTTGCTTTGGCAATGAAACAGTGGGTAATTTATAATGGTACATGATTCGCCTACTGATCAGTTGAACAACTAAAGATTTACGTATTTACGTGAGGTTAATTTTTATTTCTTCTATTTTTTTCCCCGAAAGAAAGATGGAAAGCCGTTAATTTTAAAAGTGAATATATTTAAAACAATAATGTTTTTATAAAGTAATATATATTCAACTTTTTATTATAAAAACAATCTGCACATGAAAGTTGAACTAAAAAATGTCACACGATCCACTTACACAGTAATTATTAATTAGATGTTCAATAGATATGTAATATGTTCCTAGTTTTTTTTTTTTTTTTTTTTTTGAAAAAGAGAGGAGCTAAAACTCGATTCCAACTTGATTTTCACCAAACTCGTGTTCATCAGGTATTGTCCTGTACAAACTCTAACATACATATTTATTTGTTTACCATAAATTATTATTATCTCGCATTCAGAGGTCCTCAGAATTTGGAAAAAGATTTGCTTAATTTAGTTCAATATAGATCTTGGTTTTGATTAAAAATAGAAGTACTGTGAAGTTCGATTATATTGTTTCAGATTGTGTTAGGGTACCTAGAGTGTGTCTATTAGCAACTTCTTAGGGTCCAGTCTATTTAGACCATCATTGTAACTTTAGGGAGTACACAAAGTACTCTTTTTTTTTATATATATAATTATATTTTCCTATTAAAAAAAAAAATTTATGTGTTGCAATCACCTTTTTTGTTCAAAAAAAAAAAGTATTATTATTTTCAACTTAAAGAACTTAGAACACTTAAAGCTCATTTTCGAGCTCATAATTTATTCGTTGGCTGAATTCAATCTTGAATTCAACTAATATCTTTTGGAATATCATGAACACTAGAAATGCTATCTTTAAAACACATGCTAAACAATACAAGAATTGATGAAATTAGACGAGTTGTTTATGAATTATGAACACGATTTTCTTTTTTCCTCAATTTGAAAAAAGCACAGAACCATCCTGATCTGAATACGAATACTATAAACAGAAATCTGTTATACACAAAGTCTAGTTGTAATAAATATGCATTATTATCACCACCATAACTAATTGTTTTTCAAGTGGCTGCCAAAAAACAATAAAGTGTCACCAAACTTGAGAAATGATAAAAACCAAAACTAATTACCCTGAGCTTACACAGATATGTTAAATTACCATTCATCCCATTTGTTCATAAAATCATTCCACATTGTTGCAGCAATGGAGTCTCTTCGTGTGGACGCAATCTGTTCATTAACCGAGAAAGCTGATTGTAGATCATGCTGCTCATCAAGACCAGGAGACTCATCTGTCATCCCACCTTCGATGCTATTAAACAACCAGTCATTTTTTTCCTCTCGTCGGATATGATTGTGTATTACACATGCAGCGATAACAATATCCCTCTGTGTGTGAAAAGCATACTGAGGAGCAAGTTTGAGGATTGGAAACCTTGCTTTCAACACATTAAAAGCCTTCCGAATGGCATTGCTTAAATATGAGTGACGGTGATTAAACAGTTCCTTTGCATTTCGCGGTAAAAGATTCGCACCTCTATATTCATAGAGCTGATACCGTACTCCTTCATAAGGAGCTATAAACTCATCAATATTTTCATAGCCCTGGTCAACTAGATAATATTTCCCTGCCATTTAAAGTGTTAGTATAAATCTGTGACAATGCCAAAAAGAAATTGAAAGAAACATGGCACATAAGAAGTTCAACAGTCCCTTGTTTGAGATCCACCTCCAGGGACTTGAGGAAAGTTCTGATCGGGATCATTCAGGACAGCTCTTAAAACACGTGAATCTGCTGCTGAGCCTTCCCACCCAGGATACACAAATATGAACTGGAGGTCAAATGTGCAGGCTGCCAAGACATTTTGTGATAAAACCCCTTTCCTATTGCGAAATCTAGATTGATCCTTTGCAGGAACATGTGCAGGAATGTGCAAGCCGTCAATAATTCCAATGCAGTCCTAAATGCAATAAATCATGCACCAATGAGTAAAAAAAGGCATTTTTGTACCCATATTTTTAATTAAGATCAAATCAGGTACTCGGATTTTTCAAATTAGTGCAAGCATTTTCGTTAACGCTTTGTGTGGGTACATCAATTTCGTAAAATTCTAAACAAACAACGAGTGGAAGTTTATATGGAATCGTTAGAAAATAGTTTTTCCTGAAATAAAAAAAACACCACAACACCAAATAAAAATTGCATAACAAAAAAATAAAAATAAAAACTCAACTACTGAATTTTTTGGCCCAAAATGTGTTAAACACGAAGCAAACACATTCATTATCTTAACTAAATATGTAAGGTAAAATATTATTGCAAGTTTAAAATAAAAAATCTTACAGAATTGTATTAAAAGAAGGTATTAACAAAATCATAACTCAATATACTTATATTTATTATGGAATAACATCTTTTGACTAAACAAACTGTTGCAATATTAAGTGTTATTAACAGCACGAAAAATTCAGCTATTTACCTCAAAATATGGGTAGAATCTATTGCTTTTGAGAATCTCCAACGGAGTTGTGAGAGGTGGTGGCTGAAGAAACTCCCGTGACAGTGACTTAATTGCCTTTAATACATTATTGAAATGCCTACTTATTGTTTCCCCTGAATGCTGGAACCGTTCTTGTATTACTCTATTACGTTCATTGTGGCCAACAACATTCAAAAAAATAGCCAACTGCTCTTCTATCATGACACCTACAGTGTCACGTAGCATGCCTCTCTGCCTAAGAGTATCACTCAACTTATGAAATACATGCTTGTCCATCCTGCACATTTCTCGAAATAAATCATCATGGCCATTGAGCACTTCTGTCATGAAACCAGATCCTTTTGGTGACATGACACGAGCAGGCTGCCTTGTAATATTATTATAATAGTGGTAACCTGCAGCTGCTGCAACTAATTCCAGCTCATCCAAATCATTGTCCAAGTCATCCATATTAGTTTTTTAATCTGTGCAACAGATTTTGAAACACGGGCAATTTATAAGGCAGCATTTGGATGATTATATTGATGTCAATACCATAAATGCACAAAATGCAACAATAATTTCAGAGCATTCAAGAACCAGAAAGACAAGAAGAGAGAGGTCAAAAACTCTCCATCAATCATAAAAACATGTTAAACATTGTTTAATCACCGAATCAAAATAAATACAGGGTCACAAGTTATATTCGGTAAATTCAATATATATCCTAGAACAGAATAGTCCAATAGAATGAAGCCACAGAGAACATAAATTTTCAGGAAGCTGAACTTGCCAAAGTTGTAAATCCCTTCACTCACAGTTGTTCAGTCTCACCCTTCAGTAATGTAAACGAGGTTCTCTTGCTAAGGGATTTTCAAAGAAATCCGAATCATAGAAATAGAGACTTTGACCAACCCCCTCTCATCAAATACTCTTATACATTTTCTGGCTGCCCAATGCTACTATTTCATATTATTGCAACTGCCATCATTTTAAGAGCAGCAAGTTGCAGCGGAGAATTGAAAATAGCATTGCCTGCAGCCTTCCTGAGCTCGGTCACGTATTAATATTTATTGTGCCCATCTAAAATATTAGCCTACTCTTGATCCAGAAGAAGCATATTCATCTACAATAGATGGACTATGCATGTTAGCACACATCGAATGATAGAGTTCTTTGGTTAAACTGCCTTCATTGGAATAGAAGGCCGTGATCATTTCATTTTCTCAAATTTCAATGACCCAATCTACATTCACTCCAAGCATTTAGAACATAAGAATGACAAATAAAAAACCAAGAATGGAATAACATGCATTTACATTCTCGGAAAATTGAATTGGTTCAAAATGGAAAACTATCCAGCACCATTAAGAGGTTAAAGAATAAACAAAGAGAGAATCACATTTTGTTTGTAAATCAATTAAAATGGAAGAACCAGATCAGGTACATATTGTGCTAAAGGTTATGTTTCGCCACAATCATGAAACGAGTGCTGTTTCATAATTCAAAACCAGAAAAGTAAATATGCTACCCTCGCGCAAAATGACAATCAACACGCAATTCTATCAGACCGAAGGGGAAGTTACATATGTACAGAGATGCGAATTAAGACGTACAAGCTGAGTCGACCCAAAATGGACCCTACTTACTCTGCAAAAACTAGAACGCCTATGCAACATGTAAAGAGCCATAAGAATTGTAACATCGACGAAATGCATCATTATTAAGTAACTCTCTTAAAAAATAAATGTATGTCTTATATAAAAAAAGATCCGTATTCCAAGCTGTGGCAACTAAAAGATTGTTTTATGGGGAAAATCAATCATTTCTCGTTCTGAGTTTATGTTGACAAATATGTTTATCGGTTGGTATGAAGCATGAAAATGTGGAATTCAAATTAAATGTGGAATTCAAATAAAATGTGGAATTCAAATTGAAGGGCAATGGCTCTGACAGCACACGAAGAAAAATGGTTAACCCTAGTCCACTTCATCATTGTTAAAAGAGAACACTGTGACACTGTTGCATAAGAAACCAATACCATGAAATGAATCCAACAAAAAAATAAATTGCTCCATCTATTACTCAAGTACTGCAATATCCCTCTTTCTTTTTTCCGGGGAAAAAACAAACGATAAAATGCATATCACTAGCACTAAAAGTTATCCAGAAGTATATGAGTTGGATTTGTATTGAACATAAATGCGACACAAAAAGAAAATCCAAATACAAATTGAATACATAATCAAAATCAAACGATTGATGAATTTACCAGGAACTGCAATGCTTATCGAGGAAGAGGGAGAACAAGGGCTGCGGATGGGTGGCGGTGAGAGTTGAGTTCCGAACAACCGGGCTCCGTCTTTCCAATTTGATTACTTGGGGGCCATTTTTATTTCATTTTTTAATATAATACATAGTCTATGTATGAAAATATAACGAGTTATGGAGAGACAGAGAGTGAAAATAAATTATTCATAGATAAATAAATAAATTTAAATAACTTAACAGGGACTTTTCTTAATGATGGTGGATATAGGTGTGTTTATGAATGTTTTCAAAATTGTTTATCTATTTTTCAGATTAAAAATTAATATTTTGAATGTTTTATTTCATTGATTCTGTTAATTAGGGGTGCTTATTGGCTTGACCCGGACCGAAATCGGTCCGATCCGGTTCGATTAAAAATTAATATTTTGAGTGTTTTATTTCATTGATTCTGTTAATTAGGGGTGCTTATTGGCTTGACCCCGACCGAAACCGGTCCGATCCGGTAAGGAACCGGATCGGGTCTATAACTCTAACCAATTGTTGAGTGTTTTATTTCATTGATTTTGTTAAAAAAAAAATATTCGAAAAATTAAGGTATAACTTGTTGTGTGGAGGATTCGAACACGCAACCATCACCTTCTACTCTATAACTCTAACCAATTGAGCTAATGAGCCTTTGTGTTTGTAAACTAACATCAAATATATTTATCTATATTTAAAAAAATTAATTTTTTAAAAATTAACGGATTCGGTTCCGGTTCAACCCGAAACCAGATCCGTTTAATCCGGAACCGGTAAGATACCGGTTCGGGAATGGTAGAACCGATCCGGATCTGTTCGAAAACGGTTAGCCAGGTTCCGGTTCTGAACCGGGCTAACCGGTTCGGTTTCGAGCCGGGTCCAGATTGACCCGGCCCGATAAGCACCTCTATCTGTTATTACTTCTCTAAAATAAGTAGGGAAAAACAAAAACAGAAACAGAGAAGCATTTCATGAAATGATATTCATTATTTTTACTTGTGTAATGACTATTTTGTAAATTTGAAGTTTATTAAGTTGTTTTTTATTTAAATAGCAAACACTCAATGATATATCTATACTATATGATACCCGCTAGAAGATACCACCTGACGAGCCGACCTAGCTCCAAGGCATGTTACTCGTCATTCTTCGGCGAGAGCTCGCATACCCCTCCGAGCTCTTTTGCGAGGCCCGACCTGTTTGGCCGACCTGTTTCGCCTTACCTGTTTCCCTCCCGTAACTCGACGTGAGACCTCTTTTGGGAGACCGAGCTGATAGGCCGAGCTCTCCTCATTTCCCATGTTGCTACCGGCTCTCAGCAAGGAAACCAGTTCCCCAAGAGATCTAGTCCTAGATATGCGGAGCAATATCAGGGATTCGATTGTGTTATCAGGATCTTGACATATCTGGGTAAGATTTGGATAAACATGGAAAGAGTCCTTGTTGCAATACTACTCTTAGGTCTCCGCCTATAAATACCAGGTTTGGAGTATTGATTAAGGACTAATGTTATAATTGCTTTCACTTACAGCATATATTCTCTTCATATTCTCTCGCCTGACTTGAGCGTCGGAGGGGACCCGCCGGAATAACTTCCGGCCCCTTCTCACACTTGCTTCGTATTTTCAGGTCATTGCAGAGGATATTTGCCAATACCTAGGCTGTTATATTGAGTGTTGAAGAAAGAGAGGTGAACCCCCTCTCTATTGATATCAGAGCAAGTCATCGCAAATTTAGGTGATATCAATTGGCGCCGTCTGTGGGAAACATTTACTGAATTGAAGACGTTGATATGGCTGGACGACGTGGACGTGGGCGTGGAGTCAGGAGGAATCAGGAAGAAAGATTAAATACCAGTGTGGAAAATCAAGATGTTCCTCCGCAGCAGGAAGATCAGGCACCTCCATCTGTTATGAAGGTGGGAGATATGACTATGGAGCAACTGGCACAATTCATCAGTCAGACCATGCAAAATACTCTTTTCCAACACCAGGTTCCGCCACCAACGGAATCTAATCAACCTCCACCGCCTTCTCAAACAAATCAGGCGCCTTCGCCTGTTCAGCCAGAACAGGCCCGTGAAAACAATAGGGTAGCCAGTGCTGTGGTAGATACACAAGTAGAGCCTCCGCTAATAGATCCAATGGAGGCTGTATGGGGAGAGATAAGGCGATTGGCTCAGCATCTTGGTGGCCGAACTCCAGTGGTTAGGAGAGAAAGTCCATTCTGCCTAAATATTCTAAGAGAGGAACTCCCGCCAAATTTCAGACAACCTGCCGTGGGAGAATATGATGGAAGCACAGACCCTGAAGAGCATCTTGGAAGATTTGAGAATGCTGCTCTGTTGCATAGGTATTCTGATGGGATCAAGTGCCGTGTTTTCCTTACCACCCTGGTTAGATCGGCGCAACAGTGGTTTAATTTACTTAAACCAAACACTGTAAGCTGCTTTGAGGAGTTCAGTTCTGCCTTTCTAAACCAGTATGCCAGCAGTAAGAGGTATCAAAAAACTTCTTTGAGCCTGTTCACTACCAAGCAGAATGAGCAGGAGTCCTTGAGGGAGTTCGTACAACGCTTTAACGGGGTAGCCTTAGAGGTCCCCACTGCAACGATGGATGTCCTTATTAATGCCTTTACACAAGGGCTTAAGGCAGGAGAGTTCTTTAAATCCCTGGTAAAGAAAACTCCTAGAAGTTATGACGAACTTCTGGGAAGAGCTGAAAAGTATATCAATCTAGAAGATGCTCAGAGACAGAGAAGGGTTGATCTGCGGCCATCAGACAAGAAGGATAAGTTAGAGTTAAGTAAGAAAAGAACTGTTGACAGGGCTGATGAAAGTGGTCGAACTAGAAGTCAATTTGCATCACGCATACCTCTATCCATGAGCTTGGAAAGAGCTATGGAAATATGTGATGATAGAAAGAAACTAGAAAGACCCAGGAGGTTGGATAATGGGTCCCGTACTCCTATTTCTGATAAGTATTGTGAATTCCATAGAGAGTACGGTCATATAACGAATGAGTGCCAGAAGCTTGAAGATGAGGTAGAAAGAATCATCAGAAGAGACTCTGAAATAAAAACTCTGCTAACAAGGAAGCAGGAACCTTCTCAGAAAGGACAGGGTAGAAGCCGGTACCGAGGAAAAAGAAGAGAAAAGACACCATATAGGGGCCGAACCAGGTCCCGTGAAAGGGGTATCGTTCCTAAAGAAACAGATAATCAAAGGAGAAGGGTCGAACAGGTGGATAATAATCCTACCCGAGGAACTATTAATATGATCTCAGGGGGACCCACGGATGGAGACTCGGGCAGAGCTCGGAAAAGTCATGGTAGAAGAATGGAAACTTTCGAAGTATCAGAAGAGTTAATTGAAAGGGATGAGCCGGTCATAAGCTTCGGACCTAGTGATCTGAGAGGAGTTGCAACTCCACACAATGATGCCCTAGTCGTGACCGTAACCATAGCTAATTATGACGTAGCAAGGATCTTCATTGATACTGGGAGCTCAGTCAATGTCTTATTTAAAGATACTTTAGAAAAGATGCAGATAGAGGGGTCAAAATATGAACACATTGCAACTCCTCTGTATGGGTTCACCGGGCACGCAATTCAACCGCTTGGACAGATCAACTTGCCCTTATCTCTGGGTCATGGGATGTCTCGCATAACAAAGATGGTTAATTTCACTGTGGTAGAAGCACCATCATCGTACAATGCAATCTTAGGCCGACCTGCAATGAAGGACTTCAAGGCGGTAGCTTCTACCTATCATCAGAAATTAAAATTCCCAGTGGGTAGAGAAGTTGGGGTTCTTTGTGGTGACCAGAAAACAGCCCGCAGATGTTACGTGGACGAAGTAAAGGAAGACGTGAAGCGAGCTCGCCGGGAGGTCGGTTGTATTGAAAGAGCTGGGTATAATGTTCCTAAAGACAAGGGCATTCCCAACAGCTTGGATGAAGAACCTGAAATAATTGAGCTCGTCTCTACTGATCAAAAAGTTAAAATAGCCAAGGACTTGGAAATAAACGTTAGAGCCGATCTCATTTCATGTTTAATTAAAAATGAGGATATCTTTGCCTGGAGTGCTCGAGATCTAAGAGGAATTAGACCAGACGTACTAGAACACCATTTGAATGTGCTCTCGGGAGTCCAACCTGTAAAACAGAAGAAAAGACATTTTGGACCTGAAAAGGATAAGGTCATAAGAGAGCAGGTGGAGGAGCTCCTTCGGGCAGGTCAAATTCGAGAAATACAATTTCCAACATGGCTATCAAATGTGGTCTTAGTACCAAAGAGCTCTGGAAAGTGGAGGATGTGTATAGACTTCAGAGATCTTAATAAGGCATGTCCGAAGGATTGTTACCCATTACCAAGGATTGATCAGATGGTTGATTCAACAGCAGGACATCAGTACTTGTGCTTAATGGATGCCTACCAGGGATATCATCAGATTCCTCTGGCTAGAGAAGATCAAGATAAAGTCAGTTTTGTCACGTCAGATGGGACTTTTTGCTATGTTGTTATGCCCTTCGGGCTCAAGAATGCAGGAGCTACTTACCAGCGTTTGATGGACAAGGTTTTTCAAAACAGCTCGGCCGCAATGTGGAAGTATATGTGGACGACATTCTTGTAAAATCAAAAAGTGGCACCGATCTCATTGCCGATCTGACTGAGACTTTCTCCACCCTTAGGTCTTACGGGTTAAAGTTAAACCCTCAGAAATGTGTATTCGGGGTAAAAAGCGGGAAATTTCTAGGCTATATAGTGACAGAAAGGGGGATTGAAGCTAATCCAGAGAAGGTGAGAGCTATCTGTGAGATGTCTCCGCCGAAGAACCTTCAAGAGGTGCAACGCTTGGCTGGAAAAATCGTTTCTTTATCACGATTTATTTCTAGATCAGCTCATAGAAGTCTCCCCTTTTTTAAGATACTCCGGAAGGCTGGGAAATTTGATTGGGACGAAAAATGTGGTGAAGCATTTGAAGAACTGAAAAAATACTTAGCTGAACTTCCAATTTTGGCCAAGCCTATGCAGGCAGAGAGGCTATACGTCTACCTATCAGCGACTGAGGAAGCAATCAGCTCGGTTCTCGTCAAAGAAAGGGAATCAGAACAGCAGCCGATATATTACTTATCTCATGCCTTGAAGGATGCGGAGCTGAGGTATCAGGAGATCGAGAAGTTGGCTCTAATGTTGATCATCACAGCTAGGAGACTCAGGCCTTACTTCCTATCCCATCCTATAACAGTGCTAACAAACAGCTCCCTGGGAAAAATACTCAGTCGCGCGGATGTCTCTGGACGACTTGTTAAATGGACAACTGAACTAGGTGAGTATGATATACAGTATGAGCCACGCACAGCTATCAAAGCTCAGGCCTTAGCAGATTTTATTGCGGAGACTGTACATCCCGAAAAAGAAGAATTATGGAAAGCATTTGTAGATGGTTCTTCTTGTAATGAGGGAAGTGGGATTGGGGTTGTGCTGATCTCTCCTACCGGAGAAGAAGTATGTTTGGCAGTTCGGTTGGATTTCCGAGCTTCCAACAATGAAGCAGAGTATGAGGCAGTATTGACTGGATTAAGGGCTGCTCGAAATGTTGGAGCTAAGCGTATACATGTCTTCTCCGACTCACAGTTGGTAGCCCAACAAATGAATGGCGCCTATGAGGTTAGAAACGAGAAGCTAATCCATTATGCAAGTACCATAGAAAAAATAAAGGAGGGATTTCTAGATGTAGCATTCAAACAGATCCCAAGAGAGGAGAATAGAAAGGCCGACAGTTTGGCAAGAATGGCTAGTGCTCTCCGCGCTTGGCAAGATAGAGACGTGGTGTTTCAAATTGAGTTGACTCCTAGTCAGGACGTCCCATCTGAACCCGTGGAAGAGAATGATTGGAGACAAGAGCTCTTAGACTACCTTACCAAGGCCAAGCTCCCTTCTGATACCAAAAAAGCATATAGACTCAAAAAAAGGAGTCAGAGGTTCATACTCATTGAGGGCGTCCTGTACAAGAGGTCTTTTGCCCAACCACTTCTGCGTTGTTTGGGTCCGAAAGAGTCAGACTACGTATTAAGGGAAATTCATGAGGGGTGCTGCGGAAATCACCTAGGATCGTATTTCTTGGCTAAGAAGGTGCTCCTTGCCGGATATTTCTGGCCTACTATTCAGAAGGATTCTGCTGCTATGGTTATATCATGTGACAGTTGTCATAGACATTCCAGGCTCCAGCATAATCCAGCTATGATGATGAAAGCTATTGTGGCGGCATGCCCATTTGATCAGTGGGGCATTGATATAGTAGGACCTTTTCCAACAGGTAAAGCTCAGAAGAAATTTCTGATTGTTGCCATTGATTACTTCTCTAAATGGGTGGAAGCAGAGCCACTAGCCAGAATCACTGAGAAAGAGGTCTTCAACTTCATCTGGAAAAATATTGTTTGCCGATTTGGTGTCCCGCGGAAGATCATCTCGGACAATGGAAGGCAATTCCAAGGAGCTTTGCTCAGAGCATGGTGTGAAGAATTAAAAATCCACCAGGCTTTCACTTCCGTTGCATATCCTCAGAGCAATGGCCAGGTAGAAGTTACCAACAGGTCTCTCGTGCAAAGCATCAAAGCTAGGTTGGGAAAAGCTAAGGGAAATTGGGTTGAAGAACTACCTAATGTTCTATGGTCGTATCGAACTACACCAAGAACGGGAATAGGTGAAACCCCATTCAGTATGGTCTATGGAAATGAAGCGGTACTCCCAGCTGAAATTGGAGCGGAATCATCAAGAGTGCATTTCTATGACGAACAAAACAGCGATAGAAGAGCTGCTGACCTGGACCTGATTGAAGAAGTAAGGGAGGCTGCGGCCATCAGAATGGAAGCCTACCGCAATCGTGTGACGCAGATGTACAACAGACGAGTCATCCAGAAAACTTTCCAGGTCGGTGATCTCGTACTAAGAAAGGTGCAAGAGGTTCAAGTGGGCAAGCTTGACCCTAAATGGGAGGGTCCCTTCAAGATTGTTGAAAAGCTAAGCTCAGGAGCTTACTACCTAGAAGGTCCTGATGGGAAGATGTTGAAAAGACCATGGAACGCTTACCATCTCCGAAAATATTATTCTTAGTTCAGCTCTTTAAATTTTAGCGAAGATTGTTTTTGTTTTTGGACAATATACTCTTTTATTATACAAAGTTTTATAATTTTTGCCAGATATTGTATAACCAGGAACCTACCTGAGGAGCACGAGCTCAGCCCTGGTCACGCCAGGAGCATGGGTGTGCAACCAAGCTCAGAAGCACGAGCTCAGCCCTGGTCACGCCAGGAGCATGGGTGTGCAAGCACGAGCTCAGCCCTGGTCACGCCAGGAGCATGGGTGGTGCAACCAACCTCAGAAGCACGAGCTCAGCCATGGTCACGCCAGGAGCATGGGTGTGCAAGCACGAGCTCAGCCCTGGTCACGCCAGGAGCATGGGTGTGCAAGCACGAGCTCAGCCCTGGTCACGCCAGGAGCATGGGTGTGCAAGCACGAGCTCAGCCCTGGTCACGCCAGGAGCATGGGTGTGCAAGCACGAGCTCAGCCCTGGTCACGCCAGGAGCATGGGTGTGCAACCAAACTCAGAAGCACGAGCTCAGCCCTGGCCACGCCAGGAGCATGGTGTGCAAGCACGAGCTCAGCCCTGGTCACGCCAGGAGCATGGGTGTGCAAGCACGAGCTCAGCCCTGGTCATGCCAGGAGCATGGGTGTGCAACCAAACTCAGTAGCACGAGCTCAGCCCTGGTCACGCCAGGAGCATGGGTGTGCAGCACGAGCTCAGCCCTGGTCACGCCAGGAGCATGGGTGTGCCATCTGCCTCAGGAGCACGAGCTCAGCCCTGGTCACGCCAGGAGCATGGGTGTGCCACCTGCCTCAGGAGCATTGGTGAATTATTAGAGCAGGCCGAGCTACTTCACCCTTGGTCCCAGCTGTTTGATGTTTGCAATTATGCTGTGAATTATTACGCCAGGCCGAGCTGCATCACCCTTGGTCATAGCTGTGTAATGTTTTGTAAACCAGGCCGAGCTACTTCACCCTTGGTCCCAGCTGTTTAACGTTTGCAATTATGCTGTGAATTATTACGCCAGGCCGAGCTGCATCGCCCTTGGTCCCAGCTGGGTAATGTTAATAATTGGTAAATTATTAGACACAGCCGAGCTATGTCGCTCTTGGTCCCAGCTGTTTAATGTTTGTCAATAACTGGTAAATTATTAGACCCAGCCGAGCTATGTCGCCCTTAGTCCCAGCTGTTTAATGTTTGACATTATCGGGCAAATTGTTATGACAGGCCGAGCTGCATCGCCCTTGGTCCCAGTTGTTTAATGTTTGACATTATTTGGTACATTATTAAACCAAGCCGATCTGTATCTAACTTGGTCCTATGTGTTTAGTGTTTGCCATTACGTGGTAAATTATTAAGCTAATCCGAGTTACGTCATGCTTGGTCCGCACAAAAAAAAAATGACAAGAACGGTAAAACAGAAATAACATTAAATAAGAGAACAATCTGAGGAAAATTACATTTATAGATCAGGGGGGAGAGAGGCAGCTACTTTCTCTACGTCTAGAAAATCTAAAGAGACGTCAGGCACAAGACAGCCACGTTCTTTGATCTGGCTAAGACATCCCTGGAACCCAGCCTCAATAAAAGTAAGGAGTTTCTCTCCTACCAACTCCTCAGACTTTTGTTTCTCCTCGGCCGCCTCCTTCAAAGATTTAGCTAGTTCCTGCTCAGCAGAAGTAGCTAGCCCTTTAGCTAAAGCTAACTCATTACGCAGCTCCCGGAGCTCAGCCTCATGTTGACGTTTGTGGACCTCAACCAAAGAACGAGCCTCGGCCACAGCGACGGCCCCCTTCTCAACCTGAGTTTTCAGCTCCGAGATGTCTTTCTCATGAAGAGATTTGGCCTCAGCAAGGGTGTCTTGCATATTATCGAAGACCTTGGCATCTTTCAAGGATTGTCTTCGGATCATATTTGCCCTTGACATAAACTCACCCATCAAGAGCATAGACTCGGTCAGACGGCTCCCAGTTCGGTTCATCAGGTCCCCCCAGCTCAGTTGGCTCATATAAAGGGCATCCTCAGTATTGGGAAGATCACGAGCCACAGCTAGGGCAACGGTGCTCGGGCCTTCCCCAACTAGTCGTACACCACCTCTGTAAGCTTCCATCACCCGCTCACGACATCTCTCCACACGAGCTGGTGCACCCCCTTTCTCACCCGTTGAAGGGAGGTCGGACGGATCTGGGCGTGACCGAACTTGCCTCACAGGATGAGCTTCAACAGCAGTAGACCCTGACGAACCCCCAGGAGCTGCCGGTCTTTTCCGGGATAGCTGGGCTACATCTTCGGGGGGGCTCTCACCTCCTACATCCACAATAGTGACACCCTCGGCTGCTGGGGGTTGGCCCTGTTTTTGCTTCCTCTTCTGAATAGCTTTCAGCACTAATGAGTTCATAACTCTGTCTTCTGTATAAACAGATACATAGTTCAGTCACACCGAACAAAATACACGTGAGTAAAATAATGGTTAAAGCATGTTAGAACCAGTACCGGCTCTCCCCCTTAAGGTCAGATCAGCTGGACTCAGCCCAGCAAAACAAAGCAGATCCTCCACCACCAGCTTAGATGAATTAAAACTGTGACCTCCTATGGCTTTCATCACATCTAAGAAGGCGGTGCTCTTTTTGAAATTTTTAGGAGGAGAGGGGAGAGCCGGGAGATGTTCAAGCCAATCAGAGCAGCAGACCCAGGGCTGGGAGGGCTTTACAAAAAAGAACTCATTTTTCCAGTCTTTGATTTTGCTAGGATAACCCCCAACAAAGGCACAGCCAGGTCGGCTGGTGACATACCAGGGGCCCTCATCTGATCTCTTGATGTGAAAAAAATAAGAGAGGGTGGGGTGGTCATAAGGCAAGCCTAACGCCTTAAAGATAACTACGAGACTACACAAAATTCGGAAGGAGTTGGGAGAAAATTGGCCAAGGTTTAACTGATAAAAACTACTGAACTCTTGAAAGAATGCAGGAAGAGGAAAACGTAAACCCCCTTCTAGCTGACCGCGGTAGAAGGTAAAAAAAACCCTGAGGAGGTTGGTTGGGTCGTTGAGAAGAAGAGGGGAAGATGAATTCATAATCAGAAGGGGCCTGGCTGACCTGTCGTATTTTGGCCTCATCTGACTCATCCAAGACAGGAACATAAAGTTCATACCAAGGATAATTGCCTGGAGGCGACTCTGATCTAAGTGGCGAGCTGACCTCAGTCACTTGAAGGTCGGGTTCGGCTGAGGTCCCAGCTTCCTGGGGAGCCTCAGTGCGCACCACTTCTTCAAGGGGCTCAACTCCCTCAGGAAGGGCAATCCCTTCGGGATAAAACGAGCCGTACTGATCTACAGCTCTAAGCTCCTCGTCAGTAAGAGGGGAAGGAAACAATTGAGGTGAAGACATTGTAACAAAAACAGCTGAGAAAACGTACCTAGGAGTTTTCAGAAATAAAATGGCAGCTAAAGAGGTCGGATCCGATCTGTTTCGAAAATGGCAAAAGTGGATAATGAGGGACCCGGAGTGGTATATATATAGGGAGACCTCAACAAATCCTGGCCGTTGATCCTTGATGCGCTGTACGGTCTAGATTAGCCTCGGGAATCGGGAGGGAGGCCCAACGGTCACAATTTCAATTAAAATTCAAATTTTGTAGCCGTTAGTTCCCGCCTAAATCAAGTTTTGCTATTGTCAAGAATTGGCTCGTCAGGATAACTCAGCACATACGAGCTTTTGGTCTACAACGTCAGCTCGACAGGGAGGGGGGACTGTGATACCCGCTAGAAGATACCACCTGACGAGCCGACCTAGCTCCAAGGCATGTTACTCGTCATTCTTCGGCGAGAGCTCGCATACCCCTCCGAGCTCTTTTGCGAGGCCCGACCTGTTGGCCGACCTGTTTCGCCTTACCTGTTTTCCCTCCCGTAACTCGACGTGAGACCTCTTTTGGGAGACCGAGCTGATAGGCCGAGCTCTCCTCATTTCCCATGTTTGCTACCCGGCTCTCAGCAAGGAAACCAGTTCCCCAAGAGATCTAGTCCTAGATATGCGGAGCAATATCAGGGATTCGATTGTGTTATCAGGATCTTGACATATCTGGGTAAGATTTGGATAAACATGGAAAGAGTCCTTGTTGCAATACTACTCTTAGGTCTCCGCCTATAAATACCAGGTTTGGAGTATTGATTAAGGACTAATGTTATAATTGCTTTCACTTACAGCATATATTCTCTTCATATTCTCTCGGCCTGACTTGAGCGTCGGAGGGGACCCCGCCGGAATAACTTCCGGCCCCTTCTCACACTTGCTTCGTATTTTCAGGTCATTGCAGAGGATATTTGCCAATACCTAGGCTGTTATATTGAGTGTTGAAGAAAGAGATGTGAACCCACTCTCTATTGATATCAGAGCAAGTCATCGCAAATTTAGGTGATATCACTATATTATAATATCTAAACCCTTTTTAAAAACTTAACTTGGTATGACCATTTTTACATTCCAAAATTACCCTCATTTTCTTTTCAAAATTACAAATATCTAATTACACCTCATGCCCTTACCAATCTAAAATATTACAATTACACTTGCTATCTATGTACCAATCAATTTACGTTATGACATCACAATCATACAAATTATCATCATACCTATCATACAAATTATAATATTATCCTAAAAAATTTATTAAATTTCAAAAAAATTTAAATATAAAAATACTATATATCATTTTATAATTAAATTAAAAAGCTAAAACCAAAATAAAAAACGACGTTACAAATCACAACAATTTACAAAAAAAAAAATGTATATGCACGCAAGGCGTGCAGAACGACACTAGTATATATAAAAGGCAAGGCCCAACTCAAAGTTGGGTCGTTGGTAAAATAACATAGACAGTAAATTCAAATTATAAGTGTTAATTAGACTAGGTAATTACAGAAAAGCGGGAGATAATTATGATTTATGTAAGATTATGACGGCTAATCGAAAAATAAATTAATTTGTTATTATACATTAATTTTTTTTTCATTTTTAAATTTGAATCTCGGACAATTTCAATGAATTTAGTATACAAAAACACGCGTATTTAAAAAAATTAACAAAGTGAGGCTTCAGCTACGGTATACAAGCACCTCGGAATATTAATATATCATCCGACTCAGTAATTGAAATTATCAGCAACTATTAAGCAAATCACTAACATTAATAAGTCGGTGCCCACGTAATTCATGGTAGCCTTAAAATGAAGGCATAAGTAATAATTATGTAAATTAGTTAAAAATATAATACTTGGGAACTATTTCGTCACCCTCTGTGGACCGTGTGCTCCGCAAAGTTTGCGGCGCGATTCTCGAGCAATTCCGCCGCGCCCCTTGACATGTGCGGCATGGAACCAAGGTCGAACATGTTGCCAAAACACTGGCCATTCCGGTTGCCCAGGGGGCAGCTGTCACGTCTCGGGCCCGGGCCCGCACAAGCGCGACTGCACAATGAGCTTCTATCGCAACTAATTCGTATCCGTCATCGCTCTACGAAAATGGTTTAACCCAAGTTGCTATAATAGTCCATTGTAAGCCTTTATAAACCACTTTAAATTTTCATCCACAACCAATGTGGAACAAGGGTATTACAATCACCCCTCCTTTAGAACGCGACGTCCTCGTCGCGACCTAACTCATCGATCCACCGGCACCCGGAATCTAGAGGTGGCTCCTACAAGGTTCAAGAGGTGGCTCCCACGCAACATGTCACTTGCCCGCAGGTTCAAGAGGCTGGCCCCCGTGTATAGCACTTTGCCCTTTTAGGTTCAAGAGGTGGGCTCCCACGCACGTAGCACTTTGCCCCGCATAGCACTTATCTCCGTGTTTTCTGGCCGGTGACCGACTCTGATACCATTCTGTCACGCTCCGGGCCCGGCCCGCGCAAGCGCGACTGCACAATGGGCTTCTATAGCAACTACTTCGTATCCGTCCTCGCTCCGAAAATGGTTAATCCAAGTTGCTATAATAGCCCATGGTAAGCCTTTATAAACCACTTTAACATTTTCATCCACAAACCAATGTGGGACAAGGGTATTACAACAGCCTCCTGGAGGCAGCGCACCGATTGTTGGCAAGGAGAAGAGGGTAAATGCAACAATGAGAATGAATCAAAAAAGGATGATCAACTCCCAACGCATGGTTTCAAATATTGGCCTTCATTTCTTGGCTCAGTTCATCCTTACGAGTGAAGGAACAAGATAAGTGAATCTATTTTCTTGTTTTGCTTCCTAACATAGTTACTACATATTAACTTATTGATAGTGGATTGCTCAAAAAATTAAGTTTGTCATCGCATTATTTGAGTTTCTTGGAGTGGGCCACACCAACTTGGGATTATATACTTAATTAGATGCATGATTCAGTATATCTTTCATTATATCAATAATATGTTACCTGCACTTGTTATAAACATAATTGCTAGGACAAATTCCTCTTTGAGACCAATTATGCTCGACAATTTGATGCTATGGCAGTAGCATTCATGGCATTCAGTCTTGACTTCTTGCCCGAGAAATGGGCTAAGTCGGAGAAGGAAACGTAACTGTTTCGACTTGTATGCAAAGAGAAAATTCGAAGGATGGCGACTTTTGCAGAAGGAGAGGGATTACGGTGATGGGTTTTTGGATTAATTCCGTTCTTAGCATGATGCCGAGGCTATAGATGGGCTTGCTTGAGAAGGAGATGCATAAAATGCAGCATAATACGGAATTTGATTATCTATAATGGTGGTCGTGCTTCAGCGATGGCTCTTGACAATCAGTGATTAAATGCGGACTCAAGTCTGGGTGATTTAGATGTCCCGAACCCAGCAACCATGGTTTTGCTCACTCTTTGGTTTCTATTAAAGAAAAGAATTTCGAGTTCATTGCTCAAAGACAAGCATTTGAAATTAACTAATCATGAAGAGCTCAGAAGAATCATCATTGTGCAGATTACATTTGAGAACATATAAGTCTTATAGTTACTTCTCTTTTGACATGAAATAATTTCAATTGCTAGGGTGATTATGATTTCTTTATTTCTTGAACCAAGGAATGTGTTAATTATTTTAGTACTCATCGATTTTGGTTCGAGAAAGTGAAGATCCACCAATTAAAAATTACCCTTATTAAAAATGAATGGACAGCAATTGGATCGAGTGAATTGGCTTTCTGGAACTTAACATCATGCCTTAAATGTGCTATCTTCTAAAATGGCAAGCGATATATCCTCTTGGCATATGACATCTAGATAATGAAGGCCAATAGATGATATAAAAAAATCATTTGATTGTGAATTGATTCGTATCATGTCAAGTTGCGTCCTATTTATGTGAACGTGTTCCATTATCTGAGAACTCCCTTTATGATATGATTGTTCCGTGGAATTATGTGGATTGATCTTACAATCTTCAAGATTTATATGGTGCTATGAAAAAATTAATTATGTTGCGGGATTTTAGATCATTTTATCGGAAGCTGGATATTTGGCGGTCATGTTACGTCATTTCGGTAATAGATGGTCTCTGTCTCATATTTTGTTTGTTATTGCAGTACTCTATACCATCTCGGGATTTGTTATAATGGACGACGTGCACCTGCCTATACATGACCCAAGTTTTTTGGGCACACATTTTCGTAATATTGGGTCAGCTCCAATCTCGGATTAGCACATTGGGAATTGCATTCCTAGTTCGACTCGGGTCCTCGGCCCCAGCCCATTGCAACTGAGCTCATGACATACCTAGATAGCAGTTGACTCAACTCGACGCTCATGCATGCCCGATTTATGGTTATTTCTTCCTATTGTTACTTTAAACTCTTGTATATGTCATTATACTATTATTTCAGGTCAACATGAGTTATAGTTCGGGAATGCAATCTCGCAGTAAGGCTCATTGTATTAAGCTCGGGCATGCAATCTCGCAGTAATGCCTATTGTATCGAGCTCGGGCGTGCAATCTAGCAGTAAGACCCATTATATTGAGCTCGGGTGTGCAATCTAGCAGTAAGGCCCATTATATTGAGCTCGGGCATGCAATCTAGCAGTAATGCCCTATTACATTGAGCTTGGACATGCAATTTAGCATTAAGACCCTATCACATTGAGCTCGGGTGTGCCATCTATCAATAAGGCCCTATTCTCTATAAGCTCGGGAAGTTTGAGCATGTTTATTGGTGCTCGGGAGTCGAGATGTTCTAAATGTTACTCGGTGTCGAGCTTGTTTTATTATTGTCCGTTGTTGGCGGGTTAAATACAATACAGATCAGGATGTTTGGTCCGTATTTAAACCTAAAACGTAACTGATTGATGGTGCTCGGGAGTCGAGCTTGTTCTATTGTTTTGCTCGGCTCGGGTGTCGAGCTTGTTTTATTATTGTCCGTTGTTTGCGGGTTAAATGCGAGATCGAGATGTTTGGTCCGTATTTAAACCTAAAAGATGACTGATTGATGGTGCTCGGGAGTCGAGCTTGTTTTTTTCTTGCTCGGGTGTCGAGCTTATTTTATTATTGTCCGTTGTTGGCGGGTTAGATCGGGGTGTTTGCTCCGTATTGAACCTAAAACGTGGCTGATTGATGGTGCTCGGGAGTCGAGCTTGTTCTATTGTTGCTCGGGTGTCGAGCTTGTTTATTATATCCGTTGTTGACGGGTTAAATACGGGATCGGGATGTTTGGTCCGTATTTGAACTCAAAACGTTACTGTTTATGTGCTCGGGAGTATCGAGTTTGTTTGTAATTTTTATTAGTTTATTAATGTGATCGGTATGTTTGGTCCATGTTTAAACATAAAATTGCCAAAATGTTTGTGTTCATGATGTTTTCCCTGGAGCTCAGTTATATTTATCTGCTCGGGATTTTTCCCTGGAACTAAGTTATATTATTGATGCTCGGGATGATCGAGTACATGCTATTCTTGATG